>JAVJIF010032378.1:77500-254618 GCA_038442645.1 Agave tequilana | reverse complement strand
ATATCCATTTTCTTTATAATATGGCGCGCTGACTGCGCGTAATGAAAGAATTATGGAGTGTCTGAGTCTGAACTTGAATCTGCGACCGTGGGCCCCGTGGTTGGGTTCTACCGAAGACTATTGGTAACTGACCTTCTTTGGATGGCGGGATCACCAAGACGGCTCCTTCTGCGGATTCCATGGTGTACTGGACGCACTTGGCTTATGTAAAGGCATGTGTAGGGAGCTATCCGTATGGATTCAAATAGCCCAACAGTCACGGGATAATCAAAAGAAAATTATCATTAATTACCCATTCACCTTCATCCTCTGAAGGAGTATTACATAGGGGATTATTGAGACATGCTATAATTGGTTCACCAATCAGAATGGCTGGCATGCCTGCTTCGGATTCTGAATCCGCCTCGTTGCCACTTTCATCATCATCCGGCAATGGTTCTTTGGGTGTTTCACCGGCCTCTTGATACAGGAGAGCGTCAGTGAAGTAATTTTCTACCCCTTTAAATGGTTGCTTTTCAGCAAAGACAGTTCGCACTGTCGCGTCATCTTCGACATATTTAAAGCATTGGTGCAGGGTAGAGGGAACGATCCAGTTGGCGTGGATCCATCGTCGTCCTACCAGCAGGTTATATGATGTGTCAGCGTCAATGACATAGCATGTCACTTCTGACTTCAGGCTCCTGATTCTGCAACGGAGTCGAATTTTCCCAGTGGATGACTGCTCCGGCGTTGAAACCGTATATTGTAGTAGTGGTTGCGGACAACCTGTACAGTTTTATGCCGAGGAAGTAGAGAAGCCTTTTGGGGATGATGCTGAGTGCGGACCCAGATCGACTTGTATTCTTTCAATGCACGTTGAACCGATATATCCGGTGTAGTACAGAGGTCGATCGTGCTTGTTGTCTTTGAGAAGCATATCTTCCGCTGTGAAGGTAATAGCGGGCACCTTTGATTGTGCATGATGACATTCTGGGCAAGGAGACTGAACGTCTTCGTTAGGGACCTCTGGTATGCATGTCAGGAATGATTCTGAGTTGGCTAGCGCATCCCTGAGTGCTTCTCTTGTCTCTTTGAGAGGCGAAGGAGCTCGTGTATAGTGATACGAGCTGGGATATTGGCTAGTTGAGCCAATATGTCAAACCGAAAGGGCGTATCAAACCCCTGACCTGACGGTTTCTTCAACACCTGGTCGAACCGTACCTCCTTAGGCTTTCTTTTCCTTGGTTGGAATTGGAGTGGATGCTGACATTGGTACTGACATCGTTTGCTGTTGTATCCCGTCAGTAGACTTTCATACTGCCTCAAGTATGATTTTCCGGATCGGGTGCCCGTCTGTTGAGGCGTATCGGCTTGCGCCGTACAAGCAAGCTTTTCTCCTTCTGAATCACTGAGGGAAGCCGATGTAAGATTGTCGTCATCTGGCAGGATGGAGATGACATTGCAAGACTTGCCCTTTGAGTGGGCTCCTTTGAATCCGCTGTACTTCTTGGACGAGGTCCGGGTGTATCCACATGACTTCCCCTGTCTCCAATGTTAGGGAAACAAGACCCTTATTATCTTGAGCTGTGGCTGGAGGATGCTTAACTTCCAACCGTGGCGCAGGGACTGAATAAGTCCCGTCAGGAATTGTGACCTTTGGAGCTTTGCCGAACTCAAGAGTCACCATATTGGCCGTGACTTTCTTCTGTTCTGTCTTCAATGTCAGAACCCCGGCATCAACCAAGGCTTGAATTCTGTCTTTGAGGACATAGCACTTGTCAGTAGGATGGTGAATCATCCTATGGTAGAGGCAGTATTGGGGTCGTTCGTGCGCCCTATCTCATTGGGACGCCGAGCATCTAGCAGTTTCATTTTGTTCCCTTTGTGGAGCAGATGGAATATCGTGACCACCTGATCGTCTTTGAAGGAGTACTGCTTTGGAGAGAATTTAGGCTCCTGATTGTTGAAGCCGCTCTTCTTGGCCTTCGACTGCACATCTCCGGATAACTCCACAGACATAGTTTCTTTGCCTTTAGCTTGAGAAGATTGTGGTAGGTCGCTACGCCCTTTGTTGTTCGTCCCCCACTTGCCTCTAGGGGCGGATGGTTCGAACTTTTTAGCCGACTTCTCGGCTACTCTGCTTGTTCGACCAATTCCTTCCAAGTGTGGGCTTTGATAGCCCCCATGCGAACTTCCACTTGGTCTAGGAAGTTGTGTCTGCATGTCTATAAGAGCATGGGTAATGGCATCCCTGCTGGACACATCAAGGATAAATTTCTGAACGTTCAATGTAGTCACGGACAGATTCGCCCTACCTCTGCACAGTGGAGAGGAGCTTGTCCATGGTCACTTCGGTATCGTCCTCATAGAAACGAGAGAGGAATCGAGTTTCCAGGTCGATCCAAGAGTTGATAGAGCCCGGGGGGAGACTTCGGAACCAGTCAAATGCCACCCCCTTTAAGGTGTCAATGAATAGCCTAGCCATGATGGCGTCATTGCTTATAACATTACCAGTCTGAGACCGGAAGTAGTAGATGTGCTGATTTGGCGAGCTCTTTCCATCATAGGTATGCAACGTTGGTGGTTTGAACTTCGGTGGATATGGCACCGAATCCCACTCCAGCGGATAAGGACGGACTGCCCCTACCTTCTTTAATTCATCCCTCTGTGCTAGGGATGCGATTTAAGCTTGGAGGCCCTTAAGGACTTCGGCGTCTAAGGAAGAACCCTCCTTGGATTTCTCGGCTTTGGCTGCTCATTGCTGAAGTGTTCATCCTCATCGTGATTGCTCCCGGCATCGTTGTCATTCTGATTGCTGAGGAGTCGAGCAAGCATCTGTTGAATATTATCCAAGGCTTCTTGCTGGGTTCTGGAAGTTTGCTCCTGAGCTTCCAGGCGCCGACGAAGGTCGTCGTTGACGTTATCAGCCATATTGACTGATGCTCTGTCTGTTCGCACCGAGCTAACTGTCGCCGAAGAGGGTACCCACTATCTTCATCTTCTTCGTCTGATGATTAGAGTAATCTCCTGGGCGTGCTGTGACGAGGCTAGGGCCGTCGAGGAAGAAGGCTGCTCGTAACTGTAGGGTATTGCCACCCTGGATCTGGTGTTCGGAAGACACCTTCGTTATGCACCAAGACTTTGCCTAAGCCTGGGCTATAATCTGGATCTGGGGAGCTGTAGGCGGTGTCGTCAGCTGTTCGTCTTCCCCTGCGCAGCTCTCGTCCTCTCCCAGTCATGTTGACGGATGTGGAGGCTGGATCTCGTGAGGTGCTCCTTCTGCGGTGTTTCCTCGGGGCCTGTACCGATAGCCGATCAAAAACTGACCGTCGTCTTGGAGGCGTGGCGGGGATTGGTCCCAGCTGGCAATGGACCGAGTGGAGTGTCACCAGCTGACATCTTACTTGTTGACAACAGGGGGAAGAGGTTTGTCTATCCGTCAACAATTTCCTCAAATCAGACCCGGTTGGGTCTCTGCAATCGAGCGCAAAGGCTCTTTTGGATCGCGCATAGGACGATGTCCTGCTTTTTTATCCCTGCAGATGGGATTAGCACTGAATAGTGCTTTGGTTCTAGCTTCGCCATAAAGCGCGAGCTTAGCGCTTGACGAACCGGAAGGCGGAGCATGCTGTGGTGTTTTACCCGCTATGCTGTTGCAAAGAGGATGGACCTGGTGAGTACGCTGTGGTACAGTAGCTTTGTTCATATGAACGAGGCTGACGCAAGGTGTTGCTGCTCTTGAATTGGGCGACGGTATGATTGCCGTCTTGACTTTATGATTAGAGCAGACAGGCATCTTGCTTTTTCTTCGCGAGAGAGGCGCGATTTAGGCGTAGCTACGCCTGAAGCTTCGGTTGGAGACTTCTGTTTAGGCTTTCATACCCGCCTTGGCAGAGAGGAGACTTAGGTTCGCAAGGAACCTGATTGGTCACACGCGAGGCTGAGGGGTGTTGGCAGAATTCTGCTTCCGGTTTCTGCTTTGAAACTTGGTCGTGGAAACCTTCCTATGCTTCCGTGCTCGAAGCGTTGGGCCACCCCCAGAGAGGACTTCTTCAAATCTTCCTTGATCGAACTGAACCACCAAGTTCTCACAAGCAAAGGAATCAGACTGTGGACGTGCTTCCTTGTTGCGCCAAATAACCGCAGTAGGTTCGCAGAGAACTTTTTCAGTCTCCGCAGAGACTTTCCTTGAAGATTTAGCCAGAGAAGCTCTGGCTGCACCAGCTTTTCTGAATTCAGAGTTAGACCCGAAGGTCTGTTCGTCACATTGCGACACTTGATTCTCGGCAGTGGAGAATTTCGTCCCCAGCGGAGTCGCCATCTTGTTTTCCATTATATTCGCAAAGGGGGAAAACTTATAATAAAAGGTTGAGGAGCTAAATTACAAGTATTCTTAAAAAGATTACAAGTAGATCTCCTCAGAGATTCTGGAGAAGTGTACCGATAGGAGTCTGGTCAGCGCGCGACCACTTTGTCCCTTTGACGATGCGAGCGATGAGATTTCCTTCTCGCCTGGTTTGGGGAATCAGAGAACAGAAGGTTGGTAGAACCCTCTTACTGCTTCTCAAAATCGCCTTCAATTAGGAATTCCTTCTCGCCTGGTTTCGAAAATTTCTTGAGAAGAAGGACGATGTTAGGGTATCAACACCTGGATAGAGAAAGTAATTCTCTAAAAGTCTCTGAATTCAAGAGCGCACGATGCGTCGTGAAGAAGTCTCTGCTTGTGGAGCTCTTCTGCGCATCCTTCTCTCCTTGTGCCCCTGGTGGGCTATTTATAGGGAGAGTAAGGGTATAATCGTCCCTTGAAAATATGGAAACAGATTGAATTGAATCTGTTTGAATCCGGAAATTAGCCTTGCTGCGAGGCAAAGATCAGCTTCTGCGAAGCTAGGATTGGCAGGTCGGTTGACCTTCTTGATCCTTTCCATATCGTTGGAGGATTCCCCTGATCTTCTTACTCATTTTAGGAGAGTCAAGAGATTGTGGCAATCAACTGCCAAATTTGATCTCTGATTTGATATTGATTGGATTTGATCTGATTAGATTTGATCTCATCCGGAGATTTGATTGGTCAAAGGTTGACCATAGCAGACCAATGGCGGAGCTGCCCGTATTGAACTCGTAGCGGAGCTAGAGGCAGCTTCTGGCGAAGTCCAAAAGAAACCCTTTGGCGGAGCTGGAAGTCCTCTGTGGCAAAGTTGCGAGTTAGCTTCCTGGCGAGGCTTTGGATGGCTTCGAGGCGAAGTCAAGTGATATTAGCCTCTCAAGCGAGGCTATCCCTTTGGGCTCGTGTAATGCTAAGTGCTTGCACCTTTAGACCTGCTGAGGTCTGTTTAGAAACAATCCGGGTTCACTGTCTGCTTGCTGGATCAGTGGAGTCCAAGTTGCTTCCTTGTCCCTCGGAGATGGGTGAAAACTGGTCTTCAGCTCGTCTGTCACTTGTCTTTTGTAAATGTCAACAAGTTTAGACATTGTTCGGACCAATAAGAATCTTGTCTTTTTTAAGTGTCAACAGTTGCTCAGATGCATGAAACTCATCTCGCCGCTCAAGAAACTGCTAAGGCAATTTCTTCTGAATTGAAATCCTTGGAGACAAGGAAAGTAGAGCTCGGGGATGCCATAGACTCTTCTAGCAGTGCTCTTCTTGACGCTGAGGATAAAATTGGAAAGGCCAAGGAAATGATCAGGAAGGCAAATCTTCTTTTGTCCAAGGCTGAACCAGTGCGTCTTGAAGAGACTGCCCGGCTTGAGCAGCTTAATGCCCAGAATGACGAAGTCTTGCGGCAGGAGCTAGTTCAGAGGGCAACCTTAGTTGAAATTGAAGCTCGCTTGGCCCAGACGGCGAGCTTTAATGAGGCAGAGAGTTGAGGTCGCAGGCGCTTATCAGGGCTGCTGAAGAGAGGAAGACAAGCCTGGCCACTCTTGAAGAACAGATCAAGTCCTATGAAGCACCGTCGTAGCTTGTAATCTGTGTATTCATGTACCCTCTTTTGGAATCAATAAAAAAGTGATTTTATTTTGACTCCACCATTGCATTTTCAACTTATTTTATCTTCTAAATTCTTGCTTTCAAGTTGTATCGCAGCCATTTGAGAAAATAGACCTTACTAGACTAAAAAGATGAGACCTGGCCGCCAAGCTCATAATTTTGTCATATGATGACAAAGAAATAGTCTTTGCTGGACTGAAGGATGAGACTTGGCTATCTGCCGGTTCAGAGGTCGCAATGACGTAACCGGTTAAGATGTCACCAAGCTCAAAATTTTCATATGGCAACAAAGAAATAGTCCTTGCCGGACTGAAGGATAAGACTTGGCTATCTGTCGGTTCAGAGGTCGCAATGACATAACCGGTTGAGAAAGCACCAATCTCAAAATTTTGTCGTATGATGACAAAAGAATAGTCCTTGTCGGACTGAAAGATGAGACCTGGCTATCTGCCGGTTCAGAGGTCGCAATGACTAATCGATTGAGAAGCCACCAGGCTCAAAATTTTATCGTATGATGACAAAGAAATAGTCCTTGTCAGACTGAAAGATGAGACTTGGCTATCTGCCGGTTTAGAGATCGCAATGACGTAACCGATTGAGAAGCCACCAAGCTCAAAATTTTGTCGTATGATGACAAAGAAATAGTCCTTGTCGGACTGAAAGATGAGACTTGGCTATCTGCCAGTTCAGAGGTCGCATGACGTAACCGATTGAGAAGCCACCAAGCTTAAAATTTAGATGGGATTTGGAAGGAATTGTCAGAGGTATATTGTTAACGTGACAACCGCGAAAAGTCCACCAAAGACTGAGTAGGACTCAGAAACTTGCTGGGGGGCTAGGAAATGAATTCCATAGAAGATCATATGTCAGAGGTGTAATGTTAACGTGAAAAAAGACTTCGTAGGAATTCAAAAAGCAATTTGTTGGAGAAAAACGAGGAGATCACTGTCATAGGTTTAATGTTAACTTAACAGCGAAATGGATGCCAACATAGCTTGAAAAGGGTCTCGTTCTTATTGAGAAAAATGAGGAGATCGCTGCCATAGGTTTAATGTTAACTTAACAGCGAAATGGATGCCAGAGGTGTAGTGTTAAACATAGCATGAAAAGGTCTCGTTCTCACTGGGAAAAACGAGGGGATCACTGTCATAGGTTTAATGTTAACTTAACAGCGAAATGGATGCCAGAGGTGTAGTGTTAAACATAGCATGAAAAGGTCTCGTTCTCACTGGGAAAAATAAGGAGATCACTGTCATAGGTTTAATGTTAATTTAACAGCGAAATAGATGCCAGAGGTGTACTGTTAAATATAGCATGAAAAGGTCTCGTTCTCACTGGGAAAACGAGGAGACCACTGTCATAGATTTATGTTAACTTAACAGCAAAATGGATGCAGAGATGTAGTGTTAAACATAGCATGAAAAGGTCTTGTTTTGTTGCAAAAAAACGGGGAGATCATTGTCATAGGTTTAATGTTAACTTAATAACGAAATGGATGCCAGAGGTGTAGTGTTAAACATAGCATGAAAAGGTCTCGTTCTCACTGAGAAAAATGAGGAGATCACTGTCATAGGTTTAATGTTAACTTAACAGCGAAATGGATGCCAGAGGTGTAGTGTTAAACATAGCATGAAAAAGGTCTCGTTCTCACTGGAAAAAACGAGGAGATCACTGTCATAGGTTTAATGTTAACTTAACAGCGAAATGGATACCAGAGGTGTACTGTTAACATAGCATGAAAAGGTCTCATTCTCACTGGGAAAACGAGGAAATCACTGTTATAGGTTTAATGTTAACTTAACAGCGAAATGGATGCCAGAGGTATACTGTTAAACATAGCATGAAAAGGTCTCGTTTTCATTGCGAAAAACGGGGAGATCACTGTCATAGGTTTAATGTTAACTTAACAGCGAAATAGATGCCAGAGGTGTAGTGTTAAACATAGCATGAAAAGGTCTCGTTCTTACAAAGAAAAATGAGGAGATCACTGTCATAGGTTTAATGTTAACTTAACAGTGAAATGGACGCCAGAGGTGTACTGTTAAAAATAGCATGAAAAGGTCTCGTTTTCGTTGCGAAAAGTGAGGAGATCACTGTCATAGGTTTAATTTTAACTTAACAGCGAAATGGATGAAAAGATCTTTATATGTGGTCTTACCATTCCATGAATGAGAATTGGTAAGTTATTTTGGAGAGGGAATCAAATGGGAACAGGTCCCTTAGGATTTTTAACAAATTCTCAGCTATCAACGGGTTTGATATGCCTTTACCAACTATCGTTTGAGTCGGGCTAGCCATGTTATTCCCCTCAGCATGATGAGTTGTCGAGGACTTATGTTGGGCTTAAAGGCCAACATTTCTCTCTATCCTTAACCGTTAAAGGTGTTGGATCATTTGGTTAGTGCATGTGTAACCTTGATTCTTCTTTGAGACAACCAGTGTATGATCAACTTCTTACTGGTTATGGTTGTATGATCTCATTTGGAGGAAGAAAGGGACACTCCTTGTGTGTACCTTGGACTTGAAGGTCTTGATCAGAGGTGTAATGTTAACTTGATCATGAGAAGGATCCTTAATCAAGAATAATACTTCTTTAAGAACTTGCCATTGATCGGCATCATGAGTAAATCACCATCTGAAGTCATAAGGCGATATGCTCTGTTTGAATAGACTGTTTCTATTACCAACGGTCCCTCCCATTTATGTGAAATTTGCCTTTGGTTTTGTGAGTCATGATCATTGGTCGTCTGACGGCTAAAACCAAATCTCCTTTCTGGACCTTCTTGTTGAAGGCTTTTAAGATTCGAGCTTGATACAACTCGATGTGCTGCTGAGCTTGTAACCGCTTCTCATTTAAGGCTTCGAGCTCTTGAAGACGCAATCGATCATTGTCTTTTGATGTGATCTTAGTCATTAAAGCGACTCGTAATGACGGCATCTGGATTTCTAACGGTATGACTGCTTCACACCCGTATACCAGGGAAAACGGCGTATTGCCTATCGGGGTCCGAACCGTGGTTCGGTAGGCCCAAAGACATTCACCAAGCTTTTCGTCTCAATCTCGCTTGTTCGAGGAGACGAACTTTTTAAGTAACTTAATGATTGTCTTGTGAATGCTTCCGCCAAGCCATTAGTGGCAGGATTATAGGCAGTTGAAGTCTGAATTCGGTATTTATCGCAGAATCGATAGAATACCTGGCTTATGAATTGGGGACCGTTATCATGGATGATCCGCCTAGGGACACCAAACCGATGAATGACGTGGTGTTTGATGAAATTAACCACGTTGAAAGTTTTGATTTCAACCAGTGGTATGGCTTCTGCCCACTTTGAAAAGTAATCGGTTATTGCTAGGATAAACCGGTGACCTTTTGTTAAAGAGGGGCTGATTGGCCCTAGACATCGATTCCCCATGCTTCAATGACCATGAAGCAACAGTTGGGTGGAGCAACTCTGGAGGCTGGTGTATGAAGTCCGCATGAATTTGGCATGCTTTACACCTTCGTGCATATTGGATGGCATCGACTATCTGGTTGGCCAATAATATCAAAGCCTATGAATCTGTCTTTAAGTTTTGGACCTGGCTGATGAGCTCCGCATATGCCGTCATGTGCTCTTTAAGCACTTCTTGTGCCTCTGAATTAGAAAGGCAACGGAGAAGGATACCGTCGTATGAACGACGGTAAAGTGTCTTCAGAGTTGGATCATAGTAAAAGCGGAGAGACCTTCGTCTGATAGATGTCGCTTCTTTAAGATTGTCTGGCAGCAGACCATGTAGAGCATAGTTGATGAAAAGAAATCGCCAATCTCTCGGCTCAAGATCCGTCGAGATATTATAAACCTCTCTGGTTCTTAACATATGTTTAGAGCAGACAAGGTGTCGAGTCGCCACTGTAAGGTGATACTCGGTATCGACTGGCAGGGCTAGTGTTGTTGCTAATGCAGTAAGAGCATCTGCCTTAGTATTCTGAGATCAAGATACGTGCCCGATGTACAAACCATCAAACAGATTAGCCAATTCGATGACTGTGTGATAATAAGGCACCAAATGCTCGTGACAGACCTCATATTCGCCTTTAACCTGATTGATAATCAGTTTTGAATCGTCGTAAGCTTCAAGGTAGCGTACCCCCATTGTGTGGGCGAGCTGAAGACCAATAAGTAGAACATTATATTCTGCTACATTGTTAGAGCATGATTCCGTCAGAGAAAATGCTCTAGGAAGGACGTGATTTTGTGAAGAGATAAACACAACCCCTACGCCGGCAATGATCCTGTCTCTAGGACCTATTCGTGATGCTCCATCGAAGAACATCTGCCATACTTCGTCTTCTGAAGTTATATTAGATTCAAAGACTTCATCTGAAATGTCTTCATGAAGTTTTGAGTATTCCGGAACTGGATGAGCAGCCAAGAACTCTGCGAGGGCCTGGCCATTAACCATCTTTGAGGGATAAAGATCATGTCGTATTGAGACAAAAGAAGCGCCCATTTAGTTAATCTTGAATTCAATGATCCTGGCTTCGTCATGAGAAGACGCAAAGGATTCACTATGGAGATGACATGTATGGTTTGGCCGACCAAATAATGTCGTGTCTTTTGAACAGCAAAGACAAGAGCTAAGCATTCCTTCTCAATAGGATTATAGCGAGATTCCACTCCTATCAAAGTCCTGCTTAGATAATAAATAGCCTGTTCGTGACCATTGTCGTCTTTCTGAGCAAGCAGGGCACCAAGAGAATGGTCCATAACCTTCACATAAAGCAAGAATGGTTTCCCTGAAGTGGGAGCTACTAAGACTGGAGGTTTTGTGAGATATCTCTTGATATCCTCGTAAGCTTCCTGACAAGCTTGATCCCATACAAAGGAAGCACCCTTTTTCATGAGTCGGGTGAACGGTTGACAGCGGCCTGAGAGATTTGTGATGAATCTTCTAATATGAGCCAGTCTACCTTGCAAGCCTCTAAGTTCTTTGAGATTCTTAGGTGGATGCATGCTCATAACTGTAGAGTATTGCAACCCTCGATCTGGTGTTTCAGAAGACACCTTCTTTGCGTACCAAGACTTCGCCGAGGTCTGGACTATAGTCCGAATCTGGAGAATTGGAGGGAGTGGCATGGGACGCTCGTCTGCCCCTGCGTAGCTTCATCCTCTTCCGATCATGTTAACGGATGCAGAGAGCAGATCTCGCAACACGCTCCTTTTACGATGTTTTACCGGAGCTTGCACTGACAGTCGATCAAAAACTGATCGTTAGCCTGGAAGAGTGGCGGGGATTGGTCCTAACCGGCAATGGACTTAGTGGACTGTCACCAACTGACATCCCACTTGTTGACAACAGGAGGGAGAAGTTTGGAAGGATTTCGACTTCTGTTTGCTTGTCAAGAACTCCCGCAAGTCAGACCCAGTCGGGCCTAAACGATCCAGCGCAGAGGCTCTGTTGGATTACGCATAGGATGACGTCCTGTTCTTTTTATCACCGCGGAGATAATTAGCACTAAATAGTGCTTTAGCTCTAGCTTCGCAGCTAAGAACCTTGGGAATGTCCTTGGGTGTTGAAGCCACATAAGCACCGCTGTCAACACTTAGGGACGATCCCTTAGCTCCGTTGCGAAGGGCGAGCTTAGCGCTTGATGAACTGGGGAGCGAGGCACGCTGTGGTGATTTATCCGCTATGTTGCTACGAAGGTGATTAGCCCTAGATAGTGCCTTGGCTCTCAATTTGCGGCTAAAATCTTTGGAAATGCCCTTGGGCGCTGAAGCTGCATAAGACACCACTATCAGCACTTAGGGGCAATCCCTTAGCTTCGCTGCAAAGAGCGAGCTTAGCACATTGTGGCGCTTTGATTCCAACTTCGCGAGTGCGAACATCATGGGTACCCTGAGGTACAATAGCTTCACTCATAAGAACGAGGCTGGCACGAGGAGTTATTGCTCCTGAATTAGGCGAAGGCATGGTCGTCGTGACTTCGCGGCTGACAGTCTCGACAGAGCAGGCAGGCATCTTGCCTTTTTCTTCGCAAGAGAGATGAACTTGTGGCGCAGCTACAATTGAGGCTTCATACAGAGCCTTTTGCTTTGGCCTCCACATCTGCTTTGACAAAGGAGACTTAGGTTCACAGGGAACCTGACTAGCCACACGCGAGGCTGAGAGGTGTTGGAAGGATTCTGCTTCTGATTTCTGCTCCAAAACCTTGGCCATCGAGACCTTTCTATACTTTGTGCATGGAGCATTAGACCACCCCAGAGATGAGTTCTTCAAATTTTCCTTGGTCGAAGTGAACGACTAGGTTTTTGAAGGTAACAGGCAGAAGATTCTAACCCTTGCATTGTGGGCCTGCTTCCTTGTTGCGTCAGAGGACCGTGGTAGGCTCGCAAAGGGCCTCATCTGTCTCCGCAGAGACTGGCTTCAAAGATTTAGCCAGAGGGGCTCTGGCTACACCGGCTTCCTTGAATTCAGGAGTAAACCCAAAGGTCTGTTCGTCGCATTGCGACACTTGATTCTCAACAGGAGAATTCAATCCCCAGCGGAGTCGCCATCTTATTTTTCATTGATTTTGCAAAGGGGAAAACTTACAAAAAAGGGGTTGAGGAGCTAAATTACAAGTATTCTAAAAAGATTGCAAGTAGATCTCCTCTGAGATTCTGGAGAAGTGTGCCGATAGGAGTCTGGTCAGTGTGCGACCACTTTGTCCCTTTGACGATGCGATCGATGGGATTCCCTTCCGCCTGGTTCGGGGAATCGGAGAATAGAAGGTTGGTAGAACCCTCTTGTTACTTCTCAAACTGCCTTCACTTGAGAATTCCTTCTCGCCTGGTTCTGAAAATTCCTTGAGAGGAAGGAAGGTATTAGGGTATCAGTACCCTGATTAGAGAAGTAGTTCTCTGAATTCTCTGAATTCTTAGAAGCTAGAGAATATATCTCTGTTTAGCCGCCTCTCTCTCTCTGTGCGTGCGTTTATGCGCCTCTTGCGTGCTCTCCCTCTTTTTTTTGGTTGTATGCCTCTGGTGGGCTATTTATAGGGAAAGCAGGGGTATAATTGTCCCTTGAAAATCTGGAAACAGATTGAGTCAATCTGTTTAAATCGGAAAAGTAGCCTTGCTGCGAGGCTAGAATCAGCTTCTGCGAAGTTAGGAATAGCAGGTAGGTCGATCTCCTGATCTGTTTTGATTCTTTCGAAATAATTGAAAGATCTCTCCTGATCTTCTTACTTGTTTTAGGAGAGTTAAGAGATTATGGCAAACAACTGTCAAATTTGATCTCAGATTTGATCTTGATTAGATTTGATCTTGATCTTGAATTGATTTGATCTCATCTTGAGAATTAATTGGTCAAAGGTTGACCATGAAAGACCCGCAGCGGAGCTGCCGCGTCGAGCTCGCAGCGGAGCTGGAAGGAGCATCTGGCGAAGTCAGAAGAAAGTTCTTCAGCGAAGCTGGATAAACATCTGTGGCGAAGCTACCGAACACCCTTCTGCGCGGTTGTGTGTGGCTTCGAGCGAAGCTAACTCTCTGCGGAGTTAACTGAGTGCTTCAGGCGAAGCTGTAAGTTAACTCACTAATAGAGCTTTGAATAGCTTCAAGGCGAAGTTGAATAAACTTAGCCTCTCAGGTGAGGCTATCCCCTTGGGCTCATGTGATGCTAAGTGTTGAGCTAACTAACATCTTAGACCTGCTTAGGTCTCTTCAGAGACAATCTGGGCTCACTGTCTGCTTCACTAGATCAGTAGAGTCCAAGTTGCTGCTTTGTCCCTCGGAGATGGGTACAGAACTGGTCGTCAGCTTGTCTGTCACTTATCTTTTGTAAATGTCAACAAGTTTAGACATTGTTCAGGCCAGTAAGAATCTTGTCTTTTTAAAGTGTCAACAGTTGCGACACCGTTTTCACGTATATTGGGAAGCAGGGCGTGATAATTCATTTTCTCAATGAAATGATTTACATATCGAGCCTGTTATGTTAACATTAAACCTTTGTCAGTAAAACTTCAATATATCCCAGCGGATCAAATTTCACTTATCATTCTCTACAATAGAATGCAGGCCCACTCAAATGGCACAAATCGCAAAGCCAATTACTGTTATGTTCAAAATCACACCTCTAAAAGTAGGCAAATCATTGTCAAGTTAATATCACACCTCTGACAATTCATTTCTATCTCCTGCGGAACACTTGTCTCATGTTAATGATTACCTCTGACAAATCTCTTTTTATTCTGCAGCGAGATATTTAGTTATCACGTTAATGATTACCTCTGACAACTCTCCCACAGACCATAGGAAACAATCATTTCCTATCAAATCCCCATAGGAGTCACTAATATCATGTTAATGATTACCGTTGACAACTCCTTATAAATTCCCTATGGAGCTTATAATCAGATCTCATTCCCTCAGTGGAATATCCCTTTTGCTGTCATGTCTAGTTTGCCACCTCTGAAAAATAGGGTTACGAGTCTGATGACCCCTTGTTGGTTATATCCAATTTATCACCTCTGAATCGATGGGTGCCCAGATCTCGCCCCTTTAGTCCAGTAAAGACTCTCTGTTACTGTCATGTCCAGTTCGCCACCTCTAAATAGCATGATTACGAGTCTAGTGATTCCCACTCGGTTATGTCCAGTTTATCAACTTTGTACTGATGAGTGTCCAGATCTCACCCTTTTAGTCCAGTAAGGACTCTCTTTAGCTGTCATGTCCAGTTCACCACCTATGAACAACAGGGTTATGGGTCTAGTGACTCCCACTCGGTAATGTCCACTTTACTACCTCTGAACCGACGAGTGCCTAGATTTCGCCCTTTTAGTCCAGTAAGGACTCCTTTTAGCCGCCAAGTTAATACGACCAATTCTGAACAACAGTGTTACGATATGGTGATTCCTAGTCGGTTATGTCATGTTTATCACCTCTGAACCGATGGGTGCCCAAATCTCACCTCTTTAGTTCAGAAAGGACTCCCTTTTGTTGTCATGTCCACTTCGCCACCTCTGCACAGCAGGGTTACGAGGCTGGTGACTCCCACTCAATTATGTCCAGTTTATCACCTCTGAACCAATGGGTGCCCAGATCTTGCCCCTTTAGTGAAGTAAGGACTCCATTTAGCTGTCATGTCCACTTCGCCACCTCTGAACAGCAGGGTTATGAGTCGGTGACTCCTACTCGGCTATGTCCAATTTATCACTTTTGAACCAATGGGTGTTCAGATCTCGCCCTTTTAGTCCAGTAAGGACTCCCTTTAGCTGCCAAGTTAATACGATCACCTCTGAACAGCGGATTGTGGGCCTATTGTGGCTTAGTCAGTCATGTCCAAATTACCTCTGAATCAACAGGTACAAATTACCTCTGAATCAACAGGTACCTAGATTCAATTCACCCTTGCAATCCCCAGTGGACTAGCTGTCAAGTTAATATGACTACACCTGAACAAAGGATTGTGAGCCTGGTGTCACTTAGTCGGTCATGTCTAAATCACCTCTAAACTGATGGGTGCTCAGATTCAATTCATCCTTGCAGTCCTCAGCGGACTAACTGTCAAGTTAATACGACTACCTCTGAATAGTAGATTATGATCCAGGTGTCGCTTAGTCGTTCATGTCCAAATCACCTCTGAACCGATGGGTGCTCAGATCCAATTCACCCTTGTAGCCCCCAGTGGACTAGCTGTCAAGTTAACACTATGCCCTCTAAACAGCTGATTCTGGATTTATTGTGTCCTAGTCTATCATGTTTATTACACTTCTGAATAGACAGGTCCCTAGATTGAATTCACCAATTCTACTTCTTGCTCTGTTACGTCCATATTACCTCTGATCAAACCAAATTCCTAGACCAAATTCTTTAGTGGTTCTTTATCTGTCATGTCCATATTACTTCTCAACAGACAAACATCTAAAAGCCTACCCTTAATTGGCCCTATCATGTTCATATTATCTCTGAATAGGCTAAGTTAAGTTCACTTTTACGGAGTGCTATCTCCACTCTTAGCTCTTTCATGAGCATATTTCCATGGAGAGCTACCACTACCTCTAGCTCTGCTGGGAGCGAGCACACAAACTCTTCTTCATATGAGGTCTAAACTGCGACATCATCACCATCGGGTGATAAAACAAGCGATATCTAACAAAATGGCATCCAATCTAACATGATTTTTATCCATCAATGGATAGACACAAATATCAGGATGACTTATCAAACAGTCGAATGACCTAAGCAACATCAAAATGTCATGAGCTATGATTTTAAAGTATTTTAAAATCCAAACTAGCTCATTACAGATCTTTGAAAACTTTGAAGGGGATTTTTGTTGACATTTATAAAAGAAATTTCTAATAACTCTACAACTAGTCTGAATAACGTCTAACTTGTGAATACTTTCAAAAGCTAAGTCGCAGACAAGTTGATGACCAATTTGATAGAGTAGTCATTTAGACCATATCGATCCAGCCAAGTGATCGGTAGGCCAAGTATTGCTTTTGAACAGGCCCAGGCATGCCCAAGAGAGCTAACTTTTATCTTCGCCTGAAGCTTGTCATAGCTCTGCTGAGAACAGGCCCAGGCTGCCTCTAGGTCCGCTACGAGCTCAATGTGGGCAGCTCCGCTGTTGGTCTGCTATGGTCAACCTTTGACCAATCAAATCTCCGGATGAGATTGGATCCAATCAGATCAAATCCAATTAAGATCAAATCAGAGATCAAATTTGGCAGTTGATTGCCACAATCTCTTGACTCTCCTAAAACGAGTAAGAAGATCAGGGGAAATCCTCCAACGATATGGAAAGAATCAAGAAGATCAACCGACCTGCCAATTCTAGCTTCGCAGAAGCTGATCTTAGCCTCGCAGCAAGGCTACTTTCCAGATTCAAACAGATTTGATTCAATCTGTTTCTATATTTTCAAGGGACGGTTATACCCTTGCTCTCCTATAAATAGCCCGCCAGGGGCACAAGGAGGGAGGACTTCTTCGAAGAGCTTTTCTGAGACGATACGCTCAAGAAAGGACTCCACAAGCAGAGGCTTCTTCACGACGCACCGTGCGCTCTCAAATTCAGAGATCTTTTAGAGAATTGCTTTCTCTATCTAGGGTGTTGATACCCTAACATCGTCCTTCTTCTCAAGGAATCTCCGAAACCAGGCGAGAAGGAATTCCTAATTTAAGGCGATTTTGAGAAGCAGCAATAGGGTTCTACCAACCTTCTATTCTCTGATTCCCCGAACCAGGCGAGAAGGGAATCTCATCGCTCGCATCGTCAAAGGGACAAAGTGGTCGCGCGCTGACCAGACTCCTATCGGCACACTTCTCTAGAATCTCTAAGGAGATCTACTTGTAATCTTTTAAGAATACTTGTAATTTAGCTCCTCAAACTCTTTTTTGTAAGTTTTCCCCTTTTGCAAATATAATGGAAAACAAGATGGCGACTCCGCTGGGGACATTATTCTCCACTGCCGAGAATCAAGTGTCGCAATGCGATGAACAGACCTTCGGGTCTAACTCTGAATCCAAAAAAGCCGGTGCAGCCAGAGCCTCTCTGGTTAAATCTTCAAGGAAAGTCTCTGCGGAGACAGAAAAGGTTCTCTGTGAACCTACTGCGGTTATTTGGCGCAACAAGGAAGTACGTCCGCAGTCTGATTCCTTTACTTATGAGAACTTGGTGGTTCAGTTCGATCAAGGAAGATTTGAAGAAGTCCTCTCTGGGGGTGGCCCAATGCTTTGAGCACGGAAGCATAGGAAGGTTTCCACGACCAAGGTTTCAAAGCAAAAACCGGAAGCAGAATTCTGCCAATACCCCTCAGCCTCGCGTGTGGCTAATCAGGTTCCTTGCGAACCTAAGTCTCCTCTGCCAAGGCGGGTATGGAAGCCTAAACAGAAGTCTCCAACCGAAGCTTCAGGCGTAGCTACGCCTAAACCGCACCTCTCTCGCGAAGAAAAAGGCAAGATGCCTGTCTGCTCCAATCATAAAGTCAAGACGGCAATCATACCGTCGCCCAATTCAAGAGCAGCAATGCCTTGTGCCAGCATCGTTCTTATGAGCGAAGCTACTGTACCACAGCATACTCACTGCGTCCATGGCCGCGAGGCTAGGGCCAGAGTGTTATCTAAGGCAAATCCCCTTTGCAGCGGCATAGTGGGTAAAGCACCACGGCGTACTCCGCTCTCCAGTTCGTCAAACATTAAGCTCGCACCTGTTGGCGAAGTTAGAACTGAAGTACTATTCAGTGCTAATCCCTTCCGCAGGGATAAGAGGAACGGAACATCATCCTATGTACGCTCTAGAAAGGCCTCTCCACAGGATTATGTAGGCTCCTATGGGCCTGAACTTTGGAAAAGGAAGGCGCAGCTTGATGCGTAATTTTATCCCAAAAGGGAAGCCTGCAAATTACTATGATAGTACACGCAGGAGCTTGGGATACGTTACACCCACATCGCTAGCAACGGTTCAACTCAAAGACGACGAACCAATTCCATCACATTCTGCCTCATCCTCCGAATGGGACTCAGATGTCAGCGTGGGAGTGATATTCGAGAATCTCACTGTTAATATGACTTCAAGCAGTCAATTGGAGCCAGCAGAGGCTACTGATGAGGAATCATGGGCTCAGCAATTAGATCTCCAATGGGAAAAGCGATTCGAAATGCGCGAATCACCTACCGAAGACAAGGTGATGCAGGTCAACTTGGGTAGTCAAGATCACCCTAAGGCCATCTTCATAAGTGAAAGCTTATCACTTACAGAAAAGGAAGAATTGATAATACTCGTAAAGGAGTATATAGACGTCTTCGCATGGAGCTACAAAGACATGCCCGGACTCGATCCATAAGTCGCCATGCACCGTCTGAACATCAAGCCCGACGCCAAGCCAGTCAAGCAGCAACAATGTCGGTTTCGTCCAAACATTATGGAAGCTATTGAGGTCGAAGTTCACAAGCTCATTGCATGTGGCTTCATCCGGGAGGAACAACATCCAGATTTGGTAGCCAACATCGTCCCCGTCCTCAAAAAGAACGGGAAAATACGGATCTGCATCGACTATCATGATCTCAACACGGCCTGTCCTAAAGACGAATTCCCACTGCCCATCACCGACGTCATGATTGACAACACATGCGGGTTCGAAAGGATGTCTTTCATGGACGGCTTTTCAGGATACAACCAGATTAAGATGTATCCCGACGACGAGAAGCATACTTCGTTCCGAACACCATTGGGGGTATACTGCTACACTGTAATGCCCTTCGGACTGAAGAACGCCGGAGCAACCTACCAGCGGGCAATGAGTACGATCTTTCGCGATCATCTCCGAAAAACGGTGGAGTGCTATGTCGACAACATTGCCGTCAAAAGTCGCAACAAGAATGAACATCTTCGCGACCTGAGAACGATGTTCGACATAATGCGGGCTCATCAACTGAAAATGAACCCGACAAAATCCTTCTTGGGAGTGTCAAGTGGCAAGTTCCTTGGGTTTATTGTCACATCAAAAGGGATTCATCTTGACCCAGACAAAGTCAAAGCCATCTAGAGCATGCATCCACCAAGGAACCTCAAAGAGCTCAGGGGCTTGCAAGGCAAGCTGGCTTATATCAGAAGATTCATTGCAAATCTCTCAGGCCGCTGTCAACTATTCACCCGACTCATGAAAAAGGGCACTTCCTTCGTATGGGATCAAGCTTGTCAGGAAGCATATATAGACATCAAGAGGTACCTCACAAAACCTCCAGTCTTGGTGGCCCCTACATCAGGGAAACCATTTTTGCTTTATGTAAAAGCTCTGGACTACTCCCTCGGTGCCCTCCTCGCTCAAAAGGACGACAATGGCCATGAGCAGGCCATTTATTATCTGAGCAGAACTCTCATAGGAGCGGAATCTCGCTACAACCCTATCGAGAAAGAGTGTTTAGCTCTCGTCTTCGCTGTTCAGAAGACACGACATTATTTGGTCAGCCAGACCATACATGTCATCTCCAGAGTAAACCCATTGCATCTTCTTATGACGAAGCCAGGATCATTGAATTTAAGATTGGCTAAGTGGACACTTTTATTGTCTCAATACGACATAATCTTTACCCTCAGAAGGCGGTTAAAGGCCAAGCCCTTGCAGAGTTGTTAGCTGCTCATCCAGTTCCGGAACATTCAAAACTTCACGAAGATATCCCTGATGAAGTCTTCGAGTCTTATGCAACCTCAGAAGAGGAAGTGTGGCAGATGTTCTTTGATGGAGCATCGCGAATGGGCCCTAAAGGCAAGATTATTGCCGGAGTGGGGGTTGTGTTTATCTCCCCGCAGGACCATATTCTTCCCAGAGCATTTTCTTTGACAAAATCATGCTCCAATAATGTAGTAGAATATAATGCTCTGCTCATCGGTCTTAAGCTCGCCCATGGAATGGGGGTACGCTACCTCGAATCTTATGGCGATTCAAAACTGATCATCAATCAGGTTAAAGGCGAATACGAAGTCCGCCATGAGGACTTGGTGCCTTATTATCACACGGCCGTTGAATTGGCCAACCTATTTGAAGGTTTCTACATCGGGCACGTGTCTCGATCTCAGAATACCAAGGCGGACTCTCTTGCTGCATTAGCAACGACACTAGCCTTGCCAGCCGACACCGAGTATCACCTCACAGTCGCAACTTGACATCTTGTATGCTCCAAGCACATGCTAAGAACTCGAGAAGTCTATAATGTCTCCACGGATCTTGAACCAAGAGACTGGCGCTTTCCTCTCATTGACTATGCTTTGCACGATCTGCTTCCAGACGATCTTAAAGAAGCGGCGTCCATCAGACGAAGATCTCTCCTTTCTACTACGATCCAACTTTGAAGACACTTACCGTCGTTCATATGACGATATTCTCCTCCGTTGCCTTTCTCATTTAGAGGCACAAGAAGCGCACGACGGCACTTGTGGAGCTCATCAGCCAGGTCCTAAACTTAAAGACAGGTTGCATAGGCTAGGATATTATTGGCCAACTATGATAGATGATGCCATCTAATATGCACGAAGGTGTAAAGCATGTCAGATTCATGCGGACTTCATACACCAGCCTTCAGAGCTGCTCCACCCGACTGTTTCTTCATGGCCATTTGAAGCATGGGGAGTAGATGTTGTAGGGCCAATTAGTCCCTCTTCGACGAAAGGTCACCGGTTCATCCTTGCAATAACCGACTACTTTTCAAAGTGGGCGGAGGCTATACCATTAACTGAAGTCAAGACCTTTAAGGTGGTTAACTTCATCAAACACCATGTCATCTATCGATTTGGTGTCCCTAGGCGGATCATCCACGACAACGGTCCTCAATTCATAAGCCAAGTATTCTATCGGTTCTGCGATAAATACCGAATTCAGAATGTGGCTTCAACTGCCTATAATCCCGCCGCTAATGGCTTGGCAGAAGCATTCAACAAAACGATCATCAAGCTACTCAAGAAGTTTGTCTCCTCGAACAAGCGAGATTGGGATGAAAAGCTCGGTGAATGTCTTTGGGCATACCGAACCACGGTTCGGACACTGACAGGCAATACACCTTTTTCCCTAGTGTACGGGTGTGAAGCAGTCATCCCGTTGGAAATCCAGATGCCGTCATTACGAGTTGCTCTGACCACTAAGATCACATCAGAGGACAATGATTGGTTGCGTCTTCAAGAGCTCGAAGCCCTAGATGAGAAGAGGCTACAAGCTCAGCAACATATCGAGTTGTACCAAGCTCGAATCTCAAAAGCCTTCAATAAGAAGGTCAAACAAAGAGTCTTCCAGAAAGGAGACTTGGTTTTAGCCGTCAGACGACCGATGATTATGACGCACAAGACCAAAGGCAAATTTCAGCTTAAATGGGAAGGACCGTTTGTAATAGAAACAGTCTATTCAAACGGAGCGTACCGCCTTATGACTTCAGATGGCGACCTACTCATGATGCCGATCAATGGCAAGTTCTTAAAGAAGTATTATCCTTGATTAAGGATCCTTCTCATGATCAAGTTAACACTACACCTCTGATCAAGATCTTCGTGTCCAAGGTACATGCAAAGAGAGCCTTTCTCTTCCTCCAAGCGAGATCATACACCAGTAGGAGCCTGGCCATATACTGGTTCTCTCAAAGGATAATCAAGGTTACACATACGCTAACCAGATGATCCAATATCCTTAACGATTAAGGATAGAGGAAAATGTTGGCCTTTAAGCCCAACATAAGTCCTCGACAACTCATCATGCTGAGGGGAATAGCATGGCTAGCCCAATTCAAACGGTAGTTGGTAAAGGCATATCAAACCCATAGACAGCTGAGGATTTGCTAAAAATCCTAAGTGACCTGTTACCATTTGATTCCCTCTCCAAAATCACTTACCAATTCTCATCCATAGAATGGTAAGACCACATATGCATTTCGCTGTTACGTTAACATTAAACCTATGACAGTGATTCCCTCGTTTCTCCCCGCGAAAATGAGACCTCCAAAATCACTTACCAATTCTCATACATAGAATGGTAAGACCACATATGCATTTCGCTGTTACGTTAACATTAAACCTATGACAGTGATTCCCTCGTTTCTTCTCGTGAAAGCGAGCTCTCCAAAATCACTTACCAATTCTCATCCATAGAATGGTAAGACCACATATACATTTCGCTGTTACGTTAACATTAAACCTATGACAGTGATTCCCTCGTTTCTCCCCGTGAAAATGAGACCTTTCCCAAACTCCATTACAATCTTGAGCTTGGTGGCGTCTCAATCGGTTATGTCATTGCGACCTCTGAACCAGCAGACAGCCAAGTCTCAACCTTGAGCTTATTGACATTTATAAAAGATAAGTCTCAATTTCGAGCCTGTTGACATTTACAAAAGACAGGTCTCGATACTTGTTGACATTTACAAAAGACAAGTATCACCAACCTTGAGCTTGGTGGCGTCTCAATTGGTTATTTCATTGCGACCTCTGAACCAGCAGACAGCTAAGTCTCAACCTTGAGCCCTGTTGACATTTACAAAAGACAGGTCTCAATGCTTATTGACATTTACAAAAGATAAGTATCACCAACCTTGAGCTTGGTGGCGTCTCAATCGGTTATATCATTGCAACCTCTGAACCAGCAGATAGCTAAGTCTCAACCTTGAGCCCTGTTGACATTTACAAAAGACAGGTCTCGATGCTTATTGACATTTACAAAAGATAAGTATCACCAACCTTGAGCTTGGTGGCGTCTCAATCGGTTATGTCATTGCGACCTCTGAACCAGCAGACAGCTAAGTCTCAACCTTGAGCCCTGTTGACATTTACAAAAGATAGGTCTCGATACTTGTTGACATTTACAAAAGACAAGTATCACCAACTTTGAAGCTCGGTGGCTCCTCAACCAGTTATGTCATCGCGACCTCTGAACTGACAGACTGTCAAGTTTCAGCATTCAATCCAGCAAAGGACTATTCTCTCAAATGGCACCAATACAATTTGGAACCAACAATTCAGAAAGTGGAACAATTTGAAGATTCGACAGGGAGTCAAAACAAAAATTATTATTTTCATTGATTCCAAAAGGACGGGATACATGGAGATACATATATTGCGACCTACGGGCGTACATTATAAGATCTGATCCGCTCTTCAAGGGAAGCCAGCCTCGCCCTCCTATCATTAGCAGCCCGGACAAGCGCCTGCGACCTCAGCTCAGCCTCATTAAAGTTTGTCGCTTGGGTCAAACGAGCTTCGACCTCAACCAAGGTTGCCCTCTGAGCTAACTCCTGCCGTGAGAGTTTGTCACTCTGGGCCTTAAGCTGCTCAAGCCGCGTAGTCTTTTCAAGACGCACTGGTTCAGCCCGGGATAAGAGAAGATTTGCCTTCCTGATCATCTCCTTGGCCTTCCCAATTTTGTCTTCAGCATCAAGAAGAGCACTGGTGGAGGCATCAATGGCATTCCCAACCTCTACTTTCCTTGTCTCCAAGGATATCAAGTCAGAAGAAATAGCCTTAGCAACCTCCTGAGCAGCAAGACGGGCTTCATGCATTTGAGTGACAAGATGCGCAAGCTGCTCATTATCCGAAGACTCCAGGTCTGAGCGGCTAAGACGGCGCCATTCCTCTACGTCCCTCTCAAATTGATCTACCAGGAGTTCCAAGGCAGTGTCCTGGTGATACCCTTCAAGGTCGCGAATACTTTCAATACTGCGGGAGAGGACCACCTTTAACGTTGAGAACGGCATAGTCGAACCTTTCAAGACCAGATCGATGGATCGCCCTAAGCCTTTATAAAAGCTATCGACTATGTCACCTATAAAATCATTTTCAATCTCGGCCACTTCTGGTAGACGGACAATCTCAGGAAAATCCACTAGCCTGGTTGACACTACTGTAGAAGGAACGGCGGGAACACTGGCTGCAGCAGCATGACAGGTCGTCAATGATCTCGGCGGAGTCCTCATTGAAACCAGTACACTAGCCACCGCGGAGGTAAGACTAGTGACCATCTCCTGACAGCAGGTTCAACCACCAGGGTTGGAGAAGTAAGGCTGATAATCACCCTCAGCTCCGCGCTTGGAAAAATTGTTGGCACCTTACTCGTTGATATAGTTGGGAGTGAGGACACCTCCGGAACTGCCGTTTCTTCAGCCCCTGGTCCTTCGGCTGGCTGGGGCCGATAAGAGGGTAGGTCGCCATATAGCGCATCCAACACAGCAGCATCCGCCGCAGTCGAAGTGCTCATATCACCCCTGGACTCCCCAGGAAGATCAGCCGGTTCCCTTGGAGCTAATGCACCTTGAGGCCGAACACCTGTAACAAGACTGTGTTTAAACAGGACACAACATGCAATAGAAGCCAAGAGGTCAGGACAGTACCATAAGATGACGTCGCCTCAAACATCTCGGCAGCCGCATCAGTCTCCATGGGCTCCATCGGAAAATTCTTGGCGGAATCAGCACGAATGACCGGCCCGCTCGCCGAATCTCCTGTGGACCATCCAACAGAGCTCGACGCTACAGGGCTTCCTTTGGAAGTCCCAGCGCCCGAGGGACCAATGTCGGCCGCATCATCTCCAGACTCCTCCGGGTGGACAAAAGAACCAGCCTCAGTTCCATAAGTAAATAGGGGATCATAATGTTCCCCTTGCTCTCCAGCCGCCTCAGCTCCTATAATCAAGAAGAATTGATAATAAGTCATTTGGAACACACAAAAGACCTATTATACGGACGGAGTTGATCTTACCCAGATCCGGAGCAAATTCACCGGTAGTCGGTTCAGCAACCGACGGGTCCGTTACTAACGGGATAGCAGGAGGGAACGCTGCTGAGGGTTCGCCCTCTACGACAACCGTAGGAGCCTGGCGACGGGGCTTCTTCGCCAATGACTTCCTACGAGATCTACCCTCCCGCTTTCTTTTGAAGTGGACATCAGAACCCTCTTCCTCCACTTCTTCTACACGATGAGGGGGAACGGTCCCCATCATACCAGAGCCAGTCGCAGAAGTCTCAGCCCCCGCTCCCGCTTCGAAGCGAGGACTTCCTGCATATGAGGCCTCGCTGTCATTAACAGCGACGAATTCCTCTATGCCCGGGACGCGGACCCTTTTGCCTCCCCTCTTCTCAGAAGCCTTCTGTTTCAACCGCTGAGAAATTAACTTCACACCAGAGCTGTTGGCCTTGAAATCGAGGGGTGTGGAGTTGGAAGTTGTGTACCACTGGCAGAAGCACAGGGTCATTTGAAGATTGGGACTCTTTAATGGCGTACGCAGCCGCGCCCCAGTACCGCCTGCAGTAAAGAATCGCCAGGCACGGGGCCCGTCAATAAGACTCCCCATGAAGGCCAAATCAGGATTTGGGTTGCCCACATACAGCTGGTCGTACCCAAATTGCCGAGCAAACCGGCTGGGGACATAAGGTTCCAAATAGCAGGTATCCCCGCTTCTGTACAATAAGTGTGAGGGCCGGATGCTGACCAGCCACTCAAAAACTCCCCGGCTCAGGGAAGACCGCCCTTCCCTGGCATCTCGGAACTCCTCGTCGTATCCTGCACCCTGAATACGGGGGAAACAGCAGAAGAGACCGTAAACGTCATATCGACGCACCAATTTACGGGCCTCAGCCACGTATTCTTCAGCCACGAACGTCCTTCGAATCGGCGGAGGAGCGCCATTCAAACACCTTGCGGAGGGTCCTCTCCAGCTCCAATCAGCGAAGGACAATGTAAGGCGAACCACGCCATCAGATAGGTGTAGGGCAGACCTATCCTAGGATTGGGTCCGTCACAAGGCAAAATGGCCCCCTTTCCACGCTTCATTGCTGGCGGCCTGCAAAAAGCCTCCGTTAATGCACGGAGGCCTCTTTGAATGCGGCACACCATGGCCGGGAGAAGACCCAGACGGCGACCATGGACCAAACGAACGGCGGGCAGTAAAACATTCGGATGAACGATGTTACCCGAAGAAGATGGCACTACGCATTTCTTCAGCCAGACGGTTAAGAAACTGGCCAGCAGTGCCTCCCGAGACATAGGCTGACGAGCTTAATGATAGAAGCTCCGAAGGACATCACCCTTCTCATAGGGACCATCGTCTTCAGTTATGACAAGATCCCTTTGAAGGTGCATCTGCATCCGTTCAAAGATATCCCCATCAGCAACTCCGCACTGTGCTGCTTCAGGAGCATTCCTCATATCCGGGAACAAGTAATTCCCCCAGCTCTTCAAGCTACAGGAAGTGCCCTTGCTGCCACCATGGATGCCGGAACAAATATGCAAGTGGCACATTAACTCCCGATAAGTCTCGAATAAGGCAGGCTCCTGCTTCTCCAGAAGAGCCAACTCCGCCTCGCACGGAAAGTATACTTCATAAGGGAGAGACCCGAAAGGCAAAGCAGAGATTTCCCACATCTCATGCAAGGCCATGCCCAACTTGCCGACAGGGGTTAAGAAAGTCCCTGAAGCTGGGCAATATAATTCAAAGATGGCGTAAAAGCACGCCACATTCATCTCAATGCCGTGGCAGGTCGCCCTGACGGCCTCATAGAGGTTCAGCCTCTCCAAATCCTCCTCGAAATAAGCAAGGATGTAGGTAGTCAAATCCACCCACCACGTCTTCGGAGGGTGAATCCAGCCTGGAGTCCTGAAGTCAGTGGCCGGGTAGTTCCCATTGACCTTGCAGAATTGGTTGCCAAAAGTCAGCGCCACTGCGGGATTTTCTCCCACTGGGATCTCTCGCGACACATTCTCAGGATGTAAACCCATTATGCTATGAGGAGGCCCCGCTCTTGCATAACCAGGAGACTGAAGTGCCAATCTCCCTATGTGGACGGAGTCGGTATTTCGGCTCACATCCCATGCCATCTTCCGAGCCTGCGTCACACACTGGAAGGAAGACAAAGAAAAATGTCGTCTGTTGGATGGAAGGTAAAACTTCTCATCACCCAACTGGAAGATCCATTGCCCTTCTTCGGCCTGTAGTTGGTGATCAGGATCTGGCGCGGCATCCCCAAACATGAAGTCAGGCTTCCTATAAGTCCGACGGTCAACATCTTCAAGAGGAGCCTAGTCAGAATACTCCTCGTGGTGTGCTGGTCACCACCGTGAATAAGCGTGTCTCGAACAAGAGAGCTCTGCTCACTAAACAGGGAAGCTTGCCCTTGAAATTGCAAGCTGATATTGCCATCAACTCCGCTGGTCATCCCAAACAGATCGTTCAAGGGACCGGGAATGTAGTGTACTGCAAGAACAAAACGAACTATGATTAGTTCACCAGCCAAGCAAACATGAAGACATAAATTTCACCAAGGCATAGTCTCGCCCAGTGAGCAAAGCCAGCAAGGCGATAGCTTCAATAAAGCTTAATCTCGCGGACAAGTCTGCATTTTACAGAAAATGCCCAAGTATTAACTTCGCTTAAGCAGAAAGTGGTATAGGCCTAAGGGCTGACGTCATCAAAAGGGCATTATGGTCAAAAACCATTCTTGACGGCCATGACCGAAGGAACAGACCCGTATCCTGTTCCTCAACAGGACGAAGACAGCCCAAGCAATAGCTTCGTACAGAAGCTTAGACAAGAACTGTTCAGTTCTTAGTTCCCCGTCCAAGAAAATAAGGGAAATTCAGGGAAACGGATTCCCTAATAAAAAACAGATCATGTTCGATCGTTCTGATAGCCAAATATCGGCTTTAAAAGAGAGACCGCAATCTCTGATCAGAAGGGAAAGTCCCTTACTGGCGACTGGTCGCTCGATGACCAGAGGAGGAGAAGGACCCTCCGTTGCAGAAGTTGCCACTTCTTTCCCCACTCGTCTTTTGGGCGCCATTGAAGAGCTGCGAAAGTTCTCAAAGCTTTCTGAATAAAGAGGAAAGGAAAGAGGAAGAAGAAGAATCAAAAGTTCTCTGGTAAAGAGATCTGCTCTTTCTCAGCCCGATCGAGCTTTTATAGGCCAATCAGCGCCTGAAACGATGCCTCAAAAAGGGCACGGGCCGCCGTTTCAATTTGAAACGTTGCTTAAAGCGCCTTCCCGAGAAGCGCTGACTCAGCCACTAAGGCTTAACCTCGCCAATGAGTCAAAGTGCGGACTTCGCACAAGTTCATCAAGAACTTCGCCAAAAAGATTGCCTTAGCCCACTAAAGGCACAGTTCACCGATATGCCAGCATCGTGCGAAGCTCATTCAAAAAGGACCCTGTCCTTAACTCTGCACAAAGTTTAGCCCCGCTATGGCCAAATTCTCAATGAAGGCAGGCAAAAATCAGATGAGCAGAAAATGAACTTTCATTGATTTAAGAGGAAAGGTACATTGATACTACATCAAAGTTGTATTTCATACAACAGATTCAGTTGCTCAACAGGATCATTTGCGCAAAAGGCATACAAGTGGTTTTATCTGCTTCCAAACCAGACCAACTGGACACGAAAGGCCTTCCTCCTACACAAGGCCGTAACCAGTTTGCTACGAGGACAGGGCCATAATTTTCCACATAATGGCAGATTTTGCCACCAGGAAGCTGGATCACCTTTGATGAAAATTGGCAATGAACTTATCACCGCCAACACGATAGATCACCTATAATGGGAATTGGCAGTGATCTCACAGGTGTGACGTCCGCTTTCCCGAAGCGGATCATCTCCAACGAAGCGGCCACCAGCCTCACCTCAGAACGAATCATCTCGGATAAGAGGCTGCCAACAGCCTCTGGGACACACATCAGCTGCCCCAAGTTGTTCCTCCTGCTTAAAAGTAAAGCTTCAACTGGGGAAGCATAAGGTAACTTTTCGGTCTCTTTCATCAAGACACAAGATCGGCGAACATAGCTCACTGCAATGCAAAATTGGAGCAGATTAGCAGTTAAACACAGAAGACACTGCGAAAGCGCTAAAGCCGAATTCTTTGGGGCAAAGCAATCCAATTTCAGTTAAAGCAGAGGATAAGCCTCGCTCGCACAGCAGTGATGGGCTAGCTCAGCAAACGCCAAGTCCTAGCCTCGCCTATATGGCAAAGCCAGACTGATCCTATGGGACACAGTCTTAGCCTCACCTATATGGCAAGACTGGCTCAACCTTGAAGATACCAGGTCCCAAGTTCTGCCTATGTAGCGGACTTAACATACAATGATCTTTCTGTGGTCAAGTCAAGATGATAGCTTCGCTGGAAAGCTATGCTGAAATCCTTAACATGCAAGCAGCCAATTGCAAAATGAAGAACAAGGGAAACTAATCCCTGAAGCAGCTGTTAATGCTGAATTAAGGGAGATGAATTCCCTAAAATCGGTGAAGTCGTTGAATGATCAAGACTTACCGGTTCTTGGCCGGGTAATAACCAGAGTGGGCATTCCCACTAACTCAGAGATCTGAGTGTCTCTCTCAACCAAGAGAAGAGGAGAAGAGCAGATCACTTCTCTTCAGAGGACCTCAAGTGTCCTATTTATAGGCCCCATGGCCTGAGCGCTGCCGCCTCAAGCGTGGAAGCACGAGCGCATTTAAGGCATTTACTGCGCCTTGAGAAAAGGGACGGTTTCCCTTGGAACCGTGCAAAGGGAGAAACGTCTCCCTCATAAAGGCACTTATTGCGCCTTGAAGAAAGGGAATATCCTCCCTCGGAAACGTGCAAATCGGAGAATATCTCCCTCGATCAGCACGAAGAAAGGAGTAATCCTCCTCGTAACTGGCCCACGACAGTTGGCCTCGGGAAAGCGACAAACGCACCAGGGCGAACGTATCTCCAGAAGCCCAGATGCGGAGCTACCCAGACGCGAATCTACATGATTCCTCGGCGAATCTACATCCCAAAGCAGGATTTAAAGCGAAGCTGAACTCAACCATCATGGCGACGTTCATACTCCACACACCACCAATCAAAGCAATTCAAAGTATTTCAAAGTCTGAGCCATTGCAGACTTTCGAAAACTTTGAAGGGGGTCTTGTTGACACTTAAAAAGACAAGATTCTTATTGGTCCGAACAATGTCTAAACTTGTTGACATTTACAAAAGATAAGTGACAAACGAGCTGAAGACCAGTTTTCACCCATCTCTGAGGGACAAGGAAGCAACTTGGACTCCACTAATCCAGCAAGCAGACAGTGAACCCGGATTGTTTCTAAACAGACCTCAGCAGGTCTAAGGTGCTAACACTTAGCATCGCATGAGCCCAAAGGGATAGCCTCGCTTGAGAGGCTAATATCACTCGACTTCGCATTGAAGCTACTCAAAGCCTCGCCAGGAAGCTAACTTGCAACTTCGCCACAGAGGACTTCCAGCTCCGCCAAAGGGTTTCTTTCGGACTTCGCCAGAAGCTGCCTCTAGCTCCGCTACGAGCTCAATGTGGGCAGCTCCGCTGTTGGTCTGCTATGGTCAACCTTTGACCAATCAAATCTCCAGATGAGATCGGATCCAATCAGATCAAATCCAATTAAGATCAAATCAGAGATCAAATTTGGCAGTTGATTGCCACAATCTCTTGACTCTCCTAAAACGAGTAAGAAGATCAGGGAAAATCCTCCAACGATATGGAAAGGATCAAGAAGATCAACCGACCTGCCAATTCTAGCTTCGCAGAAGCTGATCTTAGCCTCGCAGCAAGGCTACTTTCCGGATTCAAACAGATTTGATTCAATCTGTTTTCATATTTTCAAGGGATGGTTATACCCTTGCTCTCCCTATAAATAGCCCGCCAGGGGCACAAGGAGGAAGGACTTCTTCAAAGAGCTTTTCTGAGACGATACGCTCGAGAAAGGACTCCATAAGCAGAGGCTTCTTCACGACGCACCGTGCGCTCTCGAATTCAGAGATCTTTTAGAGAATTGCTTTCTCTATCTAGGGTGTTGATACCCTAACATCATCCTTCTTCTCAAGGAATCTCCGGAACCAGGCGAGAAGGAATTCCTAATTGAAGGCGATTTTGAGAAGCAGTAAGAGGGTTCTACCAACCTTCTATTCTCTGATTCCCCGAACCAGGCGAGAAGGGAATCTCATCGCTCGCATCGTCAAAGGGACAAAGTGGTCGCGCGCTGACCAGACTCCTATCGGCACACTTCTCCAGAATCTCTGAGGAGATCTACTTGTAATCTTTTTAAGAATACTTGTAATTTAGCTCCTCAAACTCTTTTTTGTAAGTTTTTCCCTTTTGCAAATATAATGGAAAACACTAGTTGCAAAAGCTCAACCAAAACCCCATTTATAGGCACCCAACAAAAACTAGCCGTTAGGGTAAAATTGAGCCAGAAATGGTCCGGCCGTCAACCTCCCAACGACTATAATTTTAGTTGTTGGGGCCTGTCGATCGATCGCCAGATCGACTAATGTGAGAACAAATTTGTTCTCTTAAAAGTCGGTCGATCGCCTAGTCAACCGACTGAAAGCATACTTGCTCTCTGTTAATCGGTCGAACGCGCGGTTAACCCACCCCAGAGAACAAGTTTGCTTTTAGGCCATCGGTCGACTGTTCGATCGACCATGTGCACAAGCCAACAAGCTTGTGACACATCCGGTCGACCGCCTAGGCCCAAAACAGAATCTCATTTTTCTTTTTAAAAATCCTTTTTAAAAATCAAAATAAATTCCTATAAAATTTATAAAAATAATTTCATGTAAATATTTTAGAGTACAAATATGTGTGATCAATAATCAACACACATTATAAACATGTGAACTTTTTCTGAGATATCAAACACAATTTTAAAAACATAAACTATATTTAAAGTTTATTTTTTCAAAAAATAAACTTTAAGTTTGAACAAGTTAAGAAAAACTTGTATAAAATCCAAAACAAGTTTCTCAAACTCTATTGAACCACAAATTTGTATAGGCAAATTTTAATATACATATCAAATAATTAAAAAACTTGTTTTTGAGTTTCTTCTCATAAAATATTTTTTTATAAAATCAAGACTATAAGTCATCAAAATAAGTTTCTTTTATCACGAATACGTATGGATAAAATTCAATACATATTACAAACTATAAATTCATTTCTTTGAGATATAACATAAAAACACAAGATTTGAGTTAAAACATAAAGTATATAATTTTTTTTCAAATTGATATTGTTAAACTCAACAAGTTCATATAAAACCATCAAACTAATATTAAAATTTGTGTGTGTGTAAACTTAAGCAATCAACTCTAATCTACTTTACAAATCTTCTAAGTACTTATAAACTCTTTTACAAAACTTCAAGTCTTCTTTCTTAATCTTCTTGTCCTTGACTTAATCAAAACTTGATTCCTTTAAGTTAAACTCCTTCTTAGGTCCATAACGTGTTCTTTATGCTTGAGCTCTTGAATCAATACGTGTTAGCTTCAAACCTTAACCTTGAGTCTATTGATGAAGCTAAATACCAAACTAAGATCTTGATTAAATATGTAAATTTAAACATCATGAGATAACTTATATTATAACTACATGAGTCAATCATCATCAAAAGTAGAGTGATGGGCCTTTGGGCCAACATTGAGTTTACAGAGGAAATTGGCAAACATATCAGATATTGTCACCAAAATCTGTTAAGAACAATTCATTTTGTTGGTATCTTTGGCTCAACCCCATTATAGTCAACCGTCAAACAATGGAGGTGGTCGTAAGTAATAAATATTTTTACGATAACCCTCTTCGGCTCAACTTCAATAGTTTTTTTATTGCAAATGATGAGGTGTGGGTTATTTAAGAAGCATGTAGTCTCCATTTATAAATTTTATCTTTCCTGTGCACGCACTCAACTGTAACCCACTTCCTATCATTTTTAATAAATGTGTACACAAACTTTTTTACAATTGACTAGAAAATCAACATGAATATAAATTCTTTGGTATTCTCAAATTGTTGATCCAAACCAGTTATTGCATCGTGCCACCATGAAGGGATGTGAACTGCATCATTAATCATTTTCTCTAAATCATATATTCTTCACATTAGGATTAATGGCTTGGTAGTGCACGAACATCCAGGTTCAATGATTGCTGAGAAAAGAATCCAATTGCACTGCATAAACAAAAAAGCAGACATAAATAATTAAAACTGGATAGTATAGGGCTCATTGTGGACATATTCAGATAAAGGTAGTCAAGTTGAGATAAAGGTAATCATATTTAGATAAATGCAGACATAATCTAATATAGGTGGACAGAGTAAGCTAAAAGGGGTACATATTCACCTAAAGATAGGCATATTGTTTCATAAGTGGACATATTCATATATAGTTGGCACAATTAAGACTATAAAGGCAGACTGTTGAATATAAGGGCGGACATGTTGCTTACATTTGATTGGCATTGGTGGCAGTTTGAGAGGATGAAGCCGCACCAAGACTAGCATACATATGGACCACTTATGACTTATATGAATGGCACATTTGAAATATGTACTCTAAATTTTTGTCACTAATGATATAGATAATCATATTTTGCTTTTATGAAAATTTGTACTTTAAACTTAAGTTGAGAAGAGGAAGCTCGAGTGATGTACAAACTTCATTTTGAGAGATGCAAGGAATTGACCCTCATCTTAGTTTGACGACTATTGTCGGAAACTAAACACAATAAAATCATCTTTGATCATATCTCTCAAGACTAAACGGATAAGGAAGAGGAAGAGTTGGGGGGAAAATAAAAGGAAGAGGAAGAAAATTTAATGGAGCAAAACAAGAGGAAGATAATGTAAAAAGAAGGAAAGGAGATAGATGACATTAATTCTGGCAAATTAATTTGGAGGCAAATAACCCACTCTATCTTCGATTTTCTTTCAAATTCCTCTTTATGCACATTTTTTATCTTTTGATTAATCAATTAAAATGTTCAAAAACCCTAAAAGGTGTCCACTCTAAAGATAAGTTGTTATATTTTAGGTATAATAGTTCTTCAGATTTTACGTTGTGATAGAAAGCAGTCGAAGGTTGAAACAAATGCATAAAGGTATAAAGTTTACACTAGTTCTACTTTATAATGAGTGAGAAGCAATAATTGTGACTCATGTGCAGGTGCTCTCGCGTAGGACAAAACCCCACACACAAGGGCAATATATGGATTAATGAAATAAATAGTACCTCGTATGCAATAAAGATGGGGATAAAAACTTTGTGAAACTTAAAACTGAGACCAGAGACTTTTTCACATGAATTTAAAGTACAGAGCCTTTTTCGAACTTGGAAAACATCTGGGAGCTTATTTCAATGTTTCCTAAAAAAATTGAATTGAAATGGTCTCTATGTATTATCTGTATTTCATGATAGTAGGTTTAATATTAATGATAGTATTTTTAATATACCAATATATATTTTGGTACAAATTATTATTGCTTAGATTAATATCATTATTCCTGCTAATGATTTTCTTGCTTGTGTTAATATTATAAACCATTATTGCTGTTATAAAATATAATTATTATTAATTATAACTATGTACTAATTGTTATTATTGTGATTATTATTTTTTTTTTATTATCAGTATTCCAAAATAATATTCTCTCTAGAGCCCAAAGCCTATTCCACATTTTTCTTTTCATTTTTCGCTTAATTCATTTAATCACCCAATGACCCAGGCCCAACCACCCCTATATATATATCCTCTTCCTCATTTTCTTCACCCAAACCCTAACCTATCCGCCATTTTCCCCTCCCTCTCTCCTCTCATCTTCTTCATCTTCTTCTCCTTCATCCCATGTCACAGCGTGCCCTCTGCCACGAAGAAGACCCACCACGCATTTTTAATTTAAATGAGGCGGTCACGGGTTCAAGACTCATTGTTGGATGTATTTTGAGTTTAGAGGGAAAACTTGAGTTTCTCTCTATTTGGCTTTGGTTTTAGTTCTACATTGGATAGGATATAGAAAGTTTGGTAGTATATATACCAACTCATCTCATGCCTATTGTTATGAGTGTTGGGCCATGGGCCACATCCAAGCGCGCGCGCGCGCATGTCGAATCGAACCTAGCCGGGCCGTGTTCGGATTCGGGTGGCGCGCGCCCACGATCTGCGGACATGAATGCAGTTCGATTCAGGGGGCTCTTGAACCTGAAACTTTTTTTCAGTTTTTCTATTTTAATTTTTATTTAAAATTCTATTTTAGTTTTTCAGGATTTTCTGTTCGGCTTTGACCCACTCTCCGGATCTGCTCGCGAACTGCACGATCGTGTGCAGATTTAGAGCGGGACTATTACAATGTATGAACTTTGAAAATCTATAAATAGCTTCCACAGTTCAGTCTGTTACTTGGAAAAATAGTATAACTTTCTGTCTCCCTCTTCCATATTTCTTACTACAAAATCTGGTTTGGTTTTTGCTTATTTCTCTGAGGATTTCTTTTACATACGGGCAGCAAATTTTCATCTGAGTAAAGGCCTAGCTCATCGTCCTGAACTGGGTGCTGGTGATCTACCGGAAGTTTTTACCGTTAGGAAAGGAGGTCATTCTAAGGTTCGGACGAGGGGTCAGCCATCTATCTTCTGGGGTAGTGTATCGCACAGCTATCACCCCAGGCTAGCAAATTTAACTTTTCTTTTAATTATTTTATGTTAGTTTTATACTTCGGACAAGTAATTAATTTGATTAAAAATTGTATGTTTTAATTTGTTGCATGATTTAAGATTTAAAATTTAAAAATATTGTTATATGCCCAACAATCTAGAAAAGATAGATTTTATCTGATAATTTTCATGCAATTGAATTAGAAATTATTTCATGCAACTTGATTAAATTTTTTAATATTTGTTCATGCAATGTTTCATGCTATTAAAGTTGTTCATGTAATAGAAATTATTTAATTCTTGCTAAAATTTTTAAAGCAATTCATTAAAATCCATTTGTTACAAAATGAAGATATCAAGATCTAAACTCTACTAAAAGTTTTTTTCTCTTATTTTCAAATTTTCATTTATTCTTAGGGATTTTATTAAACTATTTTATTACAGTAATTATTTATAAGATCTTTCTAAACTATTTAGATCCTATCCTTTCTGTTGCAAGATTCCTTCAAATCTAATTTAGTATTATTTCTTACAAGTTCTTACATAGTAAAATTTTTGCTCAAATTCTGAGAAGGACAAATCTTTAAGATCAAGGGAAAATCTTTTCATAATCTAATCCATTTCATTGTAAAACTTTATTACAATATTCAAAGAAAATCTTAATAACCTTAATAACTTTATTCATTACAAATCTATTTGTATTAATTATTACAAGGCCAAATCTTTTCATTACAAGACTTTATTCATTTGTTTTCATTTACAACATCTTATTAGTTTTCATTACAAAAGGAAAATCTTTTACAAGTTAATTTAAATTATTTAAATCTTGTCTTATTCAAATATATATATATATATATATATATTATAAACTCTTATTGCAAGATTTTTCATGCATGCATCAGTTTAATTAACTGCTTCTTGTAATAAAAATTGTCTAATTAAAAATTGTCTAATTTTATGCTATTTGTTCTAAAAATTATTTATTCTTGCAAGTTAATTATTAATTAATTCTTGTTAGTCTATTCTAAAATTTAATTGAAATAACCTTTTAAAAATTAATATTGTTATAATTTTGAATTAGGAAAATTAAAAGAATAAGTCTATATCTTGTTATATCTTGTTTGAATTATTTGGCTCATAATTAAAGAAAGACTATACATTTTTTATTTTACAAACACTAATTTAAAAGCTACCAATATAATTAAATTCTAACATTATTAAATAATTTTGAAATACAGAATTTAGGTAGCACCATCCCGTCACTATGGCCAATCCTAATCACTTCAAGGGTGTCAAGCCGAAGAAATTCCCCGGCACATACCTGATCAGAGCGAAACCAGCACTCGAAAATGTGTATTTTATAAAATCAATAAAATTATATATGTGCTAATGTTCCCTCGATACTTCCATTATAGCATTGGCTCAACGGGTCGAATCCACAGGGACGGGAAGCAATAGAAGCATTAACAGTTCTCATTCACGTATTATGTTAATAATTTTTTCTTTGTTAAAGAATTATAAAAAGAAAATGAAAAGAAATCCAAGTGATAGATGGAGAAGGCGATGAAAACAGCGATGTAACAAATAAAAAACGATGGTGAAGAAAATGAAACAAAGGCGAACTAAGAAGGCGGTGAAGACATTGATCGTAAAATGATAAAAAAGGTTTCGAAAATGATTTTTAAAACAAAGTATAAAGAGGAAAGAAAACTATGAAAGAAAACTCATGGTTACTAACTATTAATTACTCCACTAACCATGCTAACCTCTTAGTGAAAGTTGCCTCATATGGATCCTTGGCCATCACTAGTCCTTGGCTTCAAGAGACGATACAAAGCATGGCATATAAGATTGTTCTTCTATATTCAAACAACACATCTATACCACACAACAAGTTGCAAGGTACTATTAAATCATCAAACCGGTTAGAGGTGAGTATGAAATAAAGAAGACATTGCAAGTTAGCAAGTTAGTGGGTTAGATGTTAGAAATGTTAGAATGTTAGAATCCATCATCATGAGCCATCAATGACTCTTGCAAGAGCAAGGCCTTGTAGAGGCTATTAGATTCATGTGGATTATCAAGTAAGTGATTAGATGGTTAGTGGTTAGTAGTTAGATTGCCATGAGAAGAAAAGATTAGCTAAGCAACATGTAGAAGATGGTGAAGATTACAATTGAGAAGAAAGGAGACACCTTTACATAGATTGTCACCATCTATTACATTAATGTCTCTCCATCTCTATCTGAATCTCTCAGCCCTACTACAAGATCTATAAAAGAAAAGAAAATACAAAATAAAAGAGAAAGAAAATCCTAATCTACGACTAGAACAGAGAAAACTAGCCTAATTCTAAATCTGCTCGCGTTCTAGGCCTCTGCAGGGGTATATATAGGCAGAAGAGGCTTCTAGAAGACGAGACGAAGCCACGCATCAAAAAAACGATGCATGGGCCCACCATTTTGACGCGTTTTCGCAGCAATACCAAGGACCTAGGTCCCTGGTTTTGGTGCATAGGTTTGTCTCGCTTCGGGGACCTTCTAGATATACTCAGAATCGTTATTTTCGTCCAGATTTGCGTCAGACACCCGCAAGAGTCTAGGTTCAATGCATCTTTTAGAAACTCCCTTGCTTAGCCTCCAAGAAATGCGGATTTAATTACCTAAAATGGGTTTAATTAAGCTCTTATCACCATTTTCCCATTGGGCTCTTGATTTATCTGCAAAGTAGACCAAAACACAATTAGAAATGATATTTTATTCATAAATCGGTAGGGAATGCGATATAATAATGCGGAATTGTAGACTAATCAATACTTTAAGAGATGAGTAAATCATATGAAGTGCTGGTTGACCACTTTAGATCTTATTTCAGCCATAGATGATACCATTCATGCACCTTCTCCTAAACCCTCATCTATTAGATCTTCTCCTGTCCTCCTACAGCTCCTTCCTCCTACATCTGTTTGAAACTTGAGAAAATTGACTATCATTGTCTCCATAGAATTCTTAGTGCACTTTCTAATAGTTTATATGACATTTATTATGAATATAAAAGTGCTAAAGAACTGTGGACAGCACTCGAGGAAGAATATGGCCTCGATGACACTGGAATCAGAAGATTCACCTCCTCCTCCTTCAATAAATTCATGATGACTGATAGTAAACCAATCAATGATCAGTTTTATGAATTTTCAGATTATATCTGACACCTTCAATCGAAAGGAAATCAATTCTTTGACGTTTACAAGGTGTCTTGTCTTATTGACAAATTCTCTCCTTCCTGGTCAATATTTGCTGGAGACCTCTATCACAAACAAGGTGATCTAACTCTCATTCAAGCCCTAAAAGCGATTCGCATTGAAGATCAGCATAGGCAAAACTCTAAAATTAAGTCAGAAATGAAAGCTAAAATGAATTTGGTGGAAGATAAGCCTAAGCGCAAATTTATGAATCCCAAGGGCAAGAAGTTCAAGAAACCCAATCATTTTTATTCTTCTCCCTATGCGAACTCTTCTTCTTTCAAACCTTTTCAATCTTCCTCCTTCAAACCCAAAACCTTTGGCTAGAAGACTGATGAAAGATTCTGCTACGTCTGCGGAAGAATAAATCACATGGCGCCTCAATGTTTCAACCGGAAGAAAGAACCTATCAAAGTCAACCAAGAGGAAATGGAGGAAATGGAAGAAATGGCGGGCATAAGGTCAACATGGTGGAACTGAACTCCAACTCCTTTAAGTTAGATTCTTCTCTTCCTATTGTCAACTCTATCACCTTCTCCTTGGACTAGAGGTTATACTCAGGAGCCAATATTCACATCTGTAGTGATCGCTCCTGATTAAATCCTATCAAGAACAATGTGGAGGAAGCGTGAGCCTGACAGATGACTCCACTAGAGAGATAAAGAGAACTGGACGTATTCATCTCAGAATGACCTCGGAGAAGATACTGACTCTTCAAGGTGTCCTGCATGTACCTACACTTCAGAGAAATCTGATCAGCGAGTCTTCTTAGAGCTGGATATATGATTGTCAAGGAATCCAATAAATTTGTTATCTCCAAGTCTAATATCTTCATTAGAAAAGGCTTTGTTGTGATGGCCTTTTTCATCTCAATGTAATAAATTCTTTTGATAATGAAATTTCTATTCCTGTTGCTTTGAACATTCATTCTTGTGATATCTAGCCTGGAAGACTGGGACATGTCAACTTCAGTTCTATCAAGAAAATGATTAATTTGAATCTCATTTCTAAATCTTCAACTTCTAAATGTGAAATATGTGTTCAAGGCAAACATTTTCGGACACCTTTTCACTCTATCATAAGAAATTCTGAACCCCTTGAGCTTATTCATAGTGATATGTGTGACTCGAACAGAGTTCCCACTCGAGGTGGTAGAAGATACTTCGTGACATTCATTAATGACTACTCCAAATTCTGTCACACCTATCTTCTTAAATTCAAGGTTAAAGTCCTCGATTGGTTTAAGGTGTATAAGACCGAAGCTGAGAACTAACGTGAAAAGAAGATCAAAATTCTAAGATCTGATTAGGGGGGAGTATACCTCAAATGATATGATAGAATTCTGCCAAGAACACGGCATTATTCATGAATAACTGCTCCCTACACACCTCAATCCAATGGTGTAGCTGAATGAAAGAATAGAACTCTGATGGACTTGGTGAACTGCATGTTATTCAGCTTGGGTGCACCTAAAAATCTTTAGGGTGAAGCTCTCCTTTTTGTATGTTTTATACTCAATAGGGTTCCCCAAAGAAACTCCAACGTTACTCCATATGAACATTGAAAAAGGAGAACTCCTAATATTCAATTCTTCAAAGTTTGAGGTTGCCTGGCTAAGGTTTCAATACCGAAACCGAAGAAAAGGAAAATCGGCCCCAAAATTGTTGATGCTATCTTCATCAGGTATGCACTAGATAGCAATGTTAACCGATTTCTAGTGGTTAACTATGAGATTAGTGAAATATCCAACAACACCATCATTGAAGTTAGGGATGCTATTTACTTAGAAAACATCTTTCCTTTCAAGTCTAGAATCCCTAGTGATCCTTCTTACACTCCTTCTACCTCTCATATCCCTTCTTCTAGTTTTGCTCCTATAACTGATTTTGAACCTAGAAGGAGCAAAAGAATAAGAACTCTTACATCTTTCGGTAAAGATTTCTTTATCTATCTTGTGGAAGGTGATCCTAGCTCTTTCAAGGAAGCAATATACTCTTCTGAATCTCCTTTCTGGAAAGAAGCCATTTACAGTGAGATCAAGTCTATAATGAAGAATGACACTTAGATTTTCACTGATCTTCCTTCAGGATGCAAACCTGTAAGTTATAAATGAATTTTCAAGAAGAAACTCTGACCTGATGGCACTGTCGACAAAAACAAAACCAGATTAGTTACCAAGGGTTTCACCCAACAAAAGGATATTGACTTCTTTGACACCTATTATCCTGTTGCCAAGATCTCCTCTATCAGAATTCTTCTAGCACTAGCATCAATTCATAACATGTTCATTCACCAAATGGATGTCAAGACTGCTTTCCTGAATAGCGATCTTGAAGAAAAGATTTATATGGATCAACTGAAGGATTCATTGCCATGGGACAAGAAAACAAAGTGTGCAAAGTTGTGAAATCATTGTATGGACTTAAACAAGCACTCAAACAATAGCATCAAAAATTTAACAAAGTTATTGCACATTTGGATTCACTGTCTATGAACATGACAAGTGCATATATTCTAAGAACTTTGACAATTGAGTATATTATCCTTTATCTATATGTAGATGATATTCTTATTCTTGAAACTTCTCTTGATGTAATCCAAAGAGTAAAGGATTATCTTTCCAAAACTTTGATTATCTTGGTCCTACTGATATGATATTGGAAATGAAAATATCCAAAACCTCTGATGGAATTTCTTTGAGTCTAGCTCATAGTATTGAAAGAATGCTTCATAAATTTAATTTTTACAACTCTAAACCAATTTCTACACCCTATGATTCTTCAAGTGCTTTGGAAAAAAAAACACGGGTGAGCCTGTGTCTCAGCTGAAATACTCTCAATTAATAGGTTCACTTCTTTATATTCCAACAGGACTAGGTCTGATATCTCTTATGCAGTGACAGATTAAGTAGATACACCAGTAACCCCAGTAGAGAACACTGGACTACACTAGAGAAAGTTTTCAGATATCTTAGAGGCATAATTGGCTATTGTCTGACTTATACTGGATATCCTGATGTTATCGAAGGTTATAGTGATGCCAACTGGGTCACTGACTCCAATAGTGTTAAGTCTACTGCCGGATATGTATTCATGTTCGGTAGTGCTGTTGTGTCCTGAAAATCCTATAGACAAACAGTGATTGCCAGGAGTATCATGGAGTCCAAGCTCATTGCTCTGGACACAACTTGATCTGAAACTGAATGGTTAAAGGATTTTTTGTCTGAATTCTCTATCGTGTCTAGACCCATACTTTCAATCTCAGTACACACTGATCAAGATCCACCATTGAGATTCTAAAGCAGGATAATGCCAATAAGAAGATGAACAGACATATTCAAACCAGGCTTGAGTCTGTTCAGTGCCTATTGGGCAAAATCATGCTTCTGAACTCTATAAAGTATAAGAAGAATATTGTGACCCATTGACTAAGAATCTTTCTAAGAGTGTGGTCCTAGAATCGTCGAGGGAGATGGGGTTAAGCCCATAATAGAGTACACCGACAGCGGGAACCCAACTACTTGATTGGGAGTTGATTCCATAAAAGAGGTTCAATGTGGTAGGAACAAGCTGGACTGGTGATACATGTGTGGAGCATTGACCAAAATATGTTTATATACTGTATGTAGTATTATAGCTACTACCCCTTCTCTATGGTGATGATGCTCTTATGATACAGCTAGGTAAGGATGAGTTTAACTCTTAATAAGTCCAACGCATGTAGTATGAAGGGTATACTATCCAGCTGTAGTTCCCTTGGAGGACTTACCAACGTGAGAGGAACCGTGATGGCTACGGTTGAGGGGGCAGGGCTGACCTTAGAAACTCTCATGAGTCAGTTATTGTGAGCATGGCCTTTAACACTCAACCCGCTCACTCAATAGATGAAAACTTACTGTGTGTGTCTTTCATTAATATCTAGTTAAAAGAGGCCTAATTCAAGACGTAGTTCATTATGTCTCTCAGGTGGCGATAAAATTCACTAAGGGTAGATTTAAGGCCGCATGCTATTGACCCCAAATCTATAGTATGATGTTGCCTGATTTCGCTCGTATTTTATGATCTAATGATTTGATTGTTATTTATTATTGATTTATTTTATCTTTCCTGAAACTCAAGTTTTGGGGAGGACTGTTGGATGTACTTTGAGTTTAGAGGGAAAACTTGAGTTTTCTTCTTATTTGGCTTTGGTTTTAGTCCCACATTGGATAGGAGATTAGAGGTTTGATACTATATATATCAAATCCTCTCATACTTATTGTTATGAGTATTGGGCCATGGGCCACATCTCCACACGCACGCGCGCATGCTGAACCGGGTCAGGCCAGGTTCGAGTGGCGCGTGACCACGACCCGCGGATACGAATGTAGTTCGCTTCAGGGGTTCTTGAACCTGAAACTTTTTTTTAATTTTTCTATTTTAATTTTTATTTAAAATTGTGTTATGATTTTTTGGGATTTTCTGTTCGGTTTTGACTCACTCTCCGAATCTGCTCGCGAACTGCATGATCGTGTGTAGACTTAGAGCGGGACCATTACAACGGATGAACTCTAAGAATCTATAAATAGCTTTCGCAGTTCAGTCTGTTACCTACAAAAATACTACAACCTTCTCTCTCCCTCCTCCATATTTCTTACTACAAAATCTGGTTCAGTTTATGCTTATTTCTCTGAGGATTTCTTTTATATACGGGCAGCGAATTTTCATCTGAGCAGAGGCCTAGCTCATCGTCCTGAGTTGGGTGCTAGTGATCTACCGGAGGCTTTTACCGCTAGGAGAGAAGGTCATTCCTAGGTCCGGATGAGGGTCTAATCATCTATCTTCTAGGGCAGTGCTTCTGCATGACTGTCACCCCAGGCCAACAAATTTAACTTTTTTTAATTGCTTTATGTTTGTTGCATGCTTAGGATAAGTAATTAATCTAATTAAAATTTTATGTTTTAATTTGTTGCATGATATAAGATTTAAAATGTAAAAATATTGTTATATACCCAACAGTTATCACACTCGCCACATCCGCGGCAAGCTTCACACAACACCCAACTCAGATGCATACAAGACCTTTGACGCTCGCCCGACCAACCCCCTCCCCCCTACGTGCGCGAGAACCCATCGGCAGCCTCCTCTTCTCTGGCAGATCCGTAGCCTGAACAGCCTGAGCTTCACCGAGCCCCCTCACGCCATCGCCTAACCATATCACCACGTGCATGATCTCCTCCAGCCCACTGCTATCCCCATCTCTGTTGGAGCCACCACCCGAGCACCATGTTAACCTCCACTATCCCCTCTCAGCCTCACACGGCCAGCTGGCTTCACCGCAGCCTCCGCGAGCCCCGCTGCCGATACCCACGCACACCTCCGAGTGCTTCCACTCTCCCTCTCCATCATCTCCTCCACCCACAGGAGCAACACAATAATGTGCACGCATCTCCTCCAAGACTCAGCCCCGGCTGTTTCCCCTCTACCTCTTTCGTTCTTACTCCACCAACTGCAGCCCCAACCACAACAACACCCTCCACTATGCATGAACTCATGTGTTGCCCTTGCTCTGCATCCACCATCACGAGCCACCCTAGTCATTGATTAGTCTACAGTTTTACATTATTATATCACATTTCCCTACTGATTTATGAATAAAATGTTGGTCTAAACCGTGTTTTGGTCTCTCTTGCAGATAATCAAGACAAGGTGGGCAAATGGGTAATAAGAGCTTAATTAAACCCATTTTCGGGTAATTAAATTCACATTTCTTGGAGGCCAAGTAAGGAATCTTCTAGAAGATACATTGAACCTAGACCCTTGCGCACGTCAGACAAATATCCGGATGAAAATACCCGAATCGGAGCATATCTAGAAGGTCCCTGAAGCGCCGCGCATCCCCGCACCAAAACCAGGGATCTAGGTCCCTGGTATTGCCACGAAAACGCGGCAATAGCCGCGTTTCCATGGCAATTTGGTGGGGCCACATGTCGATCTTCAACGCGTGGCCTTGTCTCATCTTCTGGAACCTCTTTTTGCCTATAAATAGGGCAAGGGTTGGTCAAAATTCAAAGAGAAGGAGAATTAGGCTAGGTTTTCTCTCTTTAGTGTAGTGTAGTGTAGGTGTTCTTCTTCTTTTCTTTTATATTTTCATTTCTTTTTAGATCATATATTAAGGCAGAGAGGTTCAGAGAGGGAAAGACAGAGATTGACGTAATAGATGGTGACAATCTATGAAAGGTGTCTCCTTTCTTCTCCATTATAATATTCTCCATCTTTTACATGATGCTTAGCTAATTTTTTCTTCTCATGGCAGTCTAACTACTAATCACTAACCATCTAACTACTTACTTGATAATCCACATGAATCTAATAGCTTGCAAGGGCCATTGATGACTCCTGATGATGGATTCTAACATTCTAACATTTTTAACACCTAACCCACTAACTTGCTAACTTGTAATGTCTTCTTTATTTTATGCTCATCTCTAACTGGTTTTGATGATTTAATAGTAACTTGCAACTTGTTATGTGGTATGGATGTATTATTTGAATGTAGAAGAACAATCTTATGGGTCATGCTCTGTATCGTCTCTTGAAGCCAAGGATTAGTGATAGCCAAGGATCCATGTGAGGCAACTATCACTAAGAGGTTAGCATGGTTAGTGAAGCAATTAGTAGTTAGTAGCCATGAGTTTTCTTTCATAGTTTTCCTTATTCTTTTTATCTTGTTTTAAAAAATTAATTACAAATCTTTTATCACTTTCTTCATTGTTTTCACCACCTTCTTAGTTCATCTTTGTTTCATCTCCTTTTCTATTTTGTTTTTCAAACCACTTCTCTTTTATTTTCACATCGCTTTCATCGCCTCCTCCACCTATCACGTTCAGTTTTCTTTTCTTTTACTTTTTATCATTCTATTAACAAAGAAGACTTGTTAACAACTGACGTGAATAAAAACTGTTAATACTTCTATCGCCTCCCATCCCTGTGGATTCGACCCGTTGAGCCAATGCTATAACGGAAGTATCGAGGGAACATTAGCACATACAAGCTTTTCATTGATTTCATAAAATACGCGTTTTCGAGTGCTGGTTCTGACCCGATCAAATTTTGGCGTCATTGCCGGGGACAGGAATGGTTTGATTTCACGTTTTTGTTAACATTTCTTCTCTATTTTGGTGTGAAAGACAATCTTTATAGGAGCTTAACATTGAAGAACAAATGCTAGCTTTGCATCTCCCTGCTCTAAAAATCAGGGACCCAGCTTCTAAAGAAAAGCCGCGAAAACGCGGCGATTTTGTGATAATTGTGTATCTTGTTGTGCTGGGTTGTGTTTACTATAATAGCTTGTTGATCTGTACCTTTACTTTCCTGCTTTGATTGCCTAAACACTGCAATAAACTAAAGAACTAAAATACGGTAATTAGACGCTTTTAAAATGGTTTAGACATTTGCATTTAGGTACGTGTCAATTTCAATTCCAATATACTGTATTTCGTTCTGTTGTTGTGATCTGCACTGAGGTGTACATTTGACATTGCATATAGCTTAGGACAAACATGTGGGTGATTTACTCGTTTGTGTTATACTCTTGTCTATATTGCACACTTGCATGAATTGGACTTAAGGGCAAAACTCATACAAGATAAGGTGGGGATTTCATCACCCTTCTTTAACCCAAAAACCACCTCCACACTCACACAACCCAAGCCCTCATAAAAATTGATAGACATTGACCCTTAAGGACATCTCAGACTCATTAAGAGTTGACCGAGGGTGAAACTTATTTTGAATCTTACTCTTGTGAAATCGGTGTCTAAGGTTGGGGATTAAGAGGTTACGCCTCGAAGATACTGTGATTTGGCGTAATTAAGGCCCGTTACTTACGCACGGATACCTCCCACCTTATTTTGCTCCTACCTGGCCGATTAGCTTGTGGTCGGATTCAAGCAACAACCTCCCCCGAGTAATCGATCAGTTAGGAGTCGTTTAGATCTAGGTCAACCCTAGTTTAGGCTTGGTTTTTATGTTTTTCTTTTCTTTTTGTTTGTTATTTGCTTTTTCTTTTTTGTTTGTTATTGTTTGTGAAATCGAATTCAACAATAACAATTCTTTCAATCCTAATATGAATCCATATTTCACACTGACCCTATTTGATTCAGATAATTCTAACCCGGCTTTTTATAATATGAACCAACCAAATACACCGGGTTGGCCTTATTCGAATCAATACAACCCATACCCCCAATCTTATACCATAATTTTCAAAATAACTTTCACTCATCACAGAGTCAATAGGGATTCACCTCCCCCGAGTCAAATTTTCAACCACCTTGTCCACAACTTTTACAATTTTCATAATATTCATTTCCCGATTTTGCTTCTTATACTCCTTTTCTAGAACCACCATGTGAAGAAAAATCCGAGTTAGAAAAGAGTATAGATGCCAACCTACAAGAGGCCGAGTGACAATTTCAGAAAATGATGGCCTCTCCAATTCCACAATATTTTCAAGAGTCTTACTCAGTTCTACCTCCTCATAATGAACAACTATCTGCCTTGAAAACGAGTAAGGAACTCTTCCGAGCCACAATCTCAAAACATGTTGGACTCACACTCTTCACAAATTTTCTAAAATCAAGATACCTACACTCCCTTTTAAGAACATCCACTTGAAGAAGTATCACATCTAGAAAAGAGTATAGAAATCTTGTAGGAGTCCGCATTACAATTTCAAAAATCTTCTACCCAGTCTATCAATAAGTTGGAAACACAATTGAGTCAATTGGTTAGCATATATAGGAATGAGGAACTCTATCTTATCAACCGTTGACCAATTTAGCTATCCCTAACTCTATTGATCTGACCCAGGACTCTTGTCATTTTGGACACCAAGATTCAATTTCAGCACACCCATCTGAACTTGTCCAAATTTCAAATGTTGAAAATCCCATTGACATTTTGGCAAGTTATCTTATTCCTGAAATTGAACTTGAGCATGAATATGATCCTGAACTTCAACTTGGTAATTCAATTTCACTTCCTGATTCAAAATTGACTGAGGTGTTTTTACTTGATTTCAGGCCTTTTTTCGAGTCAACATTGGATTCAGTGCCAGTCCATCGTGAAATTGAATCACCAATCTTTTATGATCAACAAATTGAACTTGACCAATTTCATTCTTTTGAAAGTCCCATTGACAAATTGGCAAGTTCTCATTTTTATGAAATTGAACTTAATGAAGAATGTGACTTTGGTCCTCAGATTTGTGATCCAGTTCAAATTCTTGAATCAATATTGACTTCTGTTTTGTTACCCAACTTGAGTAATATTTTAGAGTCAATTTTGGTTCCTACACCTGTCATTCTTGAACTGAAATCACCAACCTTAGGAAGTCACATTCCATCATGGGGAAATGAATGTGGATTTGAGTTTCAACTTCTTGATTTGAACCCACTTCCTGAACCAATCTTGACTCCTGAACCTTACTTGACTTGAGTCTTTTTCCTGAGTCAATATTAGTTCCTGTACTTCCTGAGTCCAAATCAATCATTCCATTCTGGGACAAGGATCTTGATAAATTTGACTCTGAAATTATTTTGAAAATTTAAAAATTAGATGGGATAAAATTCTTAATAAAAATCATAACTACATACATCATTATAGTGGGTTGTATTATAGAGGTCTCTGGTGGGTTCCTCCGGACTTCACGCAAATTAGATTGGGCCGCATTTCGTGGACCAATCAGACCACCACCTTGAGGTGATTTTTTTTCTCTCTCTATTTGTTTCATGCATACATACATCATGATGCATTAAGGACAATGCATGAGATAAGTATGGGGGAGGTTTACTAAGATAGAGTTTTTTTTAGATTTTCTTTCTTTTACACTTCTTTTAGGATATTCTTAGAATTTTCCTTTGCATAGGATTTTTCTTTTAAAAAAAACTTTTTAAAATAAGAGACAAAGTTTTGATCTATTTTTAAGAAAATTAAGATGATCTTAGAAATTAAGAAAACCTTAATTATGATATCTTAAACCTAGTTGAAATAATAGATCTTATTTAAAATTATAGGTTAAATATAAAAGATTGGGGAGATAATTTTATCTGAATTTTTTGCCTTAGAGAGTATGCACTTCACACAAACACAATTTTTGGGATGGAAACAAAGACCTAAAATGTCATAAAGCAAAAATAAATAAAAATAAAAAATATATTATATATGAAGAAAAAAATCACTTATTAAGCTAGATAATTATGCCTCAAGAAGCATTATTATTCACGCCTAACGGTGGTCAAAAGAAACAAATAATCCCCCCTTAGTTTTATGGCCTTGTTTACTCGAGTCCTTAAACCCGAGGGATGTTTTCTTATCTGGTGCCCTAGGACCATCTGGTTTGGGAGTCATCGGTTAAAGGCTCGTCACATGGGTGAACTAGAAAGCCTAATGAAGCTAAGGGAAGGGGAAAAAAAAGAAGAAAAAAAAATATATATATATATATATAAATATAAATAAATGTCTCGATGGTTAGAGTTGAAATCCCAGAAATCTTCACTATCACAAAGTGTATATTATCTAGGTTTTATGAAGGATAAAATATTCAATTCAATTTTGAATTCTTACCTTAATTTAAGATAAGATCTTGCATAGAGACTAAGTTTAAGGAAGAATGATTTTTGGTGGTCTTATGACCTTAGATCGCTTATATTTTTCAAAAATATTTCGAAAACTTATCTCTCTTTCAAAATGTGTTTTTAAAATACTAATATTTATCTTCTTTCTTTATGGATTTTGTGGGTGTAATCCGCTAAAAACCCTCAGGAGACAAAACTCCTCCTCTAGGGGAAACCTAGAGGTTTAACGACTTATTGCACACGCTCAGTGCAATCGCGTCACCTGCGAAAGTGGTGTAATAATATTTATAGTATAGTTTTTTTTTGTTTTGCTCAGGATGAGTAAAAGATAAGTGTGGGGGTGTGATTAGTCTACAGTTCTGCATTATTATATCACATTTTCCTACTGATTTATGAATAAAATGTCAGTTTAAACCGTGTTTTGGTCTCTCTTGCAGATAATCAAGACAAGGGGGAAAATGGGTAATAAGAACTTAATTAAACATATTTTTGGGTAATTAAATCCGCATTTCTTGGAGGCCAAGTAAGGGACTTCTAAAAGATACATTGAACCTAGACCCTTACGCACGTCAGAAGAATATTCGAATGCAAATACCTGAATCGGAGCATATCTAGAAGGTCGCCGAAGCGCCGCGCATCCCCGCACCAAAACTAGGGACCTAGGTCCCTGGTATTGCCGCGAAAACGCGGCAATAGGCGCGTTTTCGTGGCAATTTGGTGGGGCCACGCGTCGATCTTCGACGTGTGGCCTTATCTCGTCTTCTAGAACCTCCTTTTGCCTATAAATAGGGCAGGGGTTGGCCAAAATGCAAAAAGATGGAGAATTAGGCTAGGTTTTCTCTCTTTAGTGTAGTGTAGTGTAGGTGTTCTTCTTCTTTTCTTTTGTATTTTTATTTCTTTTTGGATCATGTATTAGGGCAGAGAGATTCAGAGAGAGAAGAGAGAGATTGATGTAACAGAGGGTGACAATCTATGTAAAGGTGTCTCCTTTCTTCTCCATTGTAATATTATCCATCTTTTACATGATGCTTAACTAATTTTTTCTTCTCATGACAATCTAACTACTAACCACTAACCATCTAACCACTTACTTGATAATCCGCATGAATCTAATAGCCTCTACAAGGCCTTGCTCTTGCAAGAGCCATTGATAGCTCATGATGATGGATTCTAACATTCTAACATTTTAACACCTAACCCACTAACTTGCTAACTTGCAATGTCTTCTTTATTTCATGCTCACCTCTAACTGATTTTGATGATTTAATAGTAACTTACAACTTGTTATGTGGTATGGATGTATTGTTTGAATGTAGAAGAACAATCTTATGGGTCATGCTCTGTATCGTCTCTTGAAGCCAAGGATTAGTGATGGCCAAGAATCCATGTGATGTAATTATCACTAAGAGGTTAGCATGATTAGTGGAGCAATTAGTAGTTAGTAGCCATGAATTTTCTTTCATAGTTTTCCTTATTCTTTTTATCTGGTTTTAAAAAGCAATTACAAATCTTTTATCACTTTCTTCATTATTTTCACCACCTTCTTAGTTCATCTTTGTTTCATCTCCTTTTCTATTTTGTTTTCCAAACCACTTCTCTTTTATTTTCACATCGCATTCATCGCCTTCTCCACCTATCACGTTCAGTTTTCTTTTCTTTTACTTTTTATCATTCTTTTAACAAAGAAGACTTGTTAACAACCGACGTGAATAAAACTGTTAATGCTTCTATCGCCTCCCGTCCCTGTGGATTTGACCCGTTGAGCCAATACTATAACGAAAGTATCGAGGGAACATTAGCACATACAAGCTTTTCATTGATTTCATAAAATACGCGTCTTCGAGTACTGGTTCCGACCCGATTAGTCATGCTGACCACGTTCTTTGTATATCACATCCTCTCTTCATCGTTCTGCACTCACCTCCCATACTTTCGCTCTCGCTCTCTCTTTCTTTCTCTATCTGTATTTCTTCATCTTTTCTTTTCTTTTGGATCCCCACAACCCGACCCAATAGTCTACAAACTCGTTTGCATGTCAACCCAAACCCGACCCGATTATCTATTCACCTGTTTCTACTTCAATCCGATCCAAGTGATGGTGATTTTGGTTTATATTATCAACCCGATGAAAATTCAAAACCGGTTGCAGCAACCCAGATTGAGACTTAGGTTCACTCATGTTCAGACCCAACCTGATCTACTACAGATCTGACCTGTTTCAATAATAAAGTTAAAGTATGATTCAACCCCCTGAGAAATAAAGTTATTTTATTCTGTATCTTACAGATTATAGTTCTGACTATTAATATTTGTATTTGTGTTCGAGCGATACCTTTTCCATTCAAAAACTGGTTTGAGTGATTTGGAGGCGTTGGAGCCGTGAAGATCAGATCTGTGCATTCGCGATATTTCAAGTGAGTGTTTATGTTTTTTGTTTATTTTATTAGGGCATTTTATTATATCATTTCATGCGAACATTTTTAATAAATTATATTATAAGTATATTTATTTAATTAACGTTCCGTTATTCATATTGCATCTAGAAAACTGTAATTGTCGTGATTAATTCTTTTATACCGATAGATATCATGCACGGATTGTTCATCAGCTGAATTTATAGATGTTAGAAGACTGACTATGATATTACGTAAGTTATTGATGTTATAGTTATTGTTAAATAAATGACAATATTGAGATTTGAGGCAATACTGTCGTTTGGTTAAATGTCTGTGTTTGATCTTTACGTCCTATTCATCCATGAGGAGGACAAAAGATTATAAGTATGAATTTTTTTTATTGTTGTTTGAGAGCTCAGACATTGTTAGATAACTAATTTCACATATATGCGGTAGATTACTAATCACTGATTATTATGATACTGTGAGAGAGCAGAGTGTTTTGGTGATAGTAGATCAGATAGGTACTTGATGTTAATGTATGCAGACTCTGTATTTTGGTGCTGAGATATTAATGTTCTATCATTTTATGTGAAGTCATTTATCATTTCAGATTCGAAACTAGTTCTGATGTACCTTAGACTTTGACTTGACTTGATTTTGAGACTGATTTAGTTCGTGTTTCTGGATAAATGATAGATTTATGTGAAATTAATTATCAGACATTTATTTGATGATATTTCAGATGGAAATTCATTTGGATATTGAGGATGGATTCAATAGAATGTATTTTACTAGAAGACTAATTTTCCTTGATGTTTGGATTTATATATGGACTTAGTTAGAGTTGGAGTTAATATGAGATTTATATTTCTTTACATTGGATCTCGATCAGTATATAAATGGGATTGAATTTGGTTGGTATGATCAGACGTGTGGATTCTCATGTGAGTTATTTATCAGATTTGATCTCCCTTATCCGGTGATAATTTAGATGGGAATTAAATTGGATATTGAGTATTTATTAAAGGGTGATGTAGCTTTATTAAAGATTGAATCTTGGACCTGAATTTATCAGTAGACCCAGTTGGAGTATGGTTTGACTTGGGATTGAGTAGGTATAGATCCAATTGACAAAAATTAGAGGATTATAACATGATACGGTGGTTACCTTGTTTTTTTATCTTGTGATTGAGCACGAGTGAAGAGGGAGTGAATTAATGATCTTGACATTATTGGATAGTGATGATTAATTAGATGTAGCTGAGTATTTATTGGTTGGAATCAGATAGCTTGTGACTTACAGAATTAGAGTAGATTGATAGTAATAAGAGAACTGTATTAAGGATCAATTGAGCTTGTGGATTAGCAATGAATTAAATACTTGATGGTTACAATGATTGTATTGAGATCAAAAGATTATAGTTCAGTTACTATTCAACCTTGGTACATATTGATGGGACTTGACCAGTGCTAGATGAGAGTGTATAGTGTCAGATTACTACCCGACATGTTATTTATATATTTCGTCTTACTGGAGTTACTGAGAGAATATTATTAGACAGTAACACTGTGATACTGCTATAATGTTTTACCTTTTCTCAGTGATACGGATACATTATTACTATTATTGTCATTGATATTGTCACTGATCACTGTTACATGCTATATACTGCTACTGTTATTGTCACTGTTACTGTCACTGTATTATCCCAGTAATCCAGACAATATGGATATTGATTGATCCAAGTGAACTAAATAATAATGTAATTGAATAACTTACACTGGGATTAGAGAAATTGATGGAGGAAACAGTATCTATATTTTGGGTAGACCTAGAATATAGGATGTACAGCCGAAAAAGTGTTCCACTGCAGGATTCCCGGGGATAACTGGTATCCATACTGCTATTATTATACTATTACTCTAGTACCTGTGGTACGGCTTGATTCAGCGCTAGAGTCCGGGTCGTGGTTCTTGCTATGTGCGAGACCTGCCTAAAGTATGAACAATGTTTGTAACCAATCAGTTTCAATAACATAAGATCCTGATTAACACGTGTAGTAGGTGTAGCATGGGATACGTCTACTGCATGTGACAATTGGTGTTCGCTGACATAATTAATAATAATAAATTATCCATCATATACTATAAATTGATTGTGTCCACCTGTATATATAAGTACATAATATGATAGATACCTAATTATATACTTGATTCTGACTATTCGCACTACTGTTCAGTTATATTTTGTTTATTATTTTATATTCAATTTATTTTTATAGCAGTATCTGTTAGCCCAAATGCCCATTACTCTAGTTTTGATGATGATTAACTCATATAGTTATAGTACTAATGATCTTGTGTTTAATAAGTTTCATATATTTATCAAGATCTTAGTCAGTGTTTAGCTTCAACAAAAGATTCAAAGTCAAGTTTTGAAGCTAGCACATGTTGATTCAAGAGCTCGCGCTTCAAGATTGCATCAAGTACTGAAAAGGAGTCTAACTCATGGATCAAGTCAAGATGGAGAAGAAGATTTCAAGAGAAGAGTTTCAAGAAGACTTGAGTCCTAGTTTGTAAGTTTCAAATTTTTATTTTAGATAAAATATAAAAGATAGATTAGTTTGTAGATTACTCAAGCTCTTACACACACAAACAAAATTTATATATCATTTTCATAACAAATAGTTTTAGTTTTGATTTTGGTTTCAGTTTAACCGATTGAGTTTCAAAGAATACATATTTTGTTTTCATGAATAGATTTCATCAAAACAAGTTTATATAGTTTGCATGTGTATTGGATTTCATCCATATGTATTCATATTGTTTAGATAACTTATATTGATGAGTATATTTCATGGGATTAAGTTTTGTATTTATCAAAACTTATTTTTAGCTTATTGTCAAAAATAAGTATATTTCATCTACTATGTGTATTGGACCATTTCTATACACATTATACTTCAAAGGTGTTTAAATATCTTATTTTAGTATTTGAACAAGTTTTGAAAAAAATCAGTTTCTCAATTAGAATTTGGTTTTTAGAGAAATACCGATTTCGATTTAAGCTTTAAATTTTTTACCTCAAAAATAGTTCAACATTTTTGTAATATGTGTTGATTTTTGAGCACATATATTTGTACTTCATAGTATTGATATGAACTTAATTTTGTAAAATTTATGAGGATTTAATTGAACTTTTATCGGTTTATGGGTTCAAATTTTAAATCTTTAAAACCCAGGTTTTGTGCTGCTTGCGGTCGACCGACCGGTCGACCGAAGACAAGCTCGATCGACCGAGCAGTCGACCAACGTGCACAACATGCACGAGCCCAGATCGGTCGACCGGGTAAGTCGACCGACTGAGAGACAGTAAGTCTCTGTTGGGTCACAGTCAACCAATCGGTGACCGACAGAGCGTGTCTTTGGGGCTGGCAACCCCAACGGTCAAAAATATGACCGTTGGCCAGTAACTGATAGGTCATCTGGCCCCTTAACGGCAAGTTTTCTGATAGCTATAAATTAGGGACTTCTGGGCAATTTTTCACATGATTTTGGAGAAGTTTTTGAGCCAGTTTTTTCCACCTCTAACAGAGTTTTCTCAACAAGTTTTTGAGCTTAACTTCCATATCAAATAGAGAGTTTATCAAGAGTGTTTATCTTGAGTTTTCAAAAGGTTTTCTTGAGTTTTTCATCTCTTCATTCTGTCTGTTTTCTCACAGAATCTTGAGACTTTCTATTGCTATATCTATCCTCTAAGATACTTGTATGTGAGAGTGCTTGATCAAAAAGTGATCAAAAAGTTTTCATTTTTGTATTGAAGAGAAGTTGGAGGTTGCGGCCTCGGCGAACTTGCGTGTTCGTGTGGTGTATTGTTCTTACGGGAACAAGTGAGAGACTTGCGGGTCTAAGAGTTTTTGAGGGAGCTTGTTGTAGGTGTTACAGCACCAAGTGATCTTGCGGGATTATTTTTAATGGAAATCCTTCATTGCAGTGGAGGTGGGGACGTAGAGCAAGTGGCTCGAAGCTCAAAATAAATTCTCACATGTTTGTGGTTGCTTATCTCTCTCTTACTTGTGTTTATATTTACATGCTTATATTGTTTACATCTTTTATATGCTTGATATTTACTTGTGCGTAATTGATATATATATATATATATATATATATATATATATATATATATATATATATATATATATATAATATATATATATATATATATATATATATATATATATATATATATATATCTGTTTGGGATTGTTCGATATCTTGCATGCTCTCTTATTGTTCACATCTTTATATGCTTGATATTGTTTGTATTTGTGCTCACACTAGTATTCAACTTAGAGAGGTATAATAGCACCTCAACTCTTAATCTAAAGAAATCTTGAGGAGATAGTCCAGAGCCCTTCACCAGAAATTTGACTTCGCTCTTTAGTTATACTTTGTGTGTTAGTAAATAGTTTTAGTTTGCATAATTAGTTTAATTTCGCATTATTTGATATTAGATTAGCACGTCACCTATTCACCTCCCTAGGTGACGTACAATTGGTATCAGAGCTTGGTGCTCTTGATTTGGGTCTAATAACCTTGAGTTAAAGATCCTATTTTGCTAATCACAATATTTGCATACACACATGGATTTCATTGCACCTCCCATGTTTGATATTCTTACCTTTCAAACTTGAAAAGTTAAGATGTCTATGTACCTCAAATCCCTAGGTATTCATGTTTATCTTGCCACCATTAAAGATTCATACTTTGTAAATAGAAGGCATCTTGAGGTTAATGCAAAAGTCATTCATGCTTTGAAACTAACCCTAAATGATGATTATTTATCTAGAGTTTTTAATAATGAATCGGCTTTTATAGTTTGGAACACTCTTATCACTCTTGGTGAACAAACGCCATATGACAAGAAGAGTGACTCAGATGAGAGAAGTACTACTTCCAACAAGCGCTACATGGTCCAAGGGGATGACCCCTTAAGGTAAATTCTTTTTCTGAGCCTGATGAAGAAGTTGAGGTGCCACATGATGAACTTTCTATGTTTTGCAAAAACTTCTAGAAAATATGATTTGTTAAAAATTAAATATCATAAGTTGAAGAAAGAAAATAATTCTTTATTAAAAGAAAAGATTCTTTTCAAATTAAATTTGAAATTATTTCAAAAGAAAATAAATCTTTAAAAAATCAAATTATTTAATTTCTAAAGAAAAAAATTACTTTAAATTAAACGAGTCTTTGAAAAAGAAAATTGTTTTGAAAGAAAAAGAAAAGATTTCTAATTCTAAAGTGAAAAAGGATTTTGTATCTCATTCTCATGTTTCTTCTTTTAAAATTGAAAATAATATATGTATTTTGAAGAAGAACATTGATTGTTTGGGCTCCACTTTGAGCCAATGTACTAGTGATCATTCGAGATTGGAATCTATATTTCGCAAAAAATGTGTTCCACATATTTATGCACACCATCCATGGCATACATCTCATGTACATCATGCTCACACTCATACCACTCATATGCATGCTAGAGTGTACACATATACACATTGTGATCGCAAAGGCCATCTTGCAAAATTTTGTTGTGATAGATTACATTTTTCAAATTTTTCAACTAAAAATATTTGGGTTTCTATTGCTACTAACCCCCATAGACCCAAAAAGATGTGGGTACCAAAATTCACACCACTTGTTTTTGATGTAGGTGTGGGCTCTCACAAAACGTGAGATGATTGGTGCCTTAGTGGTGGATGCATTTGGAGTTTGAAGGACAAACCTATCTGATGCATCGTTATCAAGGAAGTATGGTAGGACGACCATCTTATTTTGGAGAAATAAATTGGCTACATCAGTTTTGGTAACCATTTCATCATCCACTTTTTAAAAAAAAAAATTGCTTATATGCTAGTGTAAGTAACCTAGACTCTATCATATGTTGTTTTGTGCTTAAGGATGAGTTGATTGGTTGCCTAGCTATGCATGTATTTTTGAAAATAGTATTTATATTTTCAAGTGGATTTACATGCCTATTTTTTTGGTTGATTCATGTTTTTATATGCTTTAGTTAAAGCATATTTTGATCTAAATGTTTATATCATATGTCTATTTGCAAATCTTATTAAAATTTGTATTATACATATACAATTTTTGAGTTAAATGCTATACATACTTTATTTAATTTGTATACTCAATTTATATTTGATTGTACATTGTAAGTCCTAGTTTTGATGATTATTACATGATTATATGATATAAATATATCATGTTTTTGAGAAAAAAATTATATTTTTTTGAGCCTTATTGATTTATTTCATGAATATGTTATTCACTTGATTATTGTGCACTCAGCTTTATATTTACTCATGGTTCTATTTTCGTGAGATCATTTATATGCTTTATGGATCTTGAGTGTCAATTTTTGTATATTTAACATATTTTCATGAGATATATATGTTTTTATTTCTTACTTGAAGAATTTCGTACTAGTTTTCAAAATTAAATTTAAAACTAGTCTTATTCTTCAATTGATAAAGTATTCAACCTATACTAAATTATTTTCAAAAATTATTTTTGAAAACTTCTACCTTATTAAGGGAGGTTGGTTGGGCGACCATACTTTATGTGCCTTAATGAAAATCTCTTTAAACATGTGCATGATAGGGTGGTAGTAGTTATAAATTATACACTTACTTATCATAAAAATTGATTTTTGTACACTTGAACGTGTTTTATATATGTATGCATCATATTTCAAATGATGTTTAAATTGACAATACATATATATGATTTATTGTGGCAGATTAAAAATGTTAATACATATTCTTTATAGTACAAACTGTTTTAGCTTGACTTAATTCTAAATTTAATTGGTTTCTTTTACAAGCTTATGCATCGGTTTTGTTGGTATTTCAAAAAGAGTGGGAAAATTCTTTTTTTTAAGAAAAATATTTTGTTTTAGAAAATAATTTTATTTTCTATTACTAACAAAATTTGTTTTGGTGATTGGTATCAAAATCTACAATTAGTATCTTAATATTTATATTTATTGGTTTAATAAAATTTATTTTTGTTGATTACAAGTGGTATCAAAATTTGTTATTTTATTTTAATTGTTTTAATTGGTATCAAAATTTATTTTAATCGAGTTTCATAATTTGTTTTGATATGTATTACTAATATGCAAGGGGAGCTTAACATCTCCTCTATATATAGATTCATGATGAGTGTAGTATATAAAAAAGAACTTGACCTCTTTTCTTTATAAGGTACACGTGTGTAGGGGGAGTTTAACGTCTCCATCTATACAGTGTATATTATGCTCATATGGGTTAGGATTTAGTCATCACTTTCTTCATGTAATGCATGTATGCAGGGGGAGTTAACTTGACGTCTCTCCTCTTCATGAATTTATATCGCATATACATTTATCTTGTTTATTTTTCTTACCCCTTTGTTGATGAATTGACAAAAAGGGGGAAAGAATTGAGAGAGTTTATATATACATGCTATATTTTTTATGAATATATGTTTATGTTTGTTTAATATTTAGTTTATGTGCTTCATTGAATATCTTTATGATTTATTGATATGCATGAGTTAAGGGGGAGCTTCTATGAAGCTTATCTTTAATCCATATATATATAACTTCATGAGTTTTGTCATCATCAAAAAGGGAGAGATTGTTAGCCCAAATGCCCATCATTCTAGTTTTGATGATGATTAACTCATATAGTTATAGTACTAATGATCTTGTGTTTAATAAGTTTCAAATATTTATCATGATCTTAGTCGGTGTTTAGCCTAACAAAAGATTTGAAGTCAAGTTTTTGAAACTAGTACATGTTGATTTAAGAGCTCGCACTTCAAGATCGCATCAAGTACTCAAGAGGAGTCTAACTCATGGATCAAGTTTTGATCAAGTCAAGATGGAGAAAAAGATTTTCAAGAGAAGATTTTCAAGAAGACTTGAGTCCTAATTTGTAAGTTAAGATTTTTATTTTAGATAAAATGTAAAGGATGGATTAGTTGTGGATTGCTCAAGCTCTTACACACACATAGACAAAATTGATATATCATTTTCATAACAAATAGTTTAATTTTGGTTTTGGTTTCGATTTAACTGTTGAGTTTCAAAGAATACATCTTTTGTTTTCAAGAACAGATATCATCAAAACAAGTTTACATGGTTTATATGTGTATTAGATTTCATCCATATGCATTATTGCTTCATATTGTTTAGATAACTTATTTTGATGAGTTTTTTCATGGGTTTAAGTTTTATATTTATCAAAACTTATTTTGAGTTTATTGTTAAAAACAAGTATATTTCATCTATTATGTGTATTGGATTATTTCTATACACAATATGCTTCAAAGGTATTTTAATATCTTATTTTTTGTATTTGAACCAATTTTGAAAAAAAATCAGTTTTTCATTTAGAATTTGGTTTTTGGAAAAATACCGGTTTTGATTTTAGCTTTAAATTCTTTACCTCAAAAATAGTTCAATATGTTTATAATACGTGTTGATTTTTTATCACACATATTTGTACTTCATAGTATTGATAAGAACTTATTTTTGTGAAATTTATGGGGATTTAATTGAATTTTTATGGGTATATGGGTTCAAGTTTTAAATCTTTAAAACCCAGTTTTTGGGATGCTTGCGGTCGATCGAGCGATCGGCCGATGTGCACAACATGCATGAGCCCAGATCGATCGATCGGGTCGGTTGACCGACTGAGAGACAGAAAGTCACTATTAGGTCGCGGTCGACCAACTGGTAGACCGACAGAGCATGTCTTTGGGGGTGGTCGACCGGCGGTCAACCGGCAACCCCATTGGTAAGAAATATGATCGTCGGCCGGTTGACCGATCGGTCACCGACAGGTCATCTGGCCCCATAAAGGCTAGTTTTCTGATGGTTATAAATTGGGGACTTTTAGGCCAGTTTTTCACAAGATTTTGGAGAAGTTTTTGAGCTATTCCTTCCCACCTCTAACAGAGTTTTCTCAACAAGTTTTTGAGCTAAACTTTCATATCAAATAGAGAGTTTATCAAGAGTGTTTACTTTGAGTTTTCAAAAGGGTTTTCTTGAGTTTTCCACCTCTTCAATCTATTTTGTATTCTCACACAAGCTTGAGCCTTTCCATGGCTACATCCATCCTCTAGGATACTTGTATGTGAGAGTGTTTGTTTGTGATCAAGAAGTGATCACAAAGTTTTCATCTTTGTGTTGAAGAGAAGTTGGAGGTTGCAGCCTCGGTGAACTTGCAGGTTCGTGTGGTGTATTGTTCTTGCGGGAACAAGTGAAGGACTTGCGGGTCTAAGAGTTCTTGAGGGAGCTCGTTGTTGGTGTTGCGGTACCTAGTGATCTTGTGGGATCATTTATAGTGAAAATTTTCATGGCGGTGAAGGCGGAGACGTAGAGCAAGTGGCTCGAACCTCGAAACAAATTCTCCCGTGTTTGCGATTGCTTATCTCTCTCTCACACACTTGTGTTTATATCTTGCAGGCTTATATCGTTTACATCTTTTATATGCTTGATATTTACTTGTGTGTAATTAATATATATGCTTGGGATTGTTTGATATCTTGCATGCTATCTTATTATTCACATCTTTACATGTTTGATATTGTTTGTATTTGTGCTCACACTAGTTTTCAACCAAGAGAGGTATAGTAGCACCTCAACTCTTAATCTAGAGGAATCTTGAGGAGAGTCCAGAGCCCTTTACTGGGAATTCGGCTTCACTCTTTGGTTTGTGTGTTAGTATAATAGTTTTAATTTGCATAATTAGTTTTAATTCCGCATTATTTGGCATTAGATTAGCATGTCCCCTATTCACCCCCTCTAGGTGACGTGTAGTATCATAGTATGTTCACACATTATATGCACGTGCACCCACCCTCATTTTACACACTCATTGGGAGTTTTTTGACTCCCCTGGATTTGCACATCCAGGTCTATAATTGTTACATTCTATTGATCAGGTATCTGAGGCGATCGTGTGTATCTGAGAAGTATGGAGTCTCTTGCAATGCTCACCCGGGTTCTTTAATACAGTTCATGTCTTCATTTTGATTTTATTGATTTTCTTTGATTCTTTATATATTGGACTCGTAGTTATTCTGTTGATTATTCATAGAATAATACTATCATTGTATAGAAATTTATATGTATTATTGCAGTGACTTTATTGTCTTTATAGTTAATTTATATAACTTGCTAAGGTTACATTAGGTTTAGAGTGTAAATATGAGGCATTCTCCTCGTGTTTATACGTTGTTGACTCTCATAGCGTTTCCGCTCCAGCAAACTATTAGAAGCGGATTGTGACACTCTCTCTCATCTAGATGGAAAAATTATGAAGAGGTCCCTCTCTCTTATTATTTGCAAGGCTAAATTTTCTAGTTTGGGTGGCTTAATAAAATAAATTAGTGATCGTATCAAAAATACTTAGATGATTAATAGTTAAATAGGAGTATCCAGAGGTTTGGGCCCATTATCAAGGACCAGTAGGCCTGAGACCATGTCTCGGGAGCATAGTTACCTAGTAACAACTAGACCCGGCCATGGTTCGGTTCTAACCAGCGAACTGGAACTGTGGCCCAAAAATCGAACCAAAATCGGGCCGCCGGTTCCTAACCGAACCGGAACCAGACCATAGTTGTTCGGTTCCAGTTTCACATTTCAAGAACCAGAACCGCCAATTCCGGTTCTTGAACCGTTTGAATTTTTTTCTTTTAGCCGTTGCTACTGGTTTGGGCCAGTCCGATTCTAATTTCACTTTCGGTTCTTAAACCGTTTGAATTTTTTTCTTTTAGCCCGCCGCAGCCTAGTTGGGCCGGTCCGCGCCCATTTTTTAGGCCCGCCCATTAGCCCAAAGAGTTGGTTTATTGCTGCTTTCAACAGCAATTGGTCTGTTGCTGCTCAGAGCAGCGGGCCAATAGCGAACGGCCTTTCAAAGGTAAGGATTAAGTTCAAGCCCCTTTTTTAATTATTTTGTTATTTTTCTGATGTAAAAATAGTATTAGCGGAGCAGAAACGATTCAAGAACCACAATCAGAAGAGGAAAAAAAAGGGAATCGGAACCGGCCAGTTCCAAAATCAGAACCGGCCTACCCTGGTCCAATTTCGGTTCATCATATGGTGGAATCGGGAACTGCCGGTTTCGGAACTGAGGTCAGGTCTAGTAACAACTAACAACACATTCAAGCAAAGAAAAAAATAAACAACTAACAACACAAAAACCACATTTGAAATTACTCAAATCTTGTTTAACTTAAGAGTTCTAATTCCGCCAAAATCAATGAATTATTTTCAATCCTCCATCCTCTTCATCCCAACATCTAACTCTAGGTAATTTTAACTCTAACAAAACAGTCAACACAAATCTGGTCCTTAAATCCTAACTTCTGTGCTATATTTGTCTCTCCAAGCCTCTAACTCTGATTGCCAAATATGACTTACATGACAATACCATTTTACCACGCTATTAAATATAAGCACTTATTTGAAGGGAGTAAAGCGATGCAGATACTCTTTTGTTAATCACATCATAAAAATATATATGACTGACTGTACAAGAATTTTATTAGGATTTAATGATTTCTAATATTGAATTAAAGCCTAAAAATTAATGAGTTTAGATCAACATAATCTCTAGATATTAATACAAACTCATTAATTGGTGACCAATGTATGTAAAGTTGCCAAACACAACTTTTTTAGCATAAGATGGTTTCTTTCATCCTCTTCCAATAAGAGACAAAAGTTTTTTTTTTTTTTTATCGGTTGTGAAAGACACTTTGTGCCTCAACTCGCATTTAATAGCAAATCTCTTCATTGTTTCTTAATAAGATTTTAAATTGTTAAGATTTAATTTGTAAATTAGAGCCATTCTATATTTCACTCTTAAAGATTTTAGATCGTGGTTTTTGTTGTGAATTTGTCTTATTTTCAAGATGAGATGATGGTCAATGAAGATCCAATCAGAATTGGATAAGAAAGAAAACTCAAGAAAAAGACGCATATCAAGTATACAGTGCAGTGGTCGACACCCTGTCGACCGCACATAGTGGGCTGTCGACAGGGCCTTGTTGACAGCAACTCAACAAAGAGATAACCCAATTCAAGAGGCCTTCATGTCTGTCGCAACTCGAGCTAGCCTGGCAAAAATAGGATTTAAGTTTCTTTTTTTAGCACGTTCAGGTACCTTTTCTGGTAGAGTTCGAATAGGAATCAGTTCCTATTCAATGAAGATTTGAATCTAAAGTTTACAGGGTTTAGAATTCTTCTAAATCAAGGAAATCAACTCATACAAGGATTGATCAAGTTCTTCAAGCATCCGTCGGCCAAGATCATTTCATCGTCCTTATAGAATTTATATTGTAAAACTTTATAAATAAAGGTTGTAACCTAGTACATTATAACACAAAAAGAAAAGAAAGCCAATACAAACCAAGGAATAGGTGATGGTGAAAAGAGAGAAGGAATACTCTTATAATCTAGTGGGATTCAAGGAGAAAGTGAATACTCTTATTGGATTAAAGGGAAGGTTTGATCTCTTGTACCAAGTTTATTATAAAACTCTCTTAAGTTCTCTCCCCGTAGAGTTGGCCAAGTTTGTGCCGAACCACATTAAATTCTCGTATTCTTTTCTACTCTTTTATCATGGTATTGTTGGATTGCTCTACAATAGTTTTATTTTGCAAGTATTATATATTGTCACATTTCGCAACAATTGGTATCAAAGCAAGTTCCAACAATTGGTATTATAGCTAAAGATTGACGATAAGACGATATGTCAAAGGTTAAATTTTTTGCGAGAAAGTTTGAGGTTGAGAAGTTTAATGTCAAAGGAAACTTTGGTGTATGAAAAAAGGGGGTGAAGGTAATGTTGGTGCAAAAGAGTCTTCACAAAACCCTACAGGAAAAGTCAGCAACACCTACGGGTAAGTCAGATGAGGATTGGGAGGAGTTGAGCTTGACAAATTATGTCTTGCAAACGAGGTCAAGTAGTGTTGGTTGAAGAAATGGCTATGGGTTATAGACAAGGTTAGAAATATTGTATATGACAAAGAGTCTCGTCAACAAGTTGTACTTGAAAAAACAACTATATGGGTTACGCATAAAGCAAGGGATAGCATTTTTAGAGCATCTGAACTTTCTTCAACATGATCAGCGGCTAGTCACTGGCTGTTAATGTGAAGATCAACGAAAAGATAAGGCAGTATTACTTCTCAGTTCACTTTCAAAGTCATACGATCATATCATTACCACCATACTCTATGGTAAGGAAACTCTCAACTTGTGAGTAAGTCATGTCAACTCTCTTATCTAGTAAGATTAGAAAAAGGCCAAATCAAATTGAGTAGAAAGGATAGGGTTTGGTGGTCATGAGAAGAAAAGGAAGAGAATGAAAGAAAAGTGCAGGTTTGTCGAAAGCGTATCACATTTATCGAAAGGAAGATCACTGGAAGAAGGACTGCATCAACAAGAGTGATTAAAGAAGAAGGGGCAAGTTGTGGAGGTAGGCGTAGCAATGAACGATATTAACACTGAAGTATTAATGACTTCCTATGTTGAAGACAACACTTCTCAAGGTAAATACTGGATATTTGATTCTAAAAGTGTGGTTCATGTATGTTCCTATAAGGATATGCTCAACTCCTTGGTTGCAAAGGAGGAAGTAACTGTCAAAATAGTGGATGGCCCGACTTGCGAGGTCATCAGCATCAATGTTACAGTTAGATATAAGATGGTAGTGCTCTGGAGGTGATCCGGTGTGTCCTTGAGGCACAGTACAATCTAATATTCATAGGGGTGCTCGATGGAGAAGGATGTTGGATTCAAGTGCAACAAGGCGTCGCACGGTTAGCCAAGGAGACATAGTAATCTTGGAATGAGAGAAGTGTAGAGTTATATATAAGCTGAAAGAAGGAAACTCATTATAAGGTGAAGTTTCAATGACAATCCTGAGAGGGAACTCATCGCGAGGTGGAGTTAAAAAGAAGACTGCGATGGAATGTGAACCGGGTCAAAGTGTTGCAGGAAAGAGAAAGGGCACATTCCGGTAAAATTCGAGATGGCCCAACTCATGGTGGTGAATCATACAAACATCCCAAGGAGAAGGACAAAAATAAAGGTTTCACTATACGATTACAATCAGGAAAAGAATCAAGATAAAGTTTCAAATTTTCGATGTATTATACTAAAAGGCTTAAAAAACAAGTCAAAGTGGAGATTGTTATGATTTGCCTTGTTTTAGGAGGAGATTATGATCTAAGAAGATCCAATGAGAATTGGAGAAGAAAGAAGAACTCAGGAAAAAGAAGCAGATCAAGTATACAATGCGGCGATCAATAGGGCTATCGACCGCACACAGTAGGTTGTCGATAGCTCTCAACAGAGAGGCAACTTAGTTCAGATTTTCGACATGCACTCAACAATGAGGCACTCAGCACTCAACATATTCTTTTACGGTTTTTGACATTTTAATCTTATACGTGCCATTTTATGTGTGTTTTTACTTTCGTTTGACCTGAAATTTTTTCACAAGACCTACAGTGGATCTAGATTTGGCTTGATAAAATTTCAAAATATTATTTTATTTTCTTAAATAAAATCTTTGCTTTTTCCTTTTTCTCTTTCTTTTCCTTTCTAATTTCATTTCTTTTCCATTTTTCTTTATTTTTCTTTTTATATTATTTTCTTTGCTGACTTTTACACTTAGCCCCCTCAATAATTTACATTTTACATTTTCTTTTCCCTTTCTTTTCTTTTTCTATTCTTTTTCTTTTCCATTTCTCCATTTTTCTAGAATCTTCTCTCTTTCTTTCTTCTCCAAGAAGTCAAATGAGTTGGTTTCCTCCACAAGCCTCTATCCTCCCCTTATCCTCTTTTTCCCTCTCCTCCCCATAATGGTCGGCCACCTCCCACTCTCTCTCCACCTTTTTCTCTCACTTCTCTCGCTAAAAATCTCTTTCCATCTCTACAAAATCGTACAATCACCATACCACCTCCATAACCACCACCATAACACCATCACCTTCTCGCCTAGCCTAGCCTGCCCCTACCTCTCTCTCCACCTCTTTCTCTCAAAAAAAGAGAGATTATCTCTCTAAAATCTTTCTTTCTATCTCTAAAATCCTACCACCACTAAACTACCACCATAACACCTCCTTCACCTTCCCAAGCAAGCCGCACCACCCTCTCTCTCTCTCCTCATCTTTTTTTCCTCTAAAAACACCAAAAACCTCACTTTCTCTCTGCCCAACACTCTCTCTCTAAAATTCTCAATCCACCACCCTCCTCAAGGCTGCAAATCCTCCTCCCTCTCATCACTCTCTCCGCCACCTCTTAACACTATCCAAATCACCAAACACCCATTCTCTCTCCTCCTATACACTTTCTCTCTAGAATCTTTCCCTATCTCTTACTTTCTCTCTTCCCTTCTCTCCCTAGGCTCATGGCCAATCCATGGCCATCAAACACACCCACACACACACTCACTGTCCCATACACGTGTACATGCACGTGGTATCTGCTATTTTCCAATTATAGGTGAGTACTCTACCCTTGTAAAAAAGTTGTAAAAATGTTTATATAAATATTCTGGGTATTGTTTGTGATAATTGTTGTATTTGGACTTATATAAATATTCCTGGACATTTATAGGATTTTTCTGTAATTTTTAGGAAGTAACCGTGCATTTTAAGATTTTTATGTATTTTAGAAATTTTTTGTAAATTTTTAGGAATTTTCTGTGTATTTAGAAATTTTTAAAGTATTTAGGAATTTTCTGTGTATTTTAAGAAATTTCCTGTATTTTCTAGAATTTGTATGTATTTTCTAAAATTATCTGCAATTTTGTATTTTGAGGCTAACAGTGGTGTAGGTTGCAAGAGAAGACTCTCGGGACAAACTTCCCTTTTGGGGTTGCGTTGTCTCAGGAGACCGCCCCGCGGTTATCCAATAGGCATAATGAGCCAACGCCCGATGCCTTGCCCTCCCTCAGGGAGTTCGTGGTAACCTAATAGGGGTGGTTGGACTAAAGTCCTCGGGTAAACTATATTGTCCGAGAGATCGCTTTGCAGGTCACCCAGTCTAACACCAGCGCCCGACACCTTCGGGTTTCGAGGTGACTAGGGACAGAGGGTTCACCCACTCACCTCAGGAATATTGTATTGAGACTTTGACTGTGATTGTTATATTACATTGTTCTTACCTGCTCTGTGGTACTAACCCCTTCTGCAGTTACTTATATAGCCTCCGGTCTTAACCGCGCCGCTATTCTATATTACAGCCTCCGGTCTTAACCTCTCTGAGGTTTTTAACAGCTTAATTCTGCTTATATAGCTTTGCCTAGTAGGCGAGACTTAGCGCACAGCGCTTTGCCACTAGACATGCTTAGGCAGAACTCTGACGAATTTTAGACTCGCATTTTAAGACCAAGTCGTTCTTGAGTTTCACCGGACACTTTAGTGAATAAATACTATTCGCTGATTTGGCCCCAGTATTGCATTGCACTGTTTTTTTGCGCGCAAAGCTACAATACTGCTTTTTATTTTATTTTAATGATTGTGAAGAATTTAAAATACTTGTTATGATCTATTCCTAACACTGATATTGAGAATACCGGATATCTCATATGACATTGACACTTGATATGATCTTGACACCTGATACTGAATACATGATATTGACTATTGATACTGATACTTCATCTGACACTTGACATATGGACATTGACATATAACATATACTGATTTAACATATACTGATTACTGGATGGTGCCACAACTCCTTATCTATTATACTACACTGTTTCCAGAGTTGGTACTATAATTCCTGACTGAATATAATCATGATTACTGATTTACAGGGAATTACATAATTATTGTACTGATACTGGATAACTGATACTCCTGATTACTATTCTCCAGATTCATGTACTACTGATTATTGAATCCCTCATAAGGGATACTACTGATACTGAATCCTAAAGATCCTCGTAAATGATTTATCATGATTATACTAAAACTGTACACTGGACAAACTGTAATAATAAATTACTCAATATACACTGGGGCCGGGGGAAACTGATGACATCAATATATACGGCTTCATAATGGCTCGATGTTGGAACTGCAGTTCAGAATTACCTGAGACCACAGGTGTTCTAGTGGGGTGTACTAGCACTCTGTACTGATCCTACTATTGATTTCAGGGCATACACATAAGACCCTTTACAGCCTAGCAGTTGGGATTGGAGGCCAGATCCAATCGACTGAAGTTATTGTTCTTGGTATGCACGGGGCCCATTATGAACCTGATACAGTTGATCCCCATCAGTTTTCAATAACTAAACTCATCTTGTTCATAAGTGGATGTATATGTACCGAAAAAAACATACCTAGACATATGAATTGGATGAATAATAAGAATATAACAACCCACAATGATGATGTTAGGAACGTGTGGTATTTGGTCTCTTCTTCGTTCGGATTCTGGTACACTCATATCAGATCCGAGTAAGTTCTACTGGAGTACAAACTTTAGTATGGACTACCAGTGATGGGTGACACTGATAGGGAGATGATTAAATGTCAGACAATACTGATAATCATTATTGTAAACAAAATGCACTATACTTTACTCCTTACCTGACATAACTTAATTACCTAATAATAATAATGTCAAGAGCGGGTGTTATTTAGTTATTTTCTCGTCCGAATGATGGTATCCACATATTAAAGTTTAGATGTGTTCTGTTGGAAGTGCGGACTTCAGTAAGAGCTGTCAGTAGTATGGGACACTAGAGGAGAATTATTATAAGAACATGCGATATTGATTATTGTTATTGTTATATAACTAAGTTATAGCGACTACCGCCTATACATGAATTCCAAAAATAACTAATACTCCTGATACTAGACTACTGACAAAATACTGAAATCACTGACCATATGAATACTGACATACTTACTGATCAATAACTCTGATTGTATACACTTGATTGATGATGAAATGAGATATATGGTATATAGATGAGAATTTTCTTGTTTGAATTATCCACTCGATGTACTAACCTCAGGGATCTGGCAATTAAGTATGTACAATTGGTTTTGCCTACAATTACATACAATACATTGATTGGACAGTATATTACATAGTTGTTATGTGTTCATAATACCAACTCTCATTCATTACAATTCTGTAATATTCATGATTCTATTTATATTTATTGTTCATTGCCTGCCTGCTTATCTTGAACACACGATTCATTAATATTCATGTACACGTGTGTTTGGCTAAGCACGCCATTTGGCACTCATTTTACATATGCATTGGGTTGCTTTTCTGACAACCTTGGACCTGCATGTTAAAATTTCAAAGATTGGACCTTAGTGAAGTTCTTATTGCTGATCAAAGTGACGCAGCGAAAGTGTGGATACTTGATAGCAAGTTCTCCTGACCTATCACTTTTAGCTGGCTCTTGAGATTTCTTTTTCTTGCTCAAGAGAATCTATCACTTTTGGCCCATGTAAATCTCTTGTAAATCATATTTTATAACCCTTGGTAATGTAATATTCCTGTATATTGGATCACATTTTACTATGTACTTGAATTGTGATGTTAGAATGTATATTACCACTATACTTCTATACTCTGATTCTTGACTGTACTACTGATATGCTTAGCGTACATATGTGAGGGTATATTTGCCCTGCATATGTACGTTACAGTAGTGTCTCTGTACCCGATGGGAGAGGGCGTTACACATAAGGGCCTGTAGACAGCCCGAGTTGGCCTGTTGACAGCTAGTATAGGACTGAGCATCAGGCTTTGCGGTGCGGTTTTTCTCCAAAAATTTCAAATCGAACCGAATTGAACCGACTGCACCGAACTTCCATTCAAACCGAATGTAAACTGCACCGAATTTTTCCGTGCAGTTTGTGGTTTGGGTCTTAGGCCCAAATTGCATTAGTTCACAAAAATATCAAAAAAAAAAAAAAACAGCAGCTGTTAAGACAAGATGGCTACCCACCCCACCACCGCATGCTTTTCACCTAACGTTACTATGCACCATTAATAAGTTTACTATGCGCTGATGTAAGCGATGACGCAAGCGACTGCATAGTGCCCCCAAGGTTTTCCTATAAATAGGCCCTTCCTGATTCATTTCAATGTACTCAAATTCAGAAATCAATAAGAATTCCTACTTCTACTCTGCCTCTAGATTTCTCTGTCTTGGTGTTATATTCTCGGAGTTTTACAACACGTTATCAGCACGATCACTCTAGTCTGTCCCCAGCCTCTGCCTCCGTCAGCTCAGGGAAAAAGCCTACCACGTCAAATTTCTGCCTCCATTAGCTTAAGGTAAAACTTGTCACGAGCCTCTGCTTCCATTGCTCAAGGAAGAGTCCTATCACAAGTCCCAGCTTCTACCTCTACAATCTCAAGGTAAAATTGGCAAGTTACTATACTTATGATATTCGTATAACACCACTACTATAATAAAAGGAGGCTCTGCCACCTATTTATAGAAATGTGATGTGATTACGAAAACTGAATTATTATACTAATTATATTCATATAACATCATTACTCTGCCACCTATTTATAGAAATGTGATGTGATTACGAAAACTGAATTATTATACTAATTATATTCATATAACATCATTACTATAATGAAAGGAGGCTCTGCCACCTATTTATAGTAAAGTGATGTGATTATGCTATCTTTACTAACATCTAACTTGATGCTTGCGTGGATTAAACCCCAAGCTTCTAACATTATATATTTTATTATTCTACTATTATATCTGGACAAACACCCACTGAAAGGTTTACCGAGTAACGTGGTGTGCCAATATTTATTTCAATAATTACTGCTTTATTAATTATGCCTGTCAATAATTACTGCTTTATTAATTATGCCTGCAAAACACCCACCAAGTAGAGTGGCGTGCATATATTATAGCTCATAAATATATATATATAGTATAATGCTTTTATTTTACCATTTCCTTAATTACAATATTTAATTATATAAAATCTAAATTGTTTTTCCTCTCTCCCCCAACGGCTATAAACCCAACGGCTATATCCCCTAACGGCTAAAACCCCACGGCTATAAACGGCTATTTTTCATCCTATAAATTGGTGAATTCTAAACCACATAACTCACTCATCAATCTCTCTTCATTTCTCAAAAATTTCATCATCTCTCAAAAGTTTTGCGTTCGAAGTTTTTCGCAAGATGCTTAGTCCAGCTTTGATGTTTCTTATTGCCGTCATCATCATCAACACTTCTTTCGTTTTTCTTGGAGATATGGATCCAAGTGAATTGTACCCGTATTTTTTTATTTTAATGTTCACTTTTCCTCTTCTGCTTATAGCTATTTTGGTTGACATGCAAATTTTCTTTGAGAAATAAAAATGTTGTGATTCTAATTATTTTTATATTTTGTTATAGTTATCACCATGTCAAACTTTGCAAAGCTTGAGTTCATTCCACTTGATATCACGGGGAGAAATTATATGTCTTGGGTTATTGATATTGAGATACATCTTGAGTCAATGGGTCTCACTGAGACCATTAAAGAAATAAATTCTACGTCGTCACAAGATAAGGCAAAGGCGACAATCTTTATCCGCAGACATCTTGATGAAAGTCTAAAGTGTGAATATCTCACTGTTAGAGACCCAAGTGCTTTATGGAAAAACCTCAAAGAAAGTTTGATCATCAAAAGGAAGTTGTACTCCCTGCCACTCGTGATGAATGGAATGCTTTGCGCTTCCAAGATTTTAAGAAAGTTAGCGACTACAACTCTGCAATGTTCAGAATAGTATCCCAGTTGAAATTCTGTGGGGTAGATATCACAGATGAAGAAATGTTGGAGAAGACTTACTCCACATTTCATGCATCCAACATAACACTGCAACAACAATATAGGTTGCGTGGTTTTAAGAAATATTCTGAACTAATTTCATCTCTTCTCGTGGCAGAGAAAAATAATGAACTTTTGATCAAAAATCATCAGTCTCGTCCTACTGGTTCAGCAGCATTTCCAGAAGCAAATGCTGCATTTTCTAAAAATTATGGACGAGGATATAATTATGGACGCGGCCGTGGACGTGGTCGTGGTCGTGGCCGTGGACGTGGCCGTGGACGCGGTCGAAGTGGTTTTTACAACCCTTCACAGAATAACGCGATCCACAAGAAGCATCATGTAGAAAGACATGAAAAAGGAAAAGATGTTCGTGAAAGTTCTCTTCGGAATCCTGAAGATTCTTGTTACAAATGTGGCTCCAAAGGACACTGGGCTAGAGTGTGCCGAACACCGGAGCACCTTTGCAAGCTCTACAAAACATCCTTGAAAGGAAAAGAGAAAGAAGTGAATTTCACTGAACATGATGATCCTATGGATGATTCAACTCATCTTGATACTTCGGATTTTACTGATGATTTTGTTGATCTTCCAATCCATCGTGATATTGGTGATAATTAGATATATGATCATACTTTGTTATTTGTAATTTTCAAATTTATCTTTGAATGAAATATTTCCCTTATAATAATATGTTTCAAATTTTATTCTTACCAATTATTTATTTTTGCATGAAGCTTGATATGGATTATTCTAATGATGAAGTCAAGACCAAAACTGGAGAGATTTGCATACCGGATAGCGGTACAACACATACTATTCTCAAACATAAAAGGTACTTCTCTGAATTAAAACCAACAAAGGCAATCATCAATACAATATCAGGTCCTGTAGACTTGATTGAAGGGACTGGTAAAGCCAGCTTCATATTGCCAAATGGAACAAAGTTTTTCATAAAAGATGCTTTGTTTTCACCAAAATCTAAAAGAAATTTGTTGAGTTTTAATGATATATATCTTCATGGATATGATACTCAGTCTGCAACTGAAGAAGATATGAAGTATATGTATCTTACTACTTATGTATCAGGAGAAAAGTGCATATTAGAAAAACTACCAAAGCTTTCCTCAGGATTGCATTATACATATATAAATGTGATAGAATCACATATGGTAGTTAAAGAAGATACAGAGACAGTAACTCTGTGGCATGATCGTTTAGGTCATCCTGGTTCAATGATGATGCGAAGAATTATTGAGAATTCACATGGACATACATTAAAGGGCCAGAAGATCCTTCAAGTTAGTAAAATTCCATGTGAGGCTTGTTCTCTAGGAAAATTAATCACAAGGCCATCACCAGCTAAAATAAAAACAGAATCACCTACATTTCTTGAACGTATCCAAGGTGATATCTGTGGGCCTATACACCCATTGTGTGGACCATTTAGATATTTTATGGTATTGATAGATGCCTCTAGTAGATGGTCACACGTTTGTTTATTGTCAACTCGCAATGTGGCATTTGCGAGATTTCTTGCTCAGATAATTAGATTAAGGGCACAATTTCCTGATTATACAATCAAGAGAGTTAGACTTGACAATGCTGGTGAGTTCACGTCTCAGGCTTTTAATGATTATTGTATGTCGATTGGAATAGTTGTTGAACATCCTGTTGCCCATGTACATACACAAAATGGTTTGGCTGAGTCGCTGATTAAGCGCCTCCAACTTATTGCTAGACCATTAATAATGAGAACAAAGCTTCCTATTTCTGTATGGGGTCATGCAGTTTTACATGCTGCAGCATTAATTCGCATCAGACCAAGTGCATATCATGAGTACTCCCCTCTACAATTAGCATTTGGTCAAGAACCAAACATTTTCCATCTTAGAATTTTTGGTTGTGCGGTATATGTACCAATTTCTCCACCACAACGTACAAAGATGGGTCCTCAAAGGAGACTGGGAATATATGTCGGCTATGAATCTCCTTCTATTATAAGATATCTTGAGCCTAAAACCGGCGATGTTTTTACGGCTCGGTTTGCCGATTGCCACTTCAATGAGGCAATTTTCCCAGCATTAGGGGGAGAAAAGAAACAGCTGGAGAAGGAGATTACATGGAGTGAACCATCCTTATTGCATCTTGATCCTCACACAAGACAATGTGAGACAGAAGTGCAAAAGATTATGCATTTACAAGAAATAGCAAATCAATTGCCAGATGCGTTCACTGATACAAAAAGAGTGACTAAATCATATATACCAGCTGTAAATGCTCCTGCTCGGATTGAAATCCCAAAAGGACACCCGAGAATGAAGTCACTCATGAGTCTAAGACACGCCTGAAGCGTGGTAGACCAATCGGTTCCAAAGATAAAAATCCTCGAAAAAGAAAAGGAGCAGATAAGCACGATGACCCCAATGTGCAAGAATGTGTTCCAGAAGTAACACAAGATAAGACAAATCAAGAGATGAAAGATCATGAAGATATAGAAAATCATGAAATCTCTATTGATTATGTCAATACAGGAGGATTATGGAATCGCAATAAGATGGAAAATATAGATGAAATATTTTCCTATTCCGTAGCATGTGATATTGTTAACGGAAGTGAGGATCCTGAACCAAGATCCGTCACTGAATGCCAAAATAGACCTGATTGGACAAAGTGGAAAGACGCTATACAGGCTGAATTGAGTTCGCTTAATAAGCGCAAAGTATTTGGACCTATTATCCTCACGCCTGAAGCCGTGAGGCCAGTAGGATACAAATGGGTCTTTGTACGAAAACGCAACGAGAAAAACGAGATTGTGAGGTATAAAGCTCGACTTGTTGCTCAAGGTTTTTCGCAAAGACCTGGAATTGATTATGAAGAAACGTATTCTCCAGTAATGGATGCAATTACGTTTAGATATTTAATCAGCCTAGCAGTTTCTAAAATTTAGAAATGCGTCTTATGGATGTTGTTACAGCTTATTTATATGGATCGCTTGATAGCGATATTTATATGAAAATCCCTGAAGGATTTAAAATGCCTGAAGCATTAAGTTCAAAACCCAGAGAATTATATTCGATCAAATTGCAAAGATCATTATATGGGTTAAAGCAATCAGGGCGCATGTGGTACAATCGCTTAAGCGAGTATTTATTAAAAGAAGGATATGTAAATAATCCTATATGCCCATGTGTTTTTATAAAGAAAACAACATCCGGATTCATTATCATTGCTGTATATGTTGATGATTTAAATATTATTGGGACTCACAAAGAGATCCTAGAAGCAATGATATATTTAAAGAATGAATTTGAAATGAAAGACCTTGGAAAAACCAAATATTGTATTGGTTTACAGATTGAGCACTTGCAAAGTGGCATACTTTTACATCAATCAAATTACACTGAAAAGGTCTTAAAACGCTTTAACATGGATAAAGCAAACCCTTTAAGCACTCCAATGGTTGTTAGATCATTGAATGTGGAAAAAGATCCATTTCGCCCTCGCGAAGATAATGAAGAAGTTCTTGGTCCTGAAATACCATATCTAAGTGCAATTGGAGCTCTTATGTATCTAGCTAATTGTACCCGACCAGATATAGCATTTGCTACTAATTTATTAGCAAGATTTAGCTCATCTCCTACACGGAGACATTGGAATGGTATTAAACATGTATTTCGTTATCTTCGTGGAACAACTAACTTTGGTTTGTTTTATTCCAGAGGATCAAAACAAGAAATAACTGGTTATGCAGATGCAGGTTATTTGTCAGATCCACATAAAGCCAAGTCTCAAACAGGATATGTATTCACATGTGGAGGTGCAGCGATCTCTTGGCGTTCACAAAAGCAGACACTTATTGCCACTTCTTCTAATCATGCTGAAGTCATAGCACTCCATGAAGCAAGTCGAGAATGTGTATGGCTAAGGTCTGTAACTCAACACATTCAAGAAACTTGTGGATTACCAGTCAACAGAGATCCAACAGTACTGTTTGAAGACAATGCTGCATGTGTCGCTCAAATGAAGGAAGGTTTCATCAAAAGCGACCGTACCAAGCATATACCCCCGAAGTTCTTCTCATTCAGCCAAGAGCTTGAAAAGGATAAGCAAATTACTATTCAGTATATCCGATCAAGTGATAATGTGGCAGATCTCTTTACAAAGGCACTTCCCCCTACAACTTTCAGAAAGCTTATTCATGATATTGGGATGCGTCATAAGCGAGATTTATGAAGAAGAACTACTCATGTCAACTTGAGGGGGAGCTTACGTGGCTGCACTCTTTTTCCCTTACTATGGTTTTGTCCCACAGGGTTTTCCTGGTAAGGTTTTTAACGAGGCAGCATAGAACACGTATACAGAAATGATGTACTCTTTTTCCCTTCGCTATGGTTTTGTCCCACTGGGTTTTCCTAGCAAGGTTTTTAATGAGACATCATGTATGGTGGATAGCCAAGGGGGAGTGTTAAGACAAGATGGCTACCCACCCCACCACCGCATGCTTTTCACCTAACGTTACTATGCACCATTAATAAGTTTACTATGCGCTGATGTAAGCGATGACGCAAGCGACTGCATAGTGCCCCCAAGGTTTTCCTATAAATAGGCCCTTCCTGATTCATTTCAATGTACTCAAATTCAGAAATCAATAAGAATTCCTACTTCTACTCTGCCTCTAGATTTCTCTGTCTTGGTGTTATATTCTCGGAGTTTTACAACAGCAGCAACATTGCTATAGCAAAAGAGCCAAAGGAAATGATGCCAAACAGTAGCAACAACATTTTCAAATGGATGCTTGACTCAACAGATTGGTTTCCGCTTCCTCCAATATAACAGCAGCAATTTAACAACAGCATCCAAGCAAGCAAATATTACATGGCATGAACAAACATTTGAAACATTCGAAACAACATAACGACAGCAATATTTGAAGCAAATATTATATGACAATCAAATCAAACATCCATTTGAAACTTTCAAATATTACAGCCTAAACAGCTCAAATATTACAATCCAAATAGCAAAACTCACAAGAAAATATTACAAAGTGACAAAGCTCACAAATATTATAGTCTAAATATTACAATCCACTAGTAAAATAGAAGAGCTCACAAGCAACGCATGATCCACAATTACAGTCCAAATAATTCATTACGATAATTAAAAGTAACATAAGAATAAAAAGAGTTTTTCTAAATAACAAAGCCTCTGTCCCTCAACAATTTGTTCTACCCTTCTTCTCTTCATAAACCTCTATGGTTGCTGGTTCCGACTCCATTTTAGACAAATCTATAGTCAAAAGAAATGAATGTTTACTTTAAAGAACAAAGTACTCTATGAAATCAAAAAACCAATAATTGATCAAATATTCAAATTCAAAACAAATTTACCTATATCATGTGTTTCAAAAGCATCCAAGTCTTATTCAACACTCATCTTTGTTGATGATATTGTGATTTGAAGCCAATCTTCGGTGTATAAAAGAGCTTGGACCATTTTTGAAGTCAATAAACTCCTAAACGGGTCAAGGATACGAACACCTAAGCGGGTCAAGGATATGACCACCACTACTAAATGTCGATTCGGAAGTAATAGTGGAGATGGGGACTGCTAACACATTGGGAACCATTTGATGTAGGATAGGAAATCTTGAGCCATTAACTTTTCAATACTCCAAAATGTTAAATGTATAAATATCATCTTCAACATCTTCACTTAAAATTTTCTCCAATTTCATCTTTGCCTCCTCACCTCCAACGTTGGCTCTCATCCATTTAAAGTGACTCCTCACATCTAATGATCGAGAAGAGGAAGAGGAAATATTGGCAATATTACTTGAAGATTGAGCCATCTCATTTGATTGCTCCCTTGGACTTTCATACCTTAATTTGTAGTCATTAAACAATAATGATGCGGTCTCTTATACAACCTTCATCTTCTCTGTATTTTCACTTGCACCATAATGAAGTTCAAGAATAAATTGAACATATTGTTCCTTGTATCGGGGGTCAAGAAGCACGACAATGTAAATCAACATGTTGGTCTTCTCCCAACTCCCCCAATACTTGTCGGACTTTAGTATTTTACGAGCAATGCTGCTCAATCCTAAATCCCTACTTTCTTGTTGATCTATCAACTCACAAACGACATTACTAGTTTCATGAAGAAAATAATTGCTAGTTACATATAAAGAACCTGAAATACATAAAGTGAGTTTATAAAACTTTTCAAGAAAAGTGCACAACCTCCTTACATTAGTCCAATCATCTTCAACGGTATCTCATTGTTTTCATTTCCACTTAACCATTGACTTCTAAAATGGGTCTTCATCAACAAACTTTCAAAAGCTCTTTCGTACTTGCATGCGGTGTTCAACATCAAATACGTGGAGTTCCACCTAACAGGCACATCAAGCATAAGGTTTTAGACCATTCATTTTCTCAATCTTAACACAATTCTTAAATTTTTGTAATCTAGAAGGAGAACTCCTCACATACTTCACGGCTGAGCGCATCTTAGCAACCGAAGAGCCCAACTCTTTAATCTCATCATTAACAATGAGATTAACAATGTGCGCAATACACCGCATATGAAGGTGTTTCCCATATAGCATTGCTCTATTCCAATTATTAAGTCTTTTCTTTAGACAGCTAACCATCGTATCATTAGAAGATGTATTGTCGACAGTTATGGTGAAGACATTTTCAATACCCCATTCTATCAAACACCTCTCCGCTGCCCTACCAAGTTCACCACCTTTGTGACTAGGAATTGGACAAAAGTTTAAAATTCTTTTGCTTAATTCTCCATCATTATCAATCCAATGTGCAGTGAGACATATGTAATTGATATTTTTAATATAAGTCCAAGTGTCCGTGGTAAAAGGTACCATTTAACACATAGCTTTTAATAAATTCTTTAAATTTTCTTTTTCATCAATGTAAAGTTAGTAACAATCTCTTTGGATTGTCCAACGGAACGGAAGATGAAACCTAGGACATGCAATAGACTTGAAGTATCGGAATCTAACACCTTTCTCTAATTTGAGTGGTTGTTCATCAAGAATTATAAAGTAAGGGCTTTTCTTATAGCTACTTCATCATACTCCTAGTTGCCAAGACTACCTTCTCCACTACTCTCTCTCCTATTAACTGCTGAAAACTTAAAAGTTTTTGCTGGGTTTCTTCATTATGTGGGTTATTCTTACAATTATCCTCATGAGAATCAAAATCATTTTATTTTATCATATGAAATAGACAAATTTTTCTTTTCTTTTGAGACAAAATCAAATTGAATTTTCAATAGAATCTTTTTCTTTTGAAATTATTTCCTTTTCTTTTAGAGTCAAATCAACATTGCTTTTCAAAAAAAAAACAATCTTCTTTTTTAATTTATTTTTCATCAACTTATATTTGTCAAACATTCTTCTAAAGCCATGGAAAGATCATCAGATGATAATTTATAACTATCTAAATGAGATTCTGAATTTACCTTAAGAGGGTTATCCTTTTGGACCATGAAGTACACGTGTGTGGAATCAACTTTTTCATGGGATTCACTCTCTGAATCCCATGTGGTGGCTTTCATTACCTTCTTTGTCTTTCTGATGTTGTTTGTAGAGCAATAGCTCAACTCTTTTTAATCATTCGGAAAAGTTTTCACCATCATTGCCACGTCCCGCTTCCCAAAATACGCTGGAGTGGAGACGCGACACGAGTCGGCGACGCATATACGCAAGGAAAATACCTCACGTATACGCGCTAAGCCTAAAGTAACCTGAACAAGCTATAAATCTAAACCATAATAATCAAGGATCACTGCAATAATACATATAAAGGCTACACATGATCTGAATTGAAATAAGGAATAGAATAGAAGTCAAGTGTGATATAAGGAATCAAAGAATAATAGCTTGAATAAAGAAAGGAAAGAATACCAGAATCAAAAGAGAGAGAGTCTGGTTCCTCGCAAGTCATACAGTCTCATCGTACATCTGCACAATAGAAAAAGCATCCGATATCTGGACGTACAAATCCAGGTCATCAGAAAGCGACCTGGTGAGTGTGTGTGTAAAGGGAAAAGCTCGTGCATATAAACAGTGTGCATAAATAATAACAGATAACTGCAGACATAAGATAACTAAATAACATGATACACAAGCCACGGAATAACATAACAAGAATAAGAGTACAGTACAAGACAAGTAAAATAACTGTAACAAATAACAGATGTCTAGGTGTGTATCCTAGCAATATCACTAACCTGGTACATAATCTGGTCCTGGTTACAATCATATGTCTATCATAATGATATATATAGATATACAATCAGGTGATTACAGTCAGTCACAATACATCAACAGTTTATTATTAATTATGTCAGCGAACACCAATTGTCACATGTAATAGACGCATCCCATACTACGCCTACCACACATGCCAATCGAGGTCCTCAGTTATTGAAACTGATCGGTTGGAGACATTGTCTGTATTTTAGGTGGGTCCCGTGCATACCCGGGACCACGGCCCAGACTCCTGGCGCTGAACCAGGACCTACCGCAAGGTAGTCAGGAACATGTAAACAGGAAACAGGTACATGTATAACATGTATAACAGGAAATAGGACGGGGTGCCAGTCACCCACGGGAACCCTGCAGTGGAACCTTCTTTCGGCTGCGCAACCTAAATCCTAGGTCCACCCAAAATACAGACGCTGTCTCCTCCATCAATCTCCCCAATCCCAGTATAAGTTGTTTAATAGCATGTCATTAGTTTATCAAGATTATTAAATATGCATGTTACTTAAATCACTGGGATAACTCGGTGGTAGTCATGGTAACAATATCAACATGTAATCAGGATACCGGTATAACAGGAATATATAATATCAAGGAATAGGATACCGGTATAACAGGAATATGTAACAAGTATGACATGCGGGTGTTGTTACCGTGTAATAATATTTTTCCCAGCAATTAAGTAACATGGACAAGATAATTATCAAGTAGATACCAAGTATAATCAGTCAGATTTCTCAGGTAAATAAGTATCTAAGATGGGTAATGATCTACTGCCATGGATAGAATAATCCAGGCAAATTATGGAATCAACACATATCCTCAAAGTCGTCGATATAACCATCCTCTAAGTCGTCAATAAATGATCTCACCAACTGATGAAGTAAAGACTGCTATCTGAAACTGTGAAGTACAACATTACCGACATCGAATAGATCACCATTATAATAACTCATCTCTGCTAACTGAAGTAATCAAAAACTAAACATGAAGCATATGGTATATCCTCGAGATCAACTAAGTAAACATACACCACAATCATCTCTAAATAGGAAACATCCTCAAAGAACTGAAATCTAGAATAGACCACTTATAAGTCAACACAACTAACTCTTAATTCTAATAGTCACATGATCATCAAGTATCAATTCACATCGAGTAATCCGATACAATAAACTGCCATTTCGATATATTTATAATCAATGCTCAGTCCTCTCACTCCAACAATCTACTCTGATCCTCAAGTCCTCACAAGTTCCCACTTCTATCAAGGTCAATCATAAGATCTCAAACTCAGCAACATCTCAGATACATGCCTAAGATTTATTAAGTCAAGTCAATCCAACCAATATCTATTCCTCAAAATCATATTCATCCATCTATAGCCAATATCAAGCTCAAGGGGTAAAGTCCTCAATCCAATAAGAATCTAAGAACAGCAGTCAGCCTAGGGTTAGTCGACTAGGGGAAAGGAGCAAGTCGACTAGGGTAGGGGTTAGTCGACTAACAGATATAATAAGTCGACTATAAAGGGTACTAGTCGACTTACAGGGAAAGCAAGTCGACTAACATCTAAGTAGTGGTCAGCACAGAGGCTACACAACTTCCAGAACAGAAACTAGTCGACTAAGGATATGACAAGTCGACGAATTTAAGATATTAGTCGACTAATAGGAATAGCAAGTCGACTAAAAGGAGGAGTAAGTCGACTATAGGAAAGGGTCAGTCGACTAACATAGGTTACAGTCGATAAACAGAGAGTGCACAATAATTCTAAATGGGAATCGACTAGGGGTCTATCGTAAGTCGACTAATGGTGTATTAGTCGACTAACAAAGGGGCAAGTCGACTAATACCCCTACCTGCACACCTGATATTGAAAAACACTCACACATGTCTCCACAATCTCTTCAAATGCACACCTGCTACACTCACTCACACAGCACACTACTTATACAACACACAGTGATACCCAGACACACACATTTGCACACACACGCGCACATGTACAGAAAATAAAAGTCACAACAGTTAAGCATAACACCTTTAACACATGGTCACACGCACATATTTATATAGATCCAAGTTTCTTAATAATGCACAGTACCGATAAAATCACCCACGCACACCCAAGTACTAATACACTGCACAAGTAAACAAAGAAGGTAGGAGATAGAAAGGACTCACACAATTAATCATGATTGCAATTATTGTAAACACACATATATTCTGTTAAATGAATAATAGGGGAAAGGGAGACACTTACCTTAGAGGGGATGTTCTGTGACGACAGTGGATCTCACGAACAAAGGCAGCGGCTCGACGGAGGAGTCGACGGACTCAACGACGGACTGCTGGGGACTGTGCTTGCGGCTGCAGGTCTGCAGGAGCTTGCGTGCGCCACCAGGGGGCAGTGCAAAACAGCGGGGAAGTGCGGCATGGAGGTTCTGGTTGCTGTTGTTGTGCTGGATCTGCAGGAGTTTGCAGTTGCTGCTGCGCCATGGGGGTGACCTGCAGGCGCAGATCAGAGGGGGAGATGGGGAGCGTCCTGCTGGTACTGGAGGTATGCGTCGGCCTACCATAGGGAGGAGGCGCCTGGCCTGGTGCGCTGGAGGAGGAAGGGATCCGGCCAAGTGCTACGGGGCTCCGGCTGGACTTCGGCCAGAGATGGAGGGAGGCGGTTGCTGGGGCTGATGTGGGGCGCTGGTGGGCTGCTGTCGTTGCTGCTGGAGGGCAGCAGCCAGGGGAAGAGGCACGCAGGGGGGCGCTGGGCTGGATCAATGGGCGGCCTGCTGCTGCAGATCTGGGAGGAGGTCGGGGGTTGCGCCATGGAGGGGCGCTGGTGGTTCTGCTGTGCGCCAGCCAGAAGTGGGCGGAGCTCCGGCAGGGGGAAGAGCTGGTGCGCGGCCATTGGCTGCAGGTCTGGACGCTACGTCTATGAAGGGGAGGTCGGCTGCGCTGGGCTCGGGGAAGATGCCACAACAAAGAGATGGATGGGCTGCCGTCGGAGGATTTTCGGTGAAGTTCTGGCGACGAGGAGTATCTCGGAGTGGGGTTTTGCCGGAGAAGAGGGAAGCAGGTGGGTGTGCGGCTGTGTTGGGAGAGGAAGGAGAAGAAGATTTGGTATTTGTTAGGGATTTGGTTTAGGAGATGATTAGGAGATAAAGATTTGGTTAGGATTTTGGTGGATTGGATTTGATGTTAGGATTTAGATTGGGTGGTTAAGATTAGGATTTGATTTGGTTGTTAGGATTCAGATAAGGTAACGGGTTATGGGTTTAGATTACGGGTATAAGGACAAGGGATAAGGCATGAATAAAAATCAAGGGAAAGGAAATATTACAGATACCACTACAAAATAATAATCCAATATTAACAACAACATTACTTAACCAAATATTAATAATAATAATGTCAATAACATTACATGACCATACTAATAATAATAAATAATAATAACAATAATAACAGTAATGATAGTAGTAACAATAATAATAGCAACACTAATAATAATTTATAGTAACCATAGTAATAGGAAAGATTACTAATTAGTAATTAAAAGATAACAAGCAATAATGATAAATATATAAACCAAATTACTATTTAATATTCCAAATAATTTATTTATTTAATAATGTAATAAGTCATAAATCAAGTTAATAATTAACAATACTAACAACTATAATAATAAACTAATAACATAGTAATGGGAAACATTCTAGCTAGTAATTAAAATGATAATACTTAATAATGTTAAATATAATTATAAGGCTAAAATACCATTTACTATCTTAAAATAATTTGTACTGTAACTCAAGCTAATAAATAATAATATCACCAGTAAAATAAAATAAATACTTTAGAAAAAGAAAAATACAGTAGTTTAGATTATGGATATTACATTCTACCCACCTTAATAAAAATTTTGTCCTCGAAATTTCAATAAAGCGGGGATGATAAAAATCAAATTAGGAAGAAGATGAAGCTTCCACACCACTTCTCACTGCATCGACACTTCACCACGCTTCCGCTGCGCCACTCTGATATCTGCTACCGGCTTCAACATGGAGTAACCAAACTCAGGAGGCAAAATCAGAAAATAGAATCGAAAAGAGGATAGGAATCAAGATGGAACCCAGATTACTCTAGAAAAAGATTTAGAATCGGGCATATCAATAGATCCAAGAGATGGATATCAAAAGGGATAGACGATCAATTCCATATGGAGTCAATATCATCGTATAGATAGTATATGTATATTACAGCGTACTATAACTTGCCTCAGGTAACCGGTAAGAACTAGATTCTCTTTTTGTAAACCTGGCTCTGATACCAAGAAAACCCTGTCATGCCCCGCTTCCTAAAATATGCTGGAGCGGAGACGCGACACGAGTCGGCGACGCATATACGCAAGGAAAATACCTCAAGTATACGCGCTAAGCCTAAAGTAACCTGAACAAGGTATAAATCTAAACCATAATAATCAAGGATCACTGCAATAATACATATAAAGGCTACACATGATCTGAACTGAAATAAGGAATAGAATAGAAGTTAAGTGTGATATACAGGAATCAAAGAATAATAGCTTGAATAAAGAAAGGAAAGAATACCAGAATCAAAAGAGAGAGAGTCTGTTCCTCGCAAGTCGTATAGTCTCATCGTACATCTGCACAATAGAACAAGCGTCCGATATCTGGACGTGCAAATCCAGGGTCGTCAGAAAGCGACCTGGTGAGTGTGTGTGTAAAGGGAAAAGCTCGTGCATATAAACAGTGTGCATAAAATAATAACAGATAACTGCAGACATAAGATAACTAAATAACATGATACACAAGCCACGGAATAACAATAACAAGAATAAGAGTACAGGTACAAGACAAGTAAAATAACTGTAACAAATAACAGATGTCTAGGTGTGTATCCTAGCAATATCACTAACCTGGTACATAATCTGGTCCTGGTTACAATCATGTGTCTATCATAATGATATATATAGATATACAATCAGGTGATTACAATCAGTCACAATACATCAACAGTTTATTATTAATTATGTCAGCGAACACCAATTGTCACATGTAATAGACGCATCCCATACTACGCCTACCACACATGCCAATCGAGGTCCTCAGTTATTGAAACTGATCGTTGAGACATTGTCTGTGTTTTAGGTGGGTCCCGTGCATACCCGGGACCACGACCCAGACTCCTGGCGCTGAAGTAGGACCTACCGCAACGTAGTCAGGAACATGTAAACAGGAAACAGGTACATGTATAACATGTATAACAGGAAATAGGACGGGTGCCAGTCACCCCACGGGAACCCTGCAGTGGAACCCTCTTTCGGCTGCGCAACCTAAATCCTAAGTCCACCAAAAATACAGACGCTGTCTCCTCCATCAATCTCCCCAATCCCAGTATAAGTTGTTTAATAGCATATCATTAGTTTATCAAGATTATTAAATATGCATGTTACTTAAATCACTGGGATAACTTGGTGGTAGTCATGGTAACAATATCAACATGTAATCAGGATACCGGTATAACAGGAATATATAATATTAAGGAATAGGATACCGGTATAACAGGAATATGTAACAAGTATGACATGCGGGTGTTGTTACCGTGTAATAATATTTTTTCCAGCAATTAAGTAACATGGACAAGATAATTATCAGGTAGTTACCAAGTATAATCAGTCAGATTTCTCAGGTAAATTAAGTATCTAAGATGGGTAATGATCTACTGCCATGGATAGAATAATCCAGGCAAATTATGGAATCAACACATATCCTCAAAGTCGTCGATATAACCATCCTCTAAGTCGTCAATAAATGATCTCACCAACTGATGAAGTAAAGACTGCTATCTGAAACTGTGAAGTACAACATTACCGACATCGAATAGATCACTATTATAATAACTCATCTCTGCTAACTGAAGTAATCAAAACTAAACATGAAGCATATGGTATATCCTCGAGATCAACTAAGTAAACATACACCACAATCATCTCTAAATAGGAAACATCCTCAAAGAACTGAAATCTAGAATAGACCACTTATAAGTCAACACAACTAACTCTTAATTCTAATAGTCACATGATCATCAAGTATCAATTCACATCGAGTAATCCGATACAATAAACTGCCATTTCGATATATCTATAATCAATGCTCAGTCCTCTCACTCCAACAATCTACTCTGATCCTCAAGTCCTCACAAGTTCCCACTTCTATCAAGGTCAATCATAAGATCTCAAAACTCAGCAACATCTCAGATACATGCCTAAGATCTATTAAGTCAAGTAAATCCAACCAATATCTATTCCTCAAAATCATATTCATCCATCTATAGCTAATATCAAGCTCAAGGGGTAAAGTCCTCAATCCAATAAGAATCTAAGAACAGCAGTCAGCCTAGGGTTAGTCGACTAGGGAAAGGAGCAAGTCGACTAGGGTAGGGGTTAGTCGACTAACAGATATAATAAGTCGACTATAAAGGTACTAGTCGACTTATAGGGAAAGCAAGTCGACTAACATCTAAGTAGTGGTCAGCACAGAGGCTACACAACTTCCAGAACAGAAACTAGTCGACTAAGGATATGACAAGTCAACTAATTTAAGATATTAGTTGACTAATAGGAATAGCAAGTCGACTAACAGGAGGAGTAAGTCGACTATAGGAAAGGGTCAGTCGACTAACATAGGTTACAGTCGATAAACAGAGAGTGCACAACAATTCTAAATGGGAACCTAGTCGACTAGGGGTCTATGGTAAGTCGACTAATAGTGTATTAGTCGACTAACAAAGTAGGCAAGTCGACTAATACCCCTACCTGCACACCTGATATTGAAAAACACTCACACATGTCTTCACAATCTCTTCAAATGCACACCTACTACACTCACTCACACAGCACACTACTTATACAACACACAGTGATACCCAGACACACACATTTGCACACATGCGCGCACATGTACAGAAAATAAAAGTCACAATAGTTAAGCATAACACCTTTAACACATGGTCACACGCACATATTTATATAGATCCAAGTTTCTTAATAATGCACAGTACAGATAAAATCACCCACGCACACCCAAGTACTAATACACTGCACAAGTAAACAAAGAAGGTAGGAGATAGAAAGGACTCACACAATTAATCATGATTGCAATTATTGTAAACACATATATATTCTGTTAAATGAATAAAGGGGGAAAGGGAGACACTCATCTTAGAGGGGATGTTCTGTGACGACGGTAGATCTCACGAACAAAGGCAGCGGCTCGACGGAGGAGTCGACGGACTCGACGACGGACTGCTAGGGACTGTGCTTGCGGCTGCAGGTCTGCAGGAGCTTGCGTGCGCCACCAGGGGGCAGTGCAAAACAGCGGGGAAGTGCGGCATGGAGGTTCTGGTTGCTGTTGCTGCGCTGGATCTGCAGGAGTTTGCAGTTGCTGCTGCGCCATGGGGGTGACCTGCAGGCGCAGATCAGAGGGGGAGATGGGGAGCGTCCTGCTGGTACTGGAGGTGTGCGCCGGCCTGCCATGGGGAGGAGGCGCCTGGCCTGGTGCGCTGGAGGAGGAGGGGATCCGGCCAAGTGCTACGGGGCTCCGGCTAGACTTCGGCCAGAGATGGAGGGAGGCGGCTGCTGGGGCTGATGTGGGGCGCTGGTGGGCTGCTGCCGTTGCTGCTGGAGGGCAGCAGCCAGGGGAAGAGGCACGCAGGGGCGCTGGCCTGGATCAATGGGCGGCCTGCTGCTGCAGATCTGGGAGGAGGTCGGGGGTTGCGCCATGGAGGGGCGCTGGTGGTTCTGCTGTGCGCCAGCCAGGAGTGGGCGGAGCTCCAGCAGGGGGAAGAGCTGGTGCGCGGCCATTGGCTGCAGGCCTGGACGCTGCCGTCTATGAAGGGGAGGTCGGCTGCGCTGGGCTCGGGGAAGATGCCACAACAAAGAGATGGATGGGCTGCCGTCGGAGGATTTTCGGTGAAGTTCCGGCGACGAGGGGTATCTCGGAGTGGGGATTTTGCCGGAGAAGAGGGGAAGCAGGTGGGTGTGCGGCTGTGTTGGGAGAGGAAGGAGAAGAAGATTTGGTATTTGTTAGGGATTTGGTTTAGGAGATGATTAGGAGATAAAGATTTGGTTAGGATTTTGGTGGATTGGATTTGATGTTAGGATTTAGATTGGGTGGTTAAGATTAGGATTTGATTTGGTTGTTAGGATTCAGATAAGGTAACGGGTTATGGGTTTAGATTACGGGTATAGGGACAAGGGATAAGGCATGAATAAAAATCAAGGGAAAGAAAATATTACAGATACCACTACAAAATAATAATCCAATATTAACAACAACATTACTTAACCAAAATATTAATAATAATAATGCCAATAACATTACATGACCATACTAATAATAATAAATAATAATAACAATAATAACAGTAATGATAGTAGTAACAATAAAATAGCAACACTAATAATAATTTATAGTAACCATAGTAATAGGAAAGATTACTAATTAGTAATTAAAAGATAACAAGCAATAATGATAAATATATAAAAACCAAATTACTATTTAATATTCCAAAATAATTTATTTATTTAATAATGTAATAAGTCATAAATCAAGTTAATAATTAACAATACTAACAACTATAATAATAATAATACTAATAACATAGTAATGGGAAACATTCTAGCTAGTAATTAAAATGATAATACTTAATAATGTTAAATATAATTATAAGGCTAAAATACCATTTACTATTTTAAAATAATTTGTACTGTAACTCAAGCTAATAAATAATAATATCACCAGTAAAATAAAATAAATACTTTAGGAAAAGAAAAATACAGTAGTTTAGATTAGGGATATTACAATCATCTTCCTCCTTGGATTTACTAGGAGAGGCCGAGAGGCTTGAATGAGGCATCACATTTTTTTTTGGGCTCTCTTTCTTCTCTTACTTTCATTTTCATCTCTTAGGTTTTTAGGTTATCCATGAAGGTGGTAAAATTTATCTCTTCTTTGTCATTAAGCTCTTTCAAAGTGATGGCTTGACCTTCCAAGATTTGGAAGTGGTCTAGTAATCTTTCTTACTATTTGATCATTGGAGATTGACTTACTTAGAGAAACAAGACCATTAGTGATTGCGGTAAAATGAGTAAGCATAGAATCAATAGTTTCACTATTAAGCACATAGAAACTATCATATTATGAATTAAGCAAATCATTCTTTGCCTTCTTGACTTGAGATATTCCTTCATTAGTAATAACCAAATTTTGCTAAATATCACAAGCAGAAGGGCAATAAAAAAACTCGTAATAGGTTATCACCATTGAGGGGTTGCATAAGAGCATACTTAGCTTTGGCATTGGCTTCATATTCCTTTACGGTGGTTTCGGACCAAGTGTCATCATCACCATCTGTTGACACTCATAAAAGATAAATCCCAGATAACTCTACAACTGGCTGAATAACCTCAACTTGTCTACACTTCCAAAAGTTAAGCCATAGACAAGTTGATAATCAGTTTGATAGAGTAGTCATTTAGGCCCTACTGATCCAACCAAGTGGTCAGTAGGCCAAACATTACCTTTGAACAGGCCCAGGCATGCCCAAGAGAGATAACTCCTAGCTTCGCCTGAAGCTTGGCATAGCTCCTTTGAGAGATAACTCCTAGTTTCGTCAGAAGCTTGGCATATCTTCACTAAGAGCTAACTTATTTAGCTTCGCCATGAGCTAGCTCCGCCGCGAGCTAGCTCTAGGTCATTAATTGACCATTTCAAATCTTTGCTGGATTTAAGGTAACTGCCCCCACTAAGTTAGGGGGAGTTAATAGGTAGTTATACCTATGATCTTTCATTAAGAGAAGACAATTAAGGGGTTCATAATTCTCCTAAGCCAACTGACTGGCTAGCCTCACAAGCTGTTTTAGCCAGCCTCGTCGGAGGTTGTTTTAGGCTTGCCAATGACTGATCTAGCCTCGCTAAAGGCTATTTAGCCTCCTCTAATAGGCATAATAGTTGTATTAACAGCTATTTGCTAATTTTCTGAGGCCACTACCCTTCATTTAGCCTATAAATTGTTCATTAGCAGGCTAGGCTCAAGGAGAAAATAATCAAGAGAGCATAAGGTTGTTATTCTTGAGAGTGAAAGAGAGATCATCTTCTTCAACAAGAACTAACGTTCTTCTAGCGTTAGCTTCTAACAGCGACATGCTTCTTCATAGTTCATTGAACTAAACACAAGGTGACGGTACCTTAGTTCTTTGGATTAATCGAGAACTTTTTCTCGACATCAAAGGAATTCTTGAACCATGCGAGAAGGAATTCCCAGGCAGTAGCGCTCGACTGATTGCTCGTGTGGTTAAAGGGACAAAGTGGTCGCGCGCTGATCAGACTCCTATCGGCCCAGAAACTTTAGAAGAGAACACTTGTAATTTTTATTTTTTAATTACTTATAATTTCTTTTCAAAATTTTTGTAAGTTTTTCCCTTTTCAAATCAATAAAAAAATAAGATGGCGACTCCGCAGGGGACTTTTTTCTCCACTAATAAGAAAGTAATGTCACAATGCGACGATCAGACCCACGGGTCTACTATTGAAGTACTGGACATAGAATTTGACCAAGTGAAGTTCGAGGAACTCCTCTCTTAGGACAGTATAAGCCCTTTTTTCCTTGCGCAAGCACCACACCGGAAAGTCTTGATAGCCAAAGCCCATTTGACCAACTCTGTCAAGACAACCTCCGGCGAGGCTAAAGAGGCAAAGTGCGAGTCCAAGAAAGCTTCTGGCAAGGCTAAGCAGGCCCAGTGCAAGCCTACCTTAGCCTTTGGTAAAGCCAAATTGCCAGTAGCAGTCTCTGGTGAGGCTACCAAGATTGTTCAACATTGAATTAAAGCTAAAAAATTAAAGAGTTTAGACCAACATAATCTTTAGATATTAATACAAACTCATTAATTGGTTGACCAATGTATGTATAGTTGCCTAACACAACTTTTTTAGCATAAGGTGGTTTCTTTCATCCTCTTCCAATATTAGGCAAAAGTTACTTTTTTTGATATCGGTTGTGATGGACCCTTTTGTGCCTCAACTCGCATGTATTAGCAACTCTCTTCATTGTTTCTTAGTAAGATTTTAAATTGTTATGATTTAATTTGTAAACTAGAGCCATTCTATATTTCACTCTTAAAGATTTTAGATCGTGGTTTTTGTTGTGAATTTGTCTTATTTTCAAGATGAGATGATGGTTAAAGAAAATCCAATCAGAATTGAATAAGAAAGAAAAACTCAAGAAAAAGAAGCAGATCAAGTATACAGTGCGGTGGTCGAAAGCCTTGTCGACCGCACACAGTGTGTTGTCGACAGGGCCTTGTTGACAGCAACTCAACAGAGAGACAACCTAATTCAACAGACCTTCCCAAGCTAGCCTGGCAAAAACCAACAGCCCAAAAGGATTCAAGTTCTTTTTTTTAGCGCATTTAGGTACTTTTCTGGTGGAGTTCAAATAGAAATCAGTTCCTATTCAATGAAGATTTGATTCTAAAGTTTAAAGGGTTTAGCATTCTTCTAAATCAAAAAATCAACTCATACAAGAATTGATCAAGTTCTTCAAGCATCCGTCGGCAAAGATCATCTCATCGTCCTTATAGAGTTTATATTATAAAAGTCTATAAATAAAGGTTGTAACCTAGTACATTGTAACACAAGAAGAAAAAGAAGCCAATGCAAAGCGAGGAGTAGGTGATGGTGAAAAGAGAGAAGGAATACTCTTGTAATCTAATGGGATTCAAGGAGAAGGTAAATACTCTTGTTGGAATTAAAGGGAAGGTTAGATCTCTTATACCAAGTTTATTAATAAAACTTTCTTAAGTTCTCTCCCTGTATAGTAGGCTAAGTTTGGGCCGAACCACATTAAATTCCCATGTTCTTTTCTACTCTTTTATCTTGGTATTGCTGGTTTGCTCTACAATAGTTTTATTTTACAAGTATTATATATTGTCACATTTCGCAATAACTGATATCAGAGCAAGTTCTACCAATAATTGGTATTATAGCTAAAGATTGACAATAAGACGATAAGTCAAAGATTGAAATTTTTGCGAGAAAGTTTGAGGTTGAAAAGTTCAATGTCAAAGGAAACTTTGGTGTATGGAAAAAGAGGATGAAGGCATTGTTGGTGAAAAAGGGCCTTCATAAAACCCTACAGGGAAAGTCAGCAAAACCTGTGGGTATATCAAATGAGGATTAGGAGGAGTTAAGCTTGACCAGTTATGTCTTGCAGACGAGGTCAAGTATATTGTATTGGTTGAAGAAACGGTTATGGGTTATAGACAGGTTAGAAACATTGTATATGACAAAGAGCCTCTTTAACAAGTTTACTTGGAAAACCACTATATGGGTTACGCATAAAGCAAGGGACAGTGCTTTTAGAGCATCAACTTTCTTCAACAAGATCATCAGCTAGTCACTGGCTATTAATGTGAAGATCAATAAAGAGGATAAGGCATTAATACTTCTCAGTTCGCTTTCAAAGTCATACGATCATATCGTTACCACTATGCTCTATAGTAAGAAAACTCTCATCTTGGAGTAAGTCACGTCAACTTTATTATCTAATAAGATTAGAAAAAGGGCAAATCAAGTTGAATAGAAAGGATAGGGTTGGTGGTCATGAGAAGAAATGAAAAAGAACGAAAGGAAAATCTGGGTTCATCGAAATCGTGTCACTTTTGTCAAAAGAAAAGTCACTGGAAGGACTGCATCAATAAGAGTGGTTAAAGAAGAAGGGCAAACTGTTGAGGCAGACATAGCAATGAATGATATTAATACTGAAGTATTAATGACTTCCTACATTGAAGACAACACTTCTCAAGGTAAATGCTGGATATTTGATTCTAATAGTGCGGTTTATGTATGTTCCCATAAGGATATGTTCAACTCCTTGGTTGCAAAGGAGAAAGGGAATGTCAAAATGGTGGATGGCTTGACTTGCGAGGTCATCGGCATTGGGATAGTCAATGTTACCATTAGATATAGGACGGTACGTGCTCTGAAGGAGGTCTAGTATGTCCTTGAGGTACAGTACAATCTAATATTCATAGGGGTGCTCGATGGAGAAGGATGCCGGATCCAAGTACAATAAGGCGTCGTCACGGTTAGCCAAGGAGACATGGTAATCTTAGAAGAAGAGAAGTGTAGAGTTATATACAAGCAGAAAGAAGGAAACACATTATAAGGTGGAGTTTTATGACAAGCTTGGAAGGGAGCTCATCACAGGATGGAGCTTAAAGGAAGACTGCGACGGGATGTGAACCGGGTCAAAGTGTTGCAGGAAAGAGAAAGGGCACATTCGGGCAAAATTCGAGATGGCCCAAGGCATCGCGATGAATCAGCCAAAGCTCCCATGGAGAGGGGGAAAAATAAAGACTTCACCATACGATTACAATCAAGGAAAGAACAAGATAAAGTTTTAAAATTTTTGACATATTATATTAAAAGTTTAAAAAGCAAGTTAAATGAAGATTGTTGTGAATTGCCTTAATTTCAAGAAGAGATTATGATCTAAGAAGATCCAATCAGAATTGGAGAAGAAAGAAGAACTCAGGAAAAAGAAGCAAATCAAGTAAACAGTGTAGTGGTCGACAAGGCTATCGACCGCACACAGTGGGCTGTCGATACATCCTGCCGACTGCACTCAACAGAGAGGCAACTCAGTTCATATTTTCGACAGGCACTCAACAAAGAGGCACTCAGCACTCAACATATTCTTTTACGGTTTTCGACGTTTTGATTATATATGTGTCATTTTATGTATGTTTTACTTTCGTTTGACCTGAAAATTTTTCACAAGACCTATAGTGGATCTAGATTTGGCTTGATAAAATTTCAAAATATTTTTTTATTTTTCCAATTAAATAAAATCTTTCTTTTTCCTTTCTTTTCCTTCCTAATTTCATTTCTTATTATTTTTCTTTATTTTTCTTTTTATATTATTTTCTTTGGTGACTTTTACACTTAGCCCGTCAATAATTTACAATTTTCTTTTTCCCTTTCTTTTCTTTTTCTTTTCCTTTTCTTTTCCTTTTCTCCATTTTTATAGAATCTTCTCTCTCTTTCTTTCTTCTCCAAGAAGCCAAATGAGTTGGTTTCCTCCACAAGCCTCTTCCTTCCTTATCCACTCTCCCTCTCCTCCCCATAATGGTCGGCCACCTCCCACTCTCTCTCCACCATTTTCTCTCACTCTCTCTCTAAATTCTCTTTCTGTCTCTACAAAAATCCTACAATCCCCACACCACTTCCATAGCCACCATTACAACACCATCACCTTCTTCCCTAGCTTAGTTGGCCCCTACCTCTCTCTCCACCTCTTTCTCTCTAAAAAAAAGAGATTATCTCTCTAAAATCTCTCTAAAAAATCCTACCACCACTAAACTACCACCATCACCACCACCATAACACCTCCTTCACCTTCCCAAGCATGTCGCACCACCCCCTCTCTCCCCATTTCTTTCTTTCTCTACAAACACCAAAACCTCACTTTCTCTCTACCTGCCACTCGCTCTAAAATTCTCACTCCACCACTCCTCCTCAGGGCGGTCAACCCTCCTCCCTCTCATCACCCTCTCCACCACCTCTCTCCACTATCCATATCACCAAACACCTTTTCTTCTCCTTGTATACACTTTCTCTCTCTAAAGTCTTTCTCTATCTCTTACTTTCTCCATTACCTTCTCTCCCTAAGCTCACGACCAGTCCATGGCCATCACACACCCACACACACTCACTGTCCCATACGCATACACATGCACGTGGTAACGGGTATTTTTTGATTACAGGCGAGCACTCTACCTTTGTAAAACAGCTGTAGAAATGTTTATATAATGTTATGGGTATTGTTTGTGATAATTGTTGTATTTGGACTTGTATAAATATTCTTGGACATTTCTAGAATTTTTATGTAAATTTAGGAATTAACCGTACATTTTTAGGATTTTTATATATTTTAGAAATTTTCTATATTTTTAGAAATTTTTGTGTATTTAGAAATTTTCTTTGTATTTTTAGGAATTTTTTAAGTATTTAGGAATTTTCTGTGTATTTTAAGGAATTTCCTGTATTTTTCTAGAATTTGTATGTATTTTTCTAAAATTATCTGCAATTTTGTATTTTGGGGTTAACAGTGGTGCAGATTGCAGGAGAAGACTCACGGGACAAACTTCCCTTCTGTTTATATAGCTTCGCCTAGTAGGCGAGACTTAGCGCTCAACGCTTTATCACTAGACATGCTTAGGCGGAACTTTGGCGGATTTTAGACTCGCATTTTAAGACCAAGTCGTTCTTGAGTTTCGTAGGGCACCTTAGTGAATAAACATTTTTCACTGATTTGACCCCAGCACTGCATTACATCGCTTGTTCGTGCGCATAGCTATAATACTGCATTTTATTTTATTCTAATGGTTGTGATGAGTTTGAAATACTTGTTATAATCTATTCCTGACACTGATATTGAGAATATCGGACCTCTCATGTGACATTAACACTTGATATGATCTTGACACCTGATACTGAATACATTATATTGACTACTGATACTGATACTTCATCTGACACTTGACATATGGACATTGACATATAACATTCACCGACTTCATTACATATACTGATTACTGGATGGTACCACAACTCCTGATTCTATTATACTACACTATTTTCAGACTTGGTACTGTATCTCCTGCCTGAATATAATCATGATTACTGATTTACGGGGAATTATATGATTACTGATTTACGGGGAATTATATAATTACTGTACTGATACCGGATAACTGATACTCCTTATTACTATACTCTAGATTCATGTACTACTGATTATTGAATCCCTGATAATGGGATACTACTGATACTGAACTCCTAAAGATCCCCGAAAATGATTTATCATGATTATACTGAAACTGTACACTGGACAAACTGTAATAATTATTACTCAAAATACATTGGGGACGGGGGAAACTGATGACATCAATATATACGGCTTCATAATAGCTCGATGTTGCAACTACTGTTCAAAATTAGCTGAGGCCACAGGGGTTCTGGTGGGGTGTACTGGCACTCTGTACTGATCATACTATTGAATCCAGGGCATACAAATAAGACCCTTTACAGCCTAACAGTTGGGATTGGAGGCCAGATCAATCGACTGAAGTTATTATTCAGGGTATGCAGGGGCCCATTATGATCCTGATACAGTTGATCCCCATCAGTTTCCAATAACTAAACTCGTCTTGTTCATATGTGAATGTATGTGTACCGGAAAAACATACCTAGACATATAAATTGGATGAATAATAAGAATATAACACCCAACAATAATAATGTTAGGAACGTGTGGTATCTGGTCTCTTCTTCATTCGGATTCTCGTACACTCAAATCATATCCGAGTAAGTTCTACTGGAGTACAAACTTTAGTATGGACTACTAGTGATGGGTAACACTGATAGGGAGATGATTAAAATGTCAGGCGATACTGATAATCATTATTATAAACATAACCCATTATATCTTATTTCTTACCTGACATAACTTAATTACCTAATAATAATAATGTCAAGAGTAGGTGTTATTTAGTTATTTCCTCGTTCGAATGATGGTATCCGCATATCAAAATTCGAATGTGTTATGTTGGAAGTGCGGACTTCAGTAAGAGCTGCCAGTGGTATGGGACACTGAAGGGAAATGATTATAATAACATGTGATATCGATTATTGTTATTGTTGTATTACTAAGTTATAGTGACTACTGTCTATACATGAATTCCAAACATAACTAATACTCCTGATACTGGACTACTAACAAATACTGAATCACTGACCATATGAATACTGACATACTTACTGATCAAAAACTCTCGTTGTGTATACTTAATTGATGATGAAGTGAGATATATAGTATATAGATGAGGATTTTCTTGTTTGGATTATACCCTCGACAAATTAACCTCAGGGATCTAGCAATTATGTACGCACAATTGATTTTGCCTACAATTACATACAATACATTGATTGGACAGTACAATATATAGTTGTTATATGTTCAAAATACCAACTCTCATTCATTATAATTCTGTAATATTTTAATTCTATTTTAATTTATTGTTCACTGCCTGTCTACTTACCTTGAACACACGATTCATTGATATTCATGTACATGTGTGTTTCCCTGAGCACGGCATTTGGCACTCATTTTACATACTCATTGGGTTGTTTTCTGACAACCTTGAACCTGCATCTAGATTTTAGAGATTGGACCTTAGTGAATTTCTTATTACTGATCAGAGTGGCGCAGCGAAAGCGTTGACACTTGATAGCAAATCCCCCTGACCTATCGCTTTTAACTGCCTCTTGAGATTCCTCCTTCCTCCACGAGAGCATCTACCACTTTTGGCCCATGTAAACTCTTGTAAATCATATTTTGTAACCCTTGGTGATGTAATATTCCTTTAATATTAGATCACATTTTGTGATAACTATTTACTTGAATTGTAATGTTGGAATGTATAATACCACTGTGCTTCCATACTCTGATTCTTGACTATACTGATATGCTTAGTGTACGTATGTGAGGGTATGTCGGCCTTGCGTATGTATGTTACAGTAGCATCTTCGTACCCAGTAGGGCAGGGTGTTACACGCAAGGGCCTGTCGACAGCCTGAACTGACCTGTTGATAACCAGTATAGGACTGAGCATCAGGCGGTGCGGTGTGATTTTTCTCCAAAAATTTTAAACTGAATCGAATTCAACCGAATCAAGTTCAGAACCGAACTGAACCGCACTGAACTTCCATTCAAGCGGATTGTAAACTGCACCAAATTTATCCGTGCAGTTTGTGGTTTGGACCTTTGGCCCAAATTGCATTAGTTCACAAAAATATAAAAAAAAAAAAAACAGCAGCAACATTGTTGTTGGAATAGACCCAAAGGTAATGGTGCCAAACATCAGCAACAACATTTTCATATGGATGCTTGACTCAACAGATTGGTTTCCTCTTCCTCCAATGTAACAGCAGCGATATAACAACAGCAATAAATCAAGCAAATATTACATGGCATGAACAAACATTTGAAACATTTGAAAAAATATAACAGCAGCAATATTTGAAGCAAATATTATATGGCAATCAAATCAAATATCCATTTGAAACATCCATTTGAAACATTCAAATATTACAGTCCAAACAGTTCAAATATTACAATCCAAATAGCAAAACTCACGAGCAAATATTACAAAGTAGCAAAGCTCACAAATATTACCGTCTAAATATTACAATCCACTAGTAAAGTAGCAAAGCTCACAAGCAAAGCATGATTCACAATTACAGTCTAAATAGTTCATTACAATAATTAAAAGCAACACAAAAATAAAAGAGTTTTTCTCAATAACAAAGCCTTTGTCCCTCAACAATTTTTTTCTACCCTTCTTCTCTTCTTAAACCTCCATGGTTGCTAGTTCTGATGCCATTTTAGACAAATCTATAGTCAAAAAAAATGAATGTTTACTTTAAAAAATAAAGTAATCTACTAAATCAAAAAACCAATAACTGATCAAATATTCAAATTCAAAACAAATTTACCTATATCATGTGTTTCAAAAGCATCCAAGCCTTCTTCAACACTCATCTTTATTGATGATATTGTGATCTAAAGCCAATCTTTGGTGCATAAAAGAGCATGGACTATTTTTGGAGTCAATGAACTCCTAAACAGGTCAAGGATACGAACAACTAAACGGGTCTAAGATACGACCACCACTAGTAAATGTCGATTCGGAAGCAATAATGGAGATGGAGATTGCTAACACATCATGAACCATCCAATGTAAGATAGGAAATCTTGAGCTATTAACTTTTCAATACTCCAAAATGTTAAATGTCTAAATATCGTCTTCAGCATCTTCACTTGAAAATTTCTCCAATTTCATCTTTGCCTCCTTATCTCCAACGCTGGCTCTCATCCATTTAAAGTGACCCCTCATATCTAATGATTGAGGAGAGGAAGAGGAAACATTGGCAATATTGCTTGAAGATTGAGCCATCTCACTCGTTTGCTCCCTTAGACTTTCATACCTTAATTTGTAGTCATTAAACAATAATGATGTAGTCTCTTTTACAACCTTCATCTTCTCTAAATTTTCACTTGCACCATAACGAAGTTTAAGAATAAATTGCACATATTGTTCCTTGTATCGAGGGTCAAGTATGATAATATAAATCAACGTGTCGGTCTTCTCCCAACTCCGTCAATACTTGTTGAACTTCTCTTGCATTTTACGGGCAATGTTTCTTAATCCTAAATCCTCACTTTCTTGTCAATCTATCAACTCACAAATGACATTACTATTTTTATGAAGAAAACTATTGCTAGTTACATACAAAGAACCAGACACGTAAAGTGAGTTTATAAAACTTTTCAAGAAAAGTGCATAACCTCCTTGCATTAGTGCAATCATCCTCTAAGAGCATCTCATTGTTTTCATTCCAACTTAACACTTGACTTCTAAAATATGGGTCTTCATCACCAAACCTTTCAAAAGCTCTTTCGTACTTGCATGTGGTGTTCAACATCAAATACGTGGAGTTCTACCTAGTAGGCACATCAAGCATAAGATTTTGGACCATTTAATTTTCTCAATCTCAACAAAATTCTTGAACTTTTGTAATCGACAAGGAGAACTCCTCACATACTTCACGGCTGAGCGTACCTTAGCAACCGAAGAGCCCAATTCTTTAATCTCATTATTAACAATGAGATTAACAATGTGCGCAATACACCGCATATGAAGGTGTTTCCCATATAGCATTGTTCCATTCAAATTATTAAGTCTTTTCTTTAGATAGCATACCATAGTATCATTAGAAGATGTTTGTCGATGGTGAAGACATTTTCAATCCCCCATTCTACCAGACACCTCTCCACCGCCCTACCAAGTTCACCACCTTTGTGACTAGGAATTGGATAAAAGTTTAAAATTCTTTTGTTTAATTTTCAATCATTATCAATTCAATGTGCAGTGAGACATATATAATTGATATTTTGAATAGAAGTCTAAGTGTTCGTGGTAAAAGGAACCATTTAACATGTGGCTTTCAATAAATTCTTTAAAAAAAAATTTCATCAATGTAAAATTGTTAACAATCTTTTTAAATTGTCCAACGGGATAGGAGATGAAACCAAGGGCATGCAATAGACATGAAGTATCAGAATCCAACACTTTTCTCTAATTTGTGTGGTTGTTCATCAGGAATTATAAAGTAAGAGTTTTTCTTATAGCTACTTTATCATACTCCCAGTTGTCAAGACTACCTTCTCCACTACTTCCTCCTATTGACCGTTAAAAACTTAACAGTTTTTGTTAGGTTTCTTCATTATGTGGGTTATTCTTACAATTATTCGTATGAGCATGCAATGTAGATGTACCATTCACATATGGATCAGCATTGGACACCTTATAACAATACTTGCACTTTGCTTTAGCTTGTCCATTTTCTTGAAAAGTTTTAAAATGCAATCACACCTTATATCTTTTCCTTAAGCTCTTTCTCTTAGTTTTGTGAGTAGGCTGAGGCTCCGCTGGATTCATTCCTTTTTCAACCTACAAACAAATAAAATTTAGATAAGTGTTCCTAAAATTTAGAATTTCATTAAATTAAAATTTAGAAAAAAATTAAACTTCATCAAATAACCTCAACTGAACTTGAAGATGAGGCTATTGTCAACTGTTCGGGGGCGGTGGGGGTGCTTGAGGTGTAAATGATGACCCCAAAGGAGGCTGGGACCTTGATGATGTTAAAGAGGCCGAGAGCTTGATGGCCCCAAGGAGGTCAGGGGCTTGATGGTGCCAAAGAAGGTCGGGAGTTTGACGGCAGTTGTTGATGACTCTCTTTCATATTTCAAATTCCCTTTGGATTATGCCCTAGAGTGAAGGAAAAATATATGCTTAACTTGTTAAACCCACATATGTTTAACTTTAAAATATATGCTTAACTTTAACTAAATCAAGGCAATCACCTAAACTGAAAATTCACAGCCACATTCAGACCTCCTCTTGCATATGCTATTATACACTTTCTAAGGTGAAGACTGAAGTGATAAGTGCAAACGAAATTAGAGCAAGATATAAGGTAACACTCTCATGAACCACGACATCTTAACCACAAAGAGAAGAACATCAACATAATAGAAGAAGAATTATATAAAAAACAGTGTAAGATCACAATTGTCACTGAAAAAGTAAAGCATGTTCCAACACTTATGAGCCATAACCCATAAGAGCCAATAAGGATCTCACATTCACTGTCACTGCCAAAGATTTTACACCATTACCAACACAATACTGTAGCTCGGGGGGTCAGCAGTACAAATAGTAAAAATTCTCCCCAAACTCATGAAAAAAAAGAAGAACCCAAACAGCAACAAAAAAGAAGCTAGTGTCTATCATTCAAGCACAACCCTTGATCACAAATTGATTATCTCCTCCCACCTCATCAACTAAACGAAGATTTTCAACTTTTAATCAAATTCAAATGAAAAATAAAAACATTATTGGAGAACTCAAATCCATCAAAATCCTACTGGAATGCAAGGTTCTGATCTCGCTGTCGATGAGGTTGAAAATATATACAGTAATTTCCTCATATATCTTTGTAAAACAAACTCCAATTTCTCCACAAATCCAACAGTAATTCCTCCAGAAATAAAAACAAAATTATCTAAAACCCTAAAATTTATCTGTTCATGTTAATGGTAAATAAACTTAAACATTTATTAAAAAAATAAATCACAAGAAAAAAAACTAGATTAAAAAATATCTGAAACCCTAGATTTGACCGAGAACATATGCAGATCCGTGGTTGTAGATGTCGATCGAGATGGGAAGATGAGGAGGACTGAGGAGGAGGGATTCGTCGTCGGAGATCACGAGGAGGAGCAATCCGTCGTCGGAGATCGCGATGGGAAGACGAGGGGGAGGAGCGATCCATCGTTGGAGATAGCGATCGGAGACGAGGTAGAGAAGCTTCCATCATCGGAGACTCGGATATCGCAATGGCCGATGGGGTCCTGGGGAGACGACGAGGAGGACAGAAGGAGCGAGATGAGGAAAGGGGCGATTTTCGGTCGGGGTTGGGTTTCAACGTTGCGAAACCAACCCGAACAGATATAATTGAACTCAACAGAAAATCAAATCGACGCCGCATCTCTACGGGTTCGGTTCATGTGTGTGAGCCACACACACATACAATAAGAGAACCAATCTCGTGTTGACATGTGGATTGAAATTCTTATAATCTCTTATAATATGTGTGTGGAGGCCCACACACATAATATATTTTAAGAGAACTAAATCCACGTGTCAACGCGGGATTGGTTCTCTTATTGTATGTGTGTGTGGCTCACACACATGAACCGAACCCGCATCGCTACGGCAAAAAATCGAACCAAACCAACCCACCCGAACTTCGGCGCTTCAGTCGGGTTATTCAGTTTTACTGTTTAATGTTGTCCCCTAAAGTCAGCAGCCCAAATATGATTCAGGCTTCCTTTTTGAGCACATTCAAAATTTTTCTGGTGGAGTTCTTGATAGTAATCAAATCTTATTCAATGAAAATTTGTTTTTTAAATTTAAATGTTTTAAAAATTTTTTACATTAAGAAAATCAATTTCTATAAAGATTGATCAAGTTCGTATCTGATGGTTAAGATCATCTCATAATTTTTTCTATAATATTTTTTTTATAAGTATTACATATTATCACATTTTGTAACAATTGATATCAGAATCATATTTCACAATAATTAGTATTATAGCAAGTTCTGCCAACAGTTGTTGGGTTACTTTTCTCCTCAAAAATTCAAGATATAATTTTTCCATGTCCATTCTTCACTTACGAATGGTTCCAAATTTAAGACCAGATAATACTATTATCGACAAAAGATATTCAAAATACTAATTCATGGAGAAAAGAAAAAAAAAATCAACAAGCACAAGATAATCTCAAAACAAATAAAAGTATCACAGCAACAAATTAATCAGATGAAAATTTTAGGGGGAAAAAATCAATCTATCAATCAATCAATCCCATCTCCCCTCTCCTAATCTTATCCAGCAGAGGTCCTCTCCCTGGAAAAGGATTCACAACATTATTCTCAGACCTCGTCGGCGTCGTCTTCTCCCTCCTCCCAAACCCAAACCCCACCGCTTCTTCTTCTCTCAACTTCACCTCCATCATCTTCTTCGCCCTCCTTCTCCCCTCTCTCGTCCCCCTCACCAACAACCCATTATCACCATCCTCAATCTCTCTTCTGCTCTCTAGATCGAGCCGGTCCTTGACTCTCGGAATCCTGCCCCCCTTCGAGGTCCCCAGCAGCTCGAAGTCGACCCGGGCCCACCCGGCCTTGTCCTCGTTGTCCCACCCGAACCGCTCGCTTACCTCCAGCAGGCTGGAGACGGCGGAGGACTCGGGGGGCGCGCGCAAGCTGTTTGCGTTATTGCCGCTGAGGAGTCGCTCGGCGGACTCCCACTCGATCCGGTCCCTGTAGACGGGGTCGGCGAGGACCTCGTCGGCGAGCTCGGCCCAGTGCTGGAAGTTGCGGGCGCGGAGGGTCCTGGAGACCCAGAGGAGGTATTTTGAGGGGAGGGAGCCCAGCATCCGGCCCTTGTGCTTACCGAAGTCGATGGTGCGGTCGCGGGCAGGGAGGCTCGGCTGATGGTGGTGATTCTTGTTGTTGGGTTTTGGGCGGAAGGAGGAGGAGGAGATGGGAGGAGGGAGGGAGAGGGAGCAGTGGAAGTGGAGGAGAGCCATGGAGGGCTGCTGATTGCTTTGCTTGCTTGAGCTCTGAGACGAAGCTATAAAGAGCACGGCCCATGGACCTTGTTGCAATTAGATAAAATGTTACTAATTTTGTACTCTTTATGTATTGCTTCACTTAATCTTATTTTACACTTAAAAAAAAATCACAATTGTTCCCAAAGCAGTGGATGATTATAATAACATCTTGGGTTGTTTGCATAAAAAAAAAAAATTGAAGAGATTTAAATGAAGATGTCGGTATTAAAGTAGAGTCATGAACACATATAAATATTAGAACAAAAAATATTAAGTTCTTATAATTTAAAATTATGGTAGTATCTTTTGAAATCAGGAAAAGTTTATGATAGCTTAATCAAATTAAGCCCATGCGATTAGCCTGAGCTAAATCTGGGCCATATACGGGCCCACACTGTTGGACCTCGGCCCCTAGGCCCGGATAAAACTAGTTTGGATTTAGGTAGGCCCTGCAAAGTCGGCCCAATTCTCGCTTCGCCTGGCTTATAGCTAAGAAAAGTTTAAGCAAAAAAAAATCTTATTCAATAATCTTGTATAAACTGAAAATGAAGTTTTGTCATGATTAAACCTTATATTTTTCTTAATTTTCTCTAAAAATATTTATATGAATTATCTTGCACATAGATTTTTTTCCCCTACGGTTAGATCTTACTTTATTTGTGCACGTACTCCCAACATAACATAATCGGCTCTTTAAATGACAATGAATATCATGATATTAATACATTTTAATATTTTTGGGATATTCAAAGTTGGAGAATGTGCTAGGCCTGTATTAAAAGAATTTTATGGAGTCATGGGCTCATCAAAATATTGTCATTTTAGGATGTCTTTAGTAAAAGTATACCTAGGAGGGGGGGTTTGAATAAGTGTACAGGCTAATTTATGACAAATAATACGAAATTTAAAAATAACTAAGAGTGAGCCCAAACTCCCCATGAAGAGCTCTATAACTACTCATTTAGATTCCTCTAGTTTAAGAGTCGAGGTGCTTTTAAAAACTCTCTTGATTGAACACAAGTGTGCGTGCACAAACAATATCTAGTACGTATATGAATGAGTAATAAAGACAATGCAAGATATAAAGGGAGATAGAGTTGAGAGATAGTGGATCATACGCAAACACAGAGATTTGTTTCGAGATTCGAGCCACTGCTCTACATCCCCGCCTTCACACAAAAGAATTTTCACTTCGTCCACACAAGACCTTCCACAAGGGACCTCCACTGAGAAATTACAACTTATACCGGGGGTACACAACTCCTCTCTCAATACACAAAGCTCTACACAAGAGATAGACACTTAGCCAAGCACAAAGCAAAAGAAAATACAATTTTGAAAGTACACCTAGAGGGGGGTGAATAGGTGTACCGCTAATCTAATGAACTAAATGCAGAAATTAAAAACTAATTACTACAACACTTAGTGCAACCAACGAGTGTAGCTGAATTCCCCGTGAAGGGTTCTGGACTAACTCCTCTTAATTCCTCTGAATAAGAGTTGAGGCGCTATATGAAGCTCTCGTGGTTAAGCACAAGTGAGGCACACAAACACACAAGCATGTATATGATATGACAAAGTAAAGCAATGCAAAACTAAAGAGAGAGTTTAGAGTCAATGGATCAAACGCAAACAATAAGATATGTTTCGAGGTTCGAGCACCGAGCTCTACATCCCCGCCTTCACCTAGAAGGATTTCCAATCCACTAGGAGTACCGAACTCCTCTCTCAACCAATACAACCTCCACCGAGGCAATACAAAGGGTCTACCAAAGACCGGAGTACCGAACTCCACCAATCCAACCAATACAACCTCCACCGAGGCAACACAAACACCACCTCACATAAGAGGGGTAGGCCCGTAGCCAAACAATCACAATCCACCTCACCAAGAGGGATACAAACACCAACTCCACCTCTCACTAGAGGGAGCACACCACAATCTCAACCTCTACCGAAGAGGGAGCTAACCACAACCCAAATCAACCTCTACCAAAGAGGGATACAACAAGTAATGGGTTTACAACTTGGTGGTTACAAAGACCACAAACTATCTCTTTTCCCACAAAAACAAAAGATCCTATAGAATAGGATAGAATGATATAGCTCAAGTGAAAATAAAGTGTTTTTGGAAATCAAAACAACTAAGAAAAACACTTGGGAAAATAAAGAGATAGATATAGAAATAGAGATCAAAAATCAATTCCCAAATACTCTTCTTTTCTTTAAATTTTCCAACACTTTAAACAAAGAAGGATAGATCTTTTGAACCAAGAATGCTTCTTAAAAACTTGCACTTTAAACACTTAAAAGGATCTAAAAAATTCTCTCCAAACAAAACTTCTCTTTAAAAAACAAACAAGTAATGGGGATTTTTTCTTGTATTTTTCTTATCTTTAACAATGGACTAATGCCCACTATTTATAGGGATTTGCCATGAGAAAATCATCATATAGGCTAGGTAAATAGGTCAGGAATTAGCCTCAAAATTTCAGAAAAAGCTGACTCAAAAATCTCAATCAAATCAGAAATCAGGAAAGTAGCCGTTGGGGCTGCTGGCGGCTGTCGGTCGACCGGCCCGGTCGACCGGCCCGGTCGACCGGCCCGGTCGACCGGCAGTCAGAACTGGCAGCTAGCCGTTAGACTCGGTCGACCGGCCCGGTCGACCGGGGATTTCCAAAGAGTAGAAGCTCTCTGCGGTCGATCGGGTCGATCGACCGTCCCACCAGCCAAACAGGCGTGCACATTCTGTGCACGTCGGTCGACCGACTCGGTCGACCGACTCCTAACTCGGTCGACCGGTCCGGTCGACCGGCAGAAGGCAGAACAGGGATTTCAAAACTTGAAAACTTGGTTTTTATAATTCTAAAAATTCCCATATAACTTCTAAAATTCCACAAAATAGTTTTCTCATTGTACATTGAAATTAGGGGTGGCAGACGGGTCGCGACCCGCCAGACCCGACCCGACCCGACCCGAAGTTAGCGGGTCTGGGTTTAGGCTAATCGGGTTTGGGTCGTAATCGGGTCGACCCATCTGACCCGATTATTAAATGGGTCGGGTCGACCCGAACCTGCCAGACCCGCTTGACCCGCCAGACCCGATTATTCTCTCTCCTCCTCGGCTTCTCTCCTTGATCTCCTCCTCTGCCGCCCCCACCTCCTCCCCTTCGCCTAAATCAAATGTCAAAAAATATGTGTAAGACCAATTTTGAACCCGTGGCCTCTAGTGTGTAGAGTTTAGTGTGATGACTAACTATACCACCCAACAATTTGGTAATAAAGTGTAAAGAAATTGTATTTAAAATTTAATAATCGGGTCAAATGGGTCGGGTCGGGTCGACCCGACTAAGAATGGGTCGGGTCTGGGTCTGAATTTTTGACCCATATAATAATCGGGTCGGGTCGACCCGACCCGATTATTATATGGGTCGAGCAGTAATCGGGTCGGGTCGACCCGACCCGACCCAATTGCCACCCCTAATTGAAATACAAACTTGTGTTAAAAATTTCAACACAAATTTCAACCATTTTGAACCATTTTTTGTGTTAAGGAAATATTGCCAAAAACTAAAACCTGTATTTTTCCAAACTTGAATTTTCCAAATGAAAATCCGATTTTTCCAAAACTCATTCAAATACAAAAACATGATATTTAAATACTTTAAAGCATGTTGCATATGGATAGAAATCCAATATACAAGAAACACACATATATATATATCATAGTTTTTGACTTTAATTCCGAAAATATGTTTTGTTAAAAACACAAAACCTAGATACATGAATAGGTATGTCAAACTTAAGTTTATTTAAGACATGAAGCATACATGTATATAGAATGAATCTAATATACATAAAACCAAGTAAACTTGTTTTGATATACTATCTATTCATGAAACCAATATCGGTTAAACCAAAAATCGAAAACCAATATCCAAAACATGAAACGTGTGTGTGTTGTGAACTTGAGCATATCACACTATTCTAATCTTTACAAATGGATCTAAAACAAACTATAAACTATGACTGAGGTCTTCTTGATGAACTCCTTCAAGTCGACTCGATCCAAACCGTGATCCACCGAGCTTGACTCCAACGAGTGCTATATATGATCTTGATGCTCGGGCTCTGGAATCACCAAGTGAAAGGCTTCAAAACTCCTTTGTTGAAGCTAATCACTAACTAATATCTTGATTAAAGATCTGAAACTAAACATCACAAGATTATTAGTAAACATAACTACATGAGTTAATCATCATCAAAACTAGAGTGGAAGGCCTCTGGGCCAACAAATTTGGTGATCACAAACAAATTCTTGGTGATCTTAAAAGATCACAAACAATTTTCTTACAAAAGATCCTAAAGATAAATTTAGAATTGATACCTCAATATGAGAAAACAAAGTGTTGTGGAAAAGAAATAATAAAGAAAACACTTGAAAAAAATTTCTTGATGGATATGAAATTGAAGAACAAAACTAAATTCTCAAATCTTGTTTTTCTTTGATTTTCTAAAACTTTGAAACAAATTAAAGATAGGAGTTTTGGCACAAAAATGTTGGCCCAAAGGCCTTCCACCCTAGTTTTGATGATGATTAACTCATGTAGTTATGTTTACTAATATTCTTGTGATTTTAAGTTTCAGAACATTAGCAAGATATTAGTTGGTGATTAGCTTCAACAAAGGTGTTTAGAAGCTTTTCATGGTGATTCCAGGGCCAAAGCATCAAGATCATACCTTTCCTAGCTCATGGATCACGGTGTTTGTGGATCGAGTCGCCTTGAAGATGAAGATCATCAAGAAGACTTAGGTATCCATAGCTTAGATAGTGTGTTTTTAGATCCATTTGTAAAGCTTAGTATAGTTGATATGCTCAAGTGCACAAACACACACGTTTTCATGTTTTGGAATTTGTTTTCATGAATGATTGATCAAACAAGTTTACATGGTTTATATGTATTCTAGTTATACATACATGCTTAAACATCTTAAACAAACTTATTTTGACTTTCCTATTCATGTATTGAAAAATCAAGTTTGATAAAAATACAAGTGTTGGTTTTGATAAAATTTGCAAGACTCAAAAATGAATTGATATGATTGATATATGTCTTGAAATTTTTATCACTTGTTTATGTTTCAATATAAAATGTTAAAACAAGTTTTGTGGATTTTTAGAAGACTTAAAAAATTTTTCAAAATATTTTTAAACTGTTTTTCTGACCCAGATTTCTGTTCCAGGCTTCAATCAGTCGACTAGTCAACTAACCTAGTCGACTTGGGTGAAGTCGGTCGACCGGGCAGGTCGACCGACGTGCACAGATCTGTGCATGTTTGGCAGACTTTGGACGGTCGACCATCCGGGTCGACCGGGTCTGAGAGCAGAGCTCTCTGTTTGTTTGGGTCGACCGTTGCCGGTCGACCGTGGTTGCCCAACGGTCACATTTCTGACCGTTGGCGGTCGACCGGGCCGGTCGACCGTTAGCCTGTCAGGCTGCCACATCAGCCTAACGGCTAGTATTCTGTTTGGGCTATAAATACCCCAACTCTTGGGGGTTTTAGCTAAGGTTTTTACAAGAGAAAAATTCCCAGTTTTTCAGAGTTTAAAACAAGTTTTCAAAAGAGTTTTTTGGGCTTTAAACTTCTCATCTTTATTGTTTTGGGTTTTTAGAAAATCAAAGAAAACTAGGGTTTTGGGAGATTGTATTGATTTTCATTTTCTATCATTTACAAGAGATTTCCCTAGCAGTTTTTCTTTATTGCTTGTTTCCAAAAACACCTTGATTTCCACACTTGAGCTATATCTCCTATCCTAATCTATTAGGATCTTTGTTTTGTGGAAAAGAGAAAAGAAAGAGAGATTGTTTGTGGTCTTTGGAACCACTTGTTGTAAACACCCTTGTTCTTGTTGTATCCCTCTTTGGTAAGGTGATCGGGTGATTGGTTTGCTCCATCTAGTGAGAGGTGGAGTTTGGTTTGTAAACCCTCTTCGGTAGAGGTTTGTGGTTGTTTGGCTACGGGCCTACCCCTCGGTTGTGAGGCGGTGTTTGAGAGAGGAGTTCGGTACTCCATTGTTGTAAAAATCCTTCTCGGTGAAGGTTCCCTCGGTGGGAGTCCTCGGTGGACGTTATAGTGGATTGGAAATCCTACACGGTGGTGTAGGCGGGGATGTAGAGCTAGGGGCTCGAACCTCGAAACATTTCTTGTTGTTAGCGTTTGATCCACTTGTCTCTCACACTCTCTCTCTCATTTATTTTGTGCCAAGCATCATTCATTATTCATATCATACATTGCTTGCATTGTGCCTTGCATATTTCATATTGCTATATCTTATATATGCTTGGTTGTTTGTGTGTGCCTCACTTGTACTTAACCAACAAGAGCTTCACATAGCACCTCAACCCATTAAAGGAGAATCAAGAGGAGTTAGTCCAGAGCCCTTCATGGGAAATTCGGCTACACTTGTTGATTGTACTAAGTGTGTTTGCAAAATTTACATTAGCTTCCGCATTTAGCGCATTTAGTTCTCTAGATTAGCACTTACACCTATTCACCCCCCTAGGTGTTTTTCAATTGGTATCAGAGCTAGTGCTCCTGATACTTAGGCTTAACATCCTAGGAGTGAGATCCATTTGTTTGCTAATCTTGTTTGCACACATATAGTTTACATCCATGGACTTCATGACCCCACTTATGTATGACCCTTCCAACATTCATGTTTGGAAGACTAGGATGTCCATTTACCTTCAAACCCTAGGTTATAAGGTTCACCTTGCCATTACCAAGGAATCCTTTCTTAGTGATAGCAAGCATATAGGGGCCAATGCACAAGCCCTTGAGGCCATTAGAAGCACATTATCTAAAGATTATCTTATAAGTGTTTCTAACCTTGATTCCGCTTTTGCAGCGTGGAACAAATTGACAACAACCACCCTCCAAGCTTCAATTGCAAAATCAACCGGAGGAATCTAGTGGAGAATCTGAACCACAATAATTCTATATGGTCCAAGGGAATGACTCCCTTGAGGTACATTCGGAACCCCACTTAGATTGTGATGATAGTGCTAGTTCTTCATGTGATGATAATATTGATCCCATGCTTTAAATGAAGAACTATCTACTGTGTGTGAAAAACTAATAGAAAAATATAATATTTTGAAAAAGATGAGTCTAGGCATTAATAATGAAAATAAAAATTTGATTGCTAGACTTGATATTGTTTTGTAAGAGAAAGAGGAGATTGCTAATGAGAGGGATTCATTAAAATCTCAACTTGATCTTGCACTTAAAGAAAATGAGTTTTTGAAAAACAATAATGATTGTGAAAATATTTTGAAGAAAAATGAAAGCTTATCTTCAAAAATTAATTTTGTTTTAAAAGAGAATGTTGCTTTGAAAAATAAAATAATTTCTATTTCAAATGATTTAAATGTTTGTTTAGAGAAAAAGATTGTTTTGTAAAATAAAATTGATGCACATGTTTGCCATGCTAGGGTAATATTTCACACTTCAGCTATTGCATGCCACACTTCTTCTTCTAAGATTAATGATGATATTTGTTTGCTTAAGAAGAAGATTGATTGTTTGGGCTCCACTATGAGCCAATGTGCCATGAACCACTCACGTTTGGAAACCTTGGTTCGAAAGAAACAAGTTCCATCCTTTATGCATGCACACCCTCCACGGCATACACATGCTCCTCACGGACATCATCACACTATGTATGCTCATGTGTACACTTGTACACATTGTGGACGTAAGGGCCACCTTACTAAATTTTGTTATGATAGACTACATACTTCTAATTTAGCAAATAATTTTGTTAGGGTTAGAGAAGGTACTAACCCCATGGACCCAAAAGAGTATGGGTACCAAAGACCACCCCTAAAGTTTTTGATGTAGGTGTGGGCTCTCGCATCACGTGAGAGTTGCCGTACCTTGGAGTGGATGCGTTCCGTACTTAAAGGAAATAAATTGGATGCATCACTTTCAAGGGAAGGTTTGGTGGAGAGGACCACCATGTTTTGGAGATAAGGAGAGTTGCCTTCTAGGTTTTGGTAACAATTCCTAACTCCTATTTATTGTTTACATGCTTTTAATATTCATTGTTTATAGCATGTTTTATTGTTTAGTGATTAATATGAAAATGTCATGCTTATTAGATCCTTGACATGCATGTATAGCATTTTGAGACACCCATGTTTATATGGACCCATATTTTGTGTTCTCACCGTTTGTTTTAGCTATCATGTTTATCATAGGTTTAATAACATGTGGATTTGCATAATAATCATGTTTAAGTTTATCATGTTGATTTTTATCTTGTTTTTGATGCTTCATGTTTGAATATGTGTTTGAATGTTAGTTTTCATTAAGACTAGGTATATATTTGTGCATATAGTGGGACACAATAAATCTACATATGTTTGTGTTTGATTGCTCATTTGAACCCATTAGACGTGCTAGTATAGTCTAGTTTTGATGATCCATACATTTTAGACTTGTATTCATATTTTTGGATTTGTTTTATGATCGTGTGTTTCACTTCATGTATATGTTTGTATTGCCAACTTTAAGATATACATGTATACCCCTTGAGTCATTTGCCTCTCATGCAAATCTATATATGAACTCAATTGTGTTTAGGGATATGTATGTATACTTATTGTGTTGACAATTCATACATATACCTTAAAAATAAAATTTGTTTTAATGAAAATTTAGTTTTTCATGTTTCCATGTGTTTTTGTTTAACTTCATGTATATGTCCATTTTATCCAATTATTAGATATACATGAATATCCTTTTGAGCCACGTGCCTTAATGCATATATTTTGTGGACTCGTTGTGTTTTGGATATGTATGTATGCTTTAGTTTGTATAAGACATACATATACCTTAAAGATTAAATAAATTTTTATGATTTTCATGTTTTCTTGTTTCAAGGAATTTTGAGCTTAATTGGAAATTTCATAATGCCATGTCACACGTTACTTGTACACTCATCATCTTTTAAAATATTTCTCATGAGTATGTTTTCATGAGCATGTATGGACTTTATTGAATATTGAGTGTTTTTAAGTGTTATGTGATTTACATGTGTTTTATGAAAAACTATTTTGTTGTATTCCTTGCTTGAAGGATTTCGTACTAGTTTAAAAATTTTTTCATTTAACTAGTTACGGTATTCTTCATTTTGGTAGAGTTTTTCAAACAAAGCTTATTTTCAAATCTATTTTTGAAAACCCCTACCCTTTACGGGAGGATGGATGGGAGATCATGTTCATGTATGCCTTATATTGAAAATCATTTAAAACTTGAATCATGATTGGAGGTATAGTAATATGATGTATACACTTGAACTTATTGTTATGTCAATTGGTATCATTGAACTCTTTCAATTGGTATCATTTTGATCTTTTTGTATACTTATATGTTTATTGTGTATGTATATTTTCAATTGGTATCATCTATTAGTGATTGGTACTCATTCTATTTCATACACATACTTGTTTTATTTGTGCTCAAGATATAAATTTTCACAAATCTTGTTTATGCTAGAGCTTGAGCTTCAACTTTATTTCAATTGATTTAGTTTTTAATTGGTATCTTATTTCAAGCCTACGCATAATTTTTGTTGGTATTTCATAAAGGGGGAGAAAATTTCGTTTTCGTTTTCATATTTCAATTGGAACTTATATTTCCACTCCCTTACTTTATGATAGAAAATAGTCATTTCAATTGTTTATTTGGCTTAAAAAGAAAAATACTATCTTTTGATATCAAGATGTTTTGTGTTTTAAATTGGTATCTAAAAATTTTTATTTAAAGAAAAATACAAAAGTTTTGATTTATATTGAATATATGCAAGGAGAGCTTAACATCTCTTCCACATATAGACTCATGTTGACTGTATCTTGTATTGAAGAGCTTAACATCTCTTCTCTGAAAAAAGTCACCTAGAGGGGGGGTGAATAGGTGACGATGCTAATCTAGTGAACTTAATGCAGAATTTAAAAACTAATTGCAATTACAATACAAGGATGCACACACAAGCAAGTATAAGATATAGCAATTTGCACAATACACAAAGTAAAGAGAGAGATAGAGAGAGAGTCAATGGATCAATCGCAAACACAGAGATATGTTATCGAGGTTCGAGCACCCAGCTCTACATCCCCGCCTTCGACACACGAAGGATTTCTAATCCACTAGCTAGTTTACCAAGAACTCTCACAAGGAGTACCCAACTCCTCTCTTTACAATCACAACCTCCTCCTTGAGGCACAACTCCAAGCCAACAATCTCCTCACAACTTGAGGGATTTTCAAACTCAAAACCAATACAAGGATCACCTCACAACCTTGAGGGATACAACCCAATAGCCAAACTTCCTCAACACAATGAGGGAAAGGCACAAAGCCAAAGTAAAGATAGGGTTTACAACTTAGTGGTTTCAAACAACAACCACAAAACAATCTCTTTTTCCCACATAAAATCCTATAGAAAAGATAGTAGATTTTAGCTCAATTGTGGAGAAAACCAAGGGATTTGAAACCAGCAACTCAAAGAAAATCTTTGGGAAATAAATGAAACCAAGATAGAGAAGTTCAATTCAAAAGCTTTTCCCAAAACCCTTTTCTTTGATTTTTCAAACCGTAATGAAAACACCAAAAAGATTGTTCAATTTGAATCAAAAACCTATTTTGATTGCAGCAAAAATACCTGAGAGAATGAAAATTTTAGCCCAAAAATTCTTGGAGAAAAACTCTTACAAATGGGGTATTTATAGGCTAATCCAGAAAATAGCCGTTGGCTGTAATTTTTGCCAGAATTATCCTGACGGTCGACCGCCCGGTCGACCGCCCAACGGTCACTTTTTGACCCGTTGGCGCTAGCGGTCGACCCAAACAAACAGAGAGCAAAGCTGCTCTCAGTCGGTCAACCGGCACGGTCGACCGGCTAAAGGTGTAGCCAGCGTGCACGTTTCTGTGCACGTCGGTCGACCCATACGGTCGACCATCTACATGTGCGGTCGACCGTACCGGTCTACCGATCAGCCTGGCAGACACCAAAACAGGTCAAAAATCTGGGGAAATAAATATCCAATAAATTCTTATAAACTACTAAAAAATCCCCAAAAATAATTTTGTCAAATTGCATTGATATATAAATATGTGACAAAAGTTTTGACTCAAATATCAAGCAATTAAAACTATTTTTATGTCTAATCATTTTTACCAAAAACCAAAAACTGTATTTTCTAAAACTTGAATTTTGAATAGAAAATACGTTTTGTCCAAAACACTTCCAGATACAAAAACATGATAATTAAACACTTTGAAGCATGATGCATATGGATAGAAATCCAATATACATGAAACAAATATATATCATAGTTTTTGTCATTAATTCTAAAAGTATGTTTTGTCATAAATACCAAAACATAAAACTCATGAAGTAGACTATCAAACTAAGTTTGTTTAAGCAATAGAAGCATGCATGTATATAGAACAAATCATATATACACTAAACCATGTAAACTTGTTTTGATATAAAATCTATTCATAAAAACCAAGATCGGTTAAACCTAAAACCGAAAAACCGAAAACCAATATTCGAAACATGAAACGTGTGTGTTGTGAACTTGAGCATTATCATACTATTCTAATCTTTACAATTTAGATCTAAACACAAACTAAACTAGGGATACCTAAGTCTTCTTGTAGAGCGCCGTCTCCAAGTTGACTCGGTCCAAACCGTGATTCACCAAGCTTGACTCCAATGAGTGCTAGATGTCATCTTTGATGCTTAGGCTCTTGAATCACCTTGTGAAAGATGTGGGAAGCTTTCACCAACTAATATCTTGTTAAATATCTGAAACTTAAACATTGCAAGATTATTAGTACACATAACTACATGAGTTAATCATCATCAAAACTAGAGTAGAAGGCCTTTGGGCCAACAATCTCTCCCTTTTTGATGATGACAAAACTCATGAAGTTATATACGCATGGATTAAAGTAAAGCTTCAAAGAAGCTCCCCCTTAACTCATGCATAACAATAAAACATATAAGATATGCAATGAATATTCTTAAACATGAATGTTCTTAAACACATATAAACATGTTCTGGATACCAATTAAAATAAAACATAAATAATGAAACATGCTCTTGATACCAATAAAACAATAATATTGAAACCAACATATTATTACTAATGAAAACCAACTAAAACATATGCATAAATCAACCATGCATATAAACTACAAATTCTTCTCCCCCTTTTGTCAATCATCAACAAAGGGGTAAAAACAAACATAATGAAAACAAATACTTCTCCCCCTAAATCTTCAAAACAAAGAAGCAATAAATTATTCCAAGGGGTGAATCCAAAGTCAATATGATATCAATTGAAAATAACAAACTTTGAGAAATGCCAAATCCTATTTGAAATAAAACAAGGCATTGAAACAAAATAACATTTTATATCAAAATGAAAACAAGTCTTGATACCAATAGATATTTTTCATTATAAGCATATGATACCAATTACTTTAATATCATAAAGTTAGGGAGTGGGAAACAAAAACAATGGTAAACCAAATACCAATTGAAATATAAAATACAAGTTTTCTCCCCTTTATGAAATACCAAAAGAAAATATGCATAGGCTTGAAATAAGATACCAATTGAAAATTAAATCAATTGAAACATGATATTCATTAAAAATTCAAGCTTAGCAATCTTAAAATTATGATAAAGCTTGTATATGGATACCAATTGAAAAACTCAAGCTTAACATAACCAAAATTTGTGCTTCAAGATATAGGGATATAATAAGCACAAATAAATCATCTATATATGTATGTAAGAAATAGATACCAATTGAAATTGATACTATATGAAGTGTAAGCATACATATATAAAACAACACATATATGAGTATACAAAAGGATGTCAAGATTGATACCATTGAAAGAATTCAATGATACCAATTTAAACAACAATAAGATCAAGTGTATGACTCATATCAACTATACCTCCCAATCATGGTTCAAGATTAAAATGATTTTCATTATAAAGCATACATGAGCATGATCTCCCATCCAACCGCCCATAAATGGTAGGGTTTTCAAAAATAGATTTAGAATTATAGTTATATTTGAAAAACTCTACCAAAATGAAGAATACGAACTAGTTATATGAAATTTGAAAACTAGCACGTAATCCTTCAAGTGAGGAATAACAAAAAAATGTTTTTCATGAAAACACATGTAAATCACATGATCACCAAACACTCAAAATCTATATGGCACCAATAGTACTCATGAAAATCAAATCATGAGAAAACATCAAAATAAGGTGAGTGTACAAGTGTTGTGAGAAACATATCATCATGAAAATGGATAATTAAGCTCAATTGAAATTCCTTTAAAATATGAACACATGAAAAACTAACTTTTCTTTACTAAAGGAAATTTCCTCAATGACACGAAAATCATCATAACAAATTAAACTCCAAGGCATATGTATGTTTTGACAAAACAAAAGTATACATACATATCCCTAAACACAATTGAGTCCAAAATATAGATTTGCATGAAAAGTAAATGACTCAAGGGGCATACATGTATATCTTAAGATTTGTCAAAATAGACATATACATGAAGTGAAAACACTTAATCATAGGAAAACACATCAAAAATAGGAATACATGTTTGAATGCATGAATCATCAAAACTAGACTATACTAGAACATCTAATGGGTACAAATAGGCATCCAAGCACAAACATATATAAGGTTTATTTGTGGCCCATTCTATGTACAAGTATAAATCCTAGTTTTAATGAAAACTAACATCTAAGCATATATCCAAATCATTAAGCATAAAACGAGTCATAAATCAACAATATTCTAAAACGATCATTATGTAAATCCACATGCTATAAGAATCAAGAAATACATGATAGCTTATAAACATCAAAACATGTGGCTAAATTAGAAATCATACAACACAAGTTATTTATCAAAACATGAATCATTAAAACAAAAAAAATTATAGTCAACCATATGATTTGCATGACAAAGACATGTGCATTAAACTTATGATAAACATGATAGCTAAAACATAAAGAGAACACAAAATATGGGTCCATACTAAACATGGGTGTCTTAATAACTAATCATGTAAAGCATAAGTCTAATAAACATGGCAAATATCATACTAATCATGAAATAATGAAACATGATTCAATAAGAACAAAAATCATAAACATCCAAATGGTCATAATGCATATGCATGTGCATTAGATTTAGGGCATACATGTTAGTTTAAACAATGTGAGAACACTAAATATAGATCCATATAAGACATAGGTGCTCAAGTAACTACACATGTATAACACTATTCTAAAGAGCATGGCATAAGCATAATGAACAATAAAACATGACATGCTATAAATAGATGAACATTAAAAGCATGCAAAAAAAAATGGGAGTTAGAGAATGATACCAAAACCGATGAAGGTGCATCTCTAGTTCTCCAAACCACGGTGGTCCTCCCACCAAATCTCCTTGAGAGTGAAGCATCCAAATGGTTCTCCTTTTAGCTTAGAATGCATCCACCTCAAGGCACCAACACTCTCACGTTATGCGAGAGCCTCCACCTACATCAAACATCAAAGAGGTGGATCTTGGTACCCATTTTCTTGTGGGTCCACGGGGGTTAGTATCTCTCCTAACCCAAACAAGATTAGTTGCTAAATTTTCAATATGTAATCTATCATAGCAAAATCTAGCAAGGTGGCCTTTTCGACCACAATGTGTACAAGTGTACACATGAGCATACATGTTATGATTGTGTCCGTGATGAGCATGTGTATGCCGTGATGGGTGTGCATGCATAGTTGGAGCTTGTTTCTTGCGAACCAAGGATTCCAAACGAGTGTGATTTAAAGCACATTGGCTCAAAGTGGAGCCCAAACAATCAACACTTTTCTTCAAATTATTTATATCATTTTCAATGCTAGAAAATAAAGTGGAGCATGCTATAGGTGTGCAAGAAGTAGAAGCTACACTAGCATGGCAAACATGAATATCAATATCATTTTGCAAAGATTTATTTTTATTCAAAACCAAATCCAATTCTTTTGTAATTGCATCAATATCATTTTTCAAAGTGAGATTTTCTTTAAAAGTAAAATCCAATTTTGAAGATAAAATCTCATTGTGCTTTACAACATCATCACAATCATTTTTGTTTTTCAAAAATTCATTTTCCTTTAAGCAAGTTCGAGCTGAGATTTAAGTGAGTCACATTCACTTGCAATCTCTTCCTTCTCTTGCAACATCAATTCAAAATTAGAGCATAAATCCTTTAATTCATTTTTCAAAACAAGATTATCATCTTTCAACAAATCATGTTCTTCTAACAAATTCTCAAGCTTTTGAACAAGTTCCATATTCAAAGTTTGAACTTCAAAACATCCATGACAATAGGAACTAGAGCTATCATCTATTTGAGAATCCGATTGTACCTCAAGGGAGTTCTTCCCTTGGACCATGAGGCATTGCTCTTCGGACTTTTCTCTCTTAGATCTCCTCATCTTGTTGATAATCCTTGGAAGCTCGGGAGAAGTCAAGATGCTCCAAACTGCAAAAGCCGAATCATAATGATCAAAAACATGTAATAAATGTTCATTTAGAGATGCTCTAAGTGCCCTAAGTGCTAATGCATTGGCCTTCTTATGCTTGCTACTATTTGGGAGGGATTCTATGGTAATGGCTTGATAAACTAGATGTCCTAGGTCTTTTAAATGTTTAGTCATATTAGCCTTCCAAGCATCAAGTCTAAAATGATCAAACATAGGAGGGCTAGCCATAAGTGCAAACTAAATATGTACAAATGAAAATGCAAATGAAGATTAGCAAACCAAGATCTCACTCCTAGGTGGTTAAACCTAAATATCAGGAGCGCTAGCTCTGATACCAATTGAAAAAAAGTCACCTAGAGGGGGGGTGAATAGGTGACGATGCTAATCTAGTGAACTTAATGCAGAATTTAAAAACTAATTGCAATTACAATACAAGGATGCACACACAAGCAAGTATAAGATATAGCAATTTGCACAATACACAAAGTAAAGAGAGAGATAGAGAGAGAGTCAATGGATCAATCGCAAATACAGAGATATGTTATCGAGGTTCGAGCACCCAGCTCTACATCCCCGCCTTCGACACACGAAGGATTTCTAATCCACTAGCTAGTTCACCAAGAACTCTCACAAGGAGTACCCAACTCCTCTCTTTACAATCACAACCTCCTCCTTGAGGCACAACTCCAAGCCAACAATCTCCTCACAACTTGAGGGGTTTCCAAACTCAAAACCAATACAAGGATCACCTCACAACCTTGAGGGATACAACCCAATAGCCAAACTTCCTCAACACAATGAGGGAAAAGCACAAAGCCAAGCTAAAGATAGGGTTTACAACTTAGTGGTTTCAAACAACAACCACAAAACAATCTCTTTTTCCCACACAAAATCCTATAGAAAAGATAGTAGATTTTAGCTCAAGTGTGGAGAAAACCAAGGGATTTGAAACCAGCAACTCAAAGAAAATCTTTGGGAAATAAATGAAATCAAGATAGAGAAGTTCAATTCAAAAGCTTTTCCCCAAACCCTTTTCTTTGATTTTTCAAACCCTAATGAAAACACCAAAAAGATTGTTTAATTTGAATCAAAAACCTATTTTGATTGCAGCAAAAACACCTGAGAGAATGAAAATTTTAGCCCAAAATTTCTTGGAGAAAAACTCTTACAAATGGGGTATTTATAGGCTAATCCAGAAAATAGCCGTTGGCTGTAATTTTTGCCAGAATTATCCTGACGGTCGACCGCCCGGTCGACCGCCCAACGGTCACTTTTTGACCCGTTGGCGCTAGCGGTCGACCCAAACAAACAGAGAGCAAACCTGCTCTAAGTCGGTCGACCGGCACGGTCGACCGGCTAAAGGTGTAGCCAGCGTGCACGTTTCTGTGCACGTCGGTCGACCCATACGGTCGACCGTCTACATGTGCGGTCGACCGTACCGGTCGACCGATCAGCCTGGCAGACACCAAAACAGGTCAAAAATCTGGGGAAATAAATATCCAATAAATTCTTATAAACTACTAAAAAATCCCCAAAAATAGTTTTGTCAAATTGCATTGATATATAAATATGTGACAAAAGTTTTGACTCAAATATCAAGCAATTAAAACTATTTTTATGTCTAATCATTTTTACCAAAAACCAAAAACTGTATTTTCTAAAACTTGAATTTTGAATAGAAAATACGTTTTGTCCAAAACACTTCCAGATACAAAAACATGATAATTAAACACTTTGAAGTATGATGCATATGGATAGAAGATAGAAATCCAATATACATGAAACAAATATATATCATAGTTTTTGTCATTAATTCTAAAAGTATGTTTTGTCATAAATACCAAAACATAAAACTCATGAAGTAGACTATCAAACTAAGTTTGTTTAAGCAATAGAAGCATGCATGTATATAGAACAAATCATATATACACTAAACCATGTAAACTTGTTTTGATATAAAATCTATTCATGAAAACCAAGATCGGTTAAACCTAAAACCGAAAAACTGAAAACCAATATTCGAAACATGAAACGTGTGTGTTGTGAATTTGAGCATTATCATACTATTCTAATCTTTACAATTTAGATCTAAACACAAACTAAACTAGGGATACCTAAGTCTTCTTGTAGAGCGCCGTCTCCAAGTTGACTCGGTCCAAACCGTGATTCACCAAGCTTGACTCCAATGAGTGCTAGATGTCATCTTTGATGCTTAGGCTCTTGAATCACCTTGTGAAAGATGTGTGGAAGATTTCACCAACTAATATCTTGTTAAATATCTGAAACTTAAACATTGTAAGATTATTAGTACACATAACTACATGAGTTAATCATCATCAAAACTAGAGTAGAAGGCCTTTGGGCCAACATTCTTTATGTGGCACACATGTGTAGGGGGAGCTTCACATCTCCTCTTATGCATTACATAATGTGTATTATGTGAATTAGGGCTTAACATCCCTCCTTCATGTAATGCATATGTGTAGGGAAGCTAACTTAGCGTCTTCCTCTTCATGAATGTATATAGCATATAACATTTATTGATTTTTGTTTACTTTCAATTGGTATCAAGATGCTTCATTGACATATTTTCTTTTGATATCCTAATTGATTGTCACCCCTTATTGACTTTGGTTTTTTTTGTTTTAGACAAAAAGGGGGAGAACATTGTTTGTATTGTTTTGATTGACAAAAAGGGGGAGAAAGATTTTTACCCCTCATTTTATTGTTTTGATTGTTTACCCCTTTGTTGATGATTGACAAAAAGGGAGAGAAAGATTTTGGTTTATATATGCATACCTATGTTTTGCATATATTAAGTTTTATTGGTATCTAGAGCATCTAGTGTTTTTGTTAATGTTTTATTACTTTAATTGGTATCTAGAGCTTCTAGAATATGTTTATGTGTTTTATGCATGTTGATGCATACATGTTTATGTACATTCATTGTATATCTTTTGTTTATTTGTTTATGCATGAGTTAAGGGGGAGCTTCTTTGAAGCTTAACTTTAATCCATGCATATATAACTCCATGAGTTTTGTCATCATCAAAAAGGGGGAGATTGTTGGCCCAAAGGCCTTCCACCCTAGTTTTGATGATGATTAACTCATGTAGTTATGTTTACTAATATTCTTGTGATTTTAAGTTTCAGAACATTAGCAAGATATTAGTTGGTGATTAGCTTCAACAAAGGTATTTAGAAGCTTTTCATGGTGATTCCAGGGCCAAAGCATCAAGATCATACCTTGCCTAGCTCATGGATCACGGTGTTTGTGGATCGAGTCGCCTTGAAGATGAAGATCATCAAGAAGACTTAGGTATCCATAGTTTAGATAGTGTGTTTTTAGATCCATTTGTAAAGCTTAGTATAGTTGATATGCTCAAGTGCACAAACACACACGTTTTCATGTTTTGAAATTTGTTTTCATGAATGATTGATCAAAACAAGTTTACATGGTTTATATGTATTCTAGTTATACATACATGCTTAAACATCTTAAACAAACTTATTTTGACTTTCCTATTCATGTATTGAAAAATCAAGTTTGATAAAAATACAAGTGTTGGTTTTGATAAAATTTGCAAGACTCAAAAATGAATTGATATGATTGATATATGTCTTGAAATTTTTATCACTTGTTTATGTTTCAATATAAAATGTTAAAACAAGTTTTGTGGATTTTTAGAAGACTTAAAAGATTTTTCAAAATATTTTTAAACTGTTTTTCTGACCCAGATTTCTGTTCCAGGCTTCAATCAGTCGACTAGTCAACTGACCTAGTCGACTTGGGTGAAGTCGGTCGACCGGGCCGGTCGACCGACGTGCACAGATCTGTGCACGTTTGGCAGACTTTGGACGGTCAACCGTCCTGGTCGACCGGGTCTGAGAGCAGAGCTCTCTGTTTGTTTGGGTCGACCGTGCCGGTCGACCGTGGTTGCCCAACGGTCACATTTCTGACCGTTGGCGATCGACCGGGCCAGTCGACCGTTAGCCTGTCAGGCTGCCACATCAGCCTAACGGCTAGTATTCTGTTTGGGCTATAAATACCCCAACTCTTGGGGGTTTTAGCTAAGGTTTTTACAAGAGAAAAATTCCCAGTTTTCTAGAGTTTAAAACAAATTTTCAAAAGAGTTTTTGGGCTTTAAACTTCTCATCTTTATTGTTTTGGGTTTTTGAAAAATTAAAGAAAACTAGGATTTTGGGAGATTGTATTGATTTTCATTTTCTATCATTTACAAGAGATTTCCCTAGCAGTTTTTCTTTGTTGCTTGTTTCCAAAAACACCTTGATTTCCACACTTGAGCTATATCTCCTATCCTAATCTATTAGGATCTTGGTTTTGTGAAAAAGAGAAAAGAAAGAGAGATTGTTTGTGGCTTGTTGTAAACACCCTTGTTCTTATTGTATCCCTCTTTGGTAAGGTGATCGGGTGATTGGTTTACTCCCTCTAGTGAGAGGTGGAGTTTGGTTTGTAAACCCTCTTCGGTAGAGGTATTGTGGTTGTTTGGCTACGGACCTACCCCTCGGTTGTGAGGCGGTGTTTGAGAGAGGAGTTCGGTACTCCATTGTTGTAAAAATCCTTCTCGGTGAAGGTTCCCTCGGTGGGAGTCCTCGGTGGACGTTATAGTGGATTGAAAATCCTACACGGTGGTGTAGGCGGGGATGTAGAGCTAGGGGCTCGAATCTCGAAGCATTTCTTGTTGTTAGCGTTTGATCCACTTGTCTCTCACACTCTCTCTCTCATTTATTTTGTGCCAAGCATCAATCATTATTCATATCATACATTGCTTGCATTGTGCCTTGCATATTTCATATTGCTATATCTTATATATGCTTGGTTGTTTGTGTGTGCCTCGCTTGTACTTAACCAACAAGAGCTTCACATAGCACCTCAACCCATTAAAGGGAATCAAGAGGAGTTAGTTCAGAGCCCTTCACGGGGAATTCGGCTACACTTGTTGATTGTACTAAGTGTGTTTGCAAAATTTGCATTAGCTTCCGCATTTAGCGCATTTAGTTCTCTAGATTAGCACTTACACCTATTCACCCCCCCTCTAGGTGTTTTTCAAAAAACTCTTTTAAAAACTTTGTTGAAATCATTTGAGAAGCAGGAAAATTTTGCTCTTGGAAAACTTGATGAAAACAGCCCACAAAATCCCTTTAAATAGGGCTAGGAAAAAACTAGTCATTGGGGTCAAAAATTGTCGAGATTGGGCTGTTGGTCGACCTCCTGGTCGATCGGCCAACGGTCAAATATTTGACTGTTTGGCACTGTCAGTCGACCACCCGGTCGACCGGCCCCAAGACACATTGCCTTGTCAGTCGACCGACTGGTCGATCGGGCCTACCCGAGAGCTAGGTAGTGCCAGTCGGTCGACTGTACGGTCGACTGACCACAAAGGCTGGCCTTGTGCACGTCCTTGTGCACATTTGTCGAACGAGCTCTAGTCCAGTCGACCGCCAACAAGCTCAGAATGGGTTTCTAGGTTTTGAAATCTAACTTGTTAGATACCCAAAAATTCTCATAAAACTCTATAAATTTCACAAAAATAAATTCTTATAAATATTTGAATTACAAATATATGTGGCCAAAAATCAACACATATTACAAATAAATTGAACTATTTTTTAGGCTTGAAAATTAAGTCTTAAGCCAGAAATCGTATTTTTTGAAACTTGAATTAGAACATCCATTTTCTCTAAAACTTGTATAGATACAAAAATATTACATTTAAACTCAATAGAAGCATAGTGTATATCGATAGAATCCAATACACATATAAAAGATATATCTATATTTTGGACATTAAATTCAAAACTAAGTTTTTTTATAAACAAAACTTGAAAGCATGGATTAGATATACATTAAATAAATTTTTAGACATTATGAATCATCAATGTATATGGAAGAAATCTAACATACATAAAACCATGTAAACTTGTTTTGATTCTATCTATTCATGAAAACAGAAGATATATTCTTGAGAATAAAAAACGATTAAACCAAAATCAATAAACTTTTGAACTTGTGTGTGTCTGAACTTGAGCATATCAAGACTAACGATCGTTACACAAGATCTAAATAAAAACTAAAACTAAACAAACTGAAATCTTCTTATCGATCTCTATCTCCAAGCCGACTTGATCCAAACATGATCCATAGAGCTTGACTCCTTCGAAATGCTAGATGCGATTTTGACACGTGAACTCTTGAATCTCGTGTTTGCTCCAAAACTTGACTTTGAATCCTTTGTTGAGCTAATCACCTACTAAGATCTTAATCAATAACTGAAACTTAATAAACACAAGATCATTAGTAAACTTAATTTCATAAGTTCGTCATCATCAAAACTAAAGTGAAAGGCATTTGGGCTAACAATCTCCCCATTTTTTATGATGACAAAACTTATGAGGTTAATGTGCATAGATTAAGAATAAGCTTCATAAAAGCTCCCCTTAACTTATGCATGATCAGTAAACACATAAAGATATGCAATGTAGCTTATAAATATCAATAAACAACAATAGAAGATATGCAATGAGGATCATAAAAACACATCACAAAACACATGTACATATGCATAAAAATTAATCAAACATGCATATATAATCTCAAATCCTTCTCTCCTTTTTAGTCAATCATCCACAAAGGGTTTAGAAAGACAAACAAAACCAATAAAAATATTTTAAAACAAAATTTTGATACTAATAAAAACCATCAATTGAAAGAAACCGATTGAAAGAATAAATCTTTTGTTAAGAAAGACAAACAAAATCAATAAAAATATTTTAAAACAAAATTTTAATACTAATAAAAACTATCAATTGAAAGAAACCGATTGCAAATCCTTTTACCAATTGAAAGAACAGATCTTTTTACCAATTGAAATGAAACAATCTTTTTACTAATTGATATCAATAAAAAGGCATGATATCAATTGAAAGTAAAAAATTAAATTTTTTAGATAAACAATAAAGTCATTTTGCAATATAGATATCAAATTGAGAATAATACTAATTTAAGATTATTGATATCAATCTTGAAAAATGTTAGCATATACCAAAACAAAATATTTTTCATCATAAAGAGTGAGAGTAAGATATCAATTAAAAATAAAACCAATTGAAAGATAAAATAAGAATTTTTCTTCCCCTTTATGAAATACCAATAAAAATAATGCATAAACTTGCAAAGATATACCAATTATCATTAAGAACTAAAGCTTAGCACAATCAATTTGTGCTTTAAACATGTCTGTCAATATAAAATAAGCACAATCAAAATCATATATATATATATATGTATATATATGTATGTATGTATGTATGTATGTATGTATGTATGAAAATGGAAATACTATTTGAAATTTGAATCATACATGTATAGAGAACAAATACAAAATTAATTTTCATTAAAATTATGTATATCTCATAACTACCTCCCTTTCATGCACATGTTTAAATAGATTTTCAATTTGAGCATACAAGGTATGGTCACTCATCCAACCGCCCTTTGAAGGTAGGAGTTTTTAAAAATAATATTTGAAAATTATTTTAGCATATTTTGAAAATCACTACCAAATGAAGAATAGATAACTAGTTTAAAATAATTTTTAAAAACTAGTTAAAGATCCTTAAAAACATAAAACCAAATAATGTATCCTATGAAACATGTATATTACATAAGAGTTGACACTCAAAATCCATAAAGCTCAAAGATGCTCATGAAAACAAATACATAAGTAAATAGAAGGGTGAGTGTATAAGAATCCTGTAATAAGCATAATTATGTAGATAAGGTAATGAAGCTCAATTGAAATTCCTTTAAAAAAATGAAACTATGAAAAAATTAATTTTTATCAAATCTAAAAAAGCTTCAAGGTATATGTTTGTTTTGTCGAAACTAAAAGTATACATACATATCACAAACATAAACGAGCCTATAATAGAATTTTGTATGAGGGCAAGTGACTCAAGAATATATATGTATATTTATTAGTTTTAGACAAAATTAATATATACATGAAGCTAAACACATTTTTATGAAAACATGTACAAAAATAGAGAATACAAATGTAAATGTAAGACTCATCAAAGCTAGGTTATACTAATGCATGTAATGAGTACACATGAGAAATAAAGTACAAACATAAAAATTAAGTATAACTCATTACTTATACAAGCATAAACACAAGTGTTAATAAAAGCTTACATCCAAACATGTAATTCAAACATGAAACACAAAAACATAAACAAATATGATTATTAGTTTAAATGCACGTGCTTTAAAACTAGGATATACATAATAATTAAATAATAGTGAGAACACAAAAATATGAATCCAATGAACATGGGTGTATCTCAAAGACTATCTATGTATATCACATGTCTAATTAACATTGCATTTAACATAATGGACATTAAAATCATAACATGCTAAAAATCAGCAATAAAAGCATGTAAACTAAAATAGGAGTTAGAGATAGTTACCAAAAACCAATGAACTAGTCTCTAGGTCTCCAAATCATGGTGGCTCTCTCACCAAATATCCCTTGAAAGTGATGCATCCATCAACATGATCTTTGAGCTTGAAACATATTCACCATCTAGGCACCAACACTCTCCCGTCGCGTGAGAGCCCACACCTACATCAAATAAAATAAAAGTAGATTTTGGTACCCAAGCTTCTTGGGTCCATGGGGGTTAGCATCTTTCCTAACCAAACAAACTTATTTACAAAATTCAAATTATTAATTCTATCATAACAAAATTTTGCAAGGTGGCCCTTGCGACCACAATGTACAAGCGTACACATTAGCATACATAGTGTCACGTGTGTGAACATGAGAAGCATGTGTATGCCGCGAAGGGTGTGCATGAATATGTGAAGTATGTTTCTTTCAAAACATATATTCCAACCTCTTGTGATTCATAGCACATTGGCTCAAAGTGGAGCCCAAACAATTTACACTTTTGTTAACATCCAAATATCATTATCAATTTTTAAAGAAGAAGTGGAGCATGCATTCTTATCAATAGGAGGTATGACAATGAAATCGTGACAAGAATGGGAAACAAAATTATTTTTCAAAGAAACATTTTCTAAAAAAAATGTATTCTAATTCTTTAGAGATTAAAACAAGTTTGTTTTTCAAAACATTGTTTTTTTAAAATAAAATCTAGTTTTGAAGACAAAACATCATTTTTCTTTAAAACAAGATCAAAATTATTTTTATTCTTCAATAACTCATTTTCTTTCAGATCAAGGTCAAGGTCAAGTTGGGTTTTAAGAAATCTCTTTCACTTAAAATCTCGACTCTCTCTTGCAAAATCATGTTGAGTTTAAAAAATAAGTTTTTTCCTTTTAAATCAAAATTCTTACTTTTCAAAGCTTTGTATTTAGAAAGCAAGTTTTCACAAAATTTAGAAAGTTCTTCATTCAATGCATGTGCAATCATAGCATTGTTATCACTTGAAGAACTAGAACTATCATCTAGATGAGTATTCGTGTGTAGGTCAAGGGATTCAATCCCTTGGACCATATAGCAAGCTTCGTCGGACTCATCCACAATAGCTTCTCTCTCCACTGTTTTTATCGTTTGTTACTCGGGAGAGGTCAATGTGTTCCACACTGCAAATGCGGAATCACAATGAGAAAGCAAAGAAATGTGCTCTTTGCTTAGTGTGTGCCTAAATGCCTCTATAGCTTGTGCATTAGCCTCAATGTACTTGCCATTACCAAAATAGATTTTCTTAATAGTGACAAGATAAACATGCAAACCTAGAGCTTTGAGATATGAACTCATTTTAAATTTTCGCACGTCAATGTTAGAAACATCATCATAGGAGGGGCAAGATAGTCCATGAATGCAAACTATATGTGTGCAATGCAATGACTAGATTAGCAATCCAAGGATCACACTCCTAGGTGGTTAAACCGAATATCAGGAGCGTATGCTCTGATACAAATTGAAAGTACACCTAGAGGGGGGTGAATAGGTGTACAAGCTAATATAAGACAAATGATGCGGAATTTAAAAACTAATTGCTAACACACAAAGTGTAACCAAGAGTGAGCCTGAATTTTTCGCAAAGGGCTTTGAAACTACTTCTCTAGATTCCTCTAGATTAAGAGTTGAGGTGCTTTTACAAGCTCTCTTGGTTGAATACAAGTATGGGCACACAAACAGTGTCTAACATGTATATGAATGAGCAATAAAGACAATGCAAGATATAAAGAGAGATAGAGTTGAGAGATAGTGATCAAACGCAAACGCAGAGATTTGTTTCGAGGTTCAAGTCACTGCTCTATCCCGGCCTTCACACAGAAAGATTTCCACGACCTTCATCAAAGGGACCTCCACTAAGAAATTACAACTCTACATTAGGAGTACACAACTCCTCTCTCAATACACAAACCTCTATATAAGAAGTGGGCACTCAGCCAAGCACAAAACAAAAGAAAATACAACTTGGTGATCACAAAGATCACAAACAATCTCTTGGTGATCTTAAAAGATCACAAACAATTTTCTTACAAAAAGATTTTAAAGATCAATTTAGAATTGATAACTCAAGTGTGAGAAAACAAAGTATTTTAGAAAAGAAACAATAAAGAAAACACTTGGGAAAAAACTTCCTGATAGATATGAAATTGAAGAACAAATCTAAAATTTTTAAATCTTATTTTCTTTGATTTTTTTAAAAACTTCAAAACAAATTAAAAATAGGAGTTTTGGCGCAAAAAACTCTTTTAAAAACTTTACTGAAAACACTTGAGAAATGGAGAAAAAAATTTGCTCTTAGAAAACTTGATAAAAACAACTCACAAAACTCCTTTATATAGGGTTAGGAAAAAAACTAGCCGTTAGGGTCAAAAACTGCCCAAATTAGGCTATCAGTCGACCGCTTTTTCGACCGGCCAACGGTCAAATTTTTGACCGTTTGGCACTATCGGTCGACCACCCGGTCGACTGACCCCGAGGCACATTGCCTTGTCGGTCGATCGCCCAGTCGACCGGGCCTACCCGTGAGCGAGGTAGTGCCAGTTGGTCAACTGCACGATCGATCGGCCACAAAGGCTGGCCTTGTGCAGGTCCTTGTGCCTATTGGTCAACCGCCAGCAGGCTCAGAATAGGTTTTTAAGTTTTGAGATCTAACTTGTTAAATACCCAAAAATTCTCATAAAACTCTATAAAGTTCATAAAAATAAGTTCTTATAAATATTTAAAGTACAAATGTGTGTGATCAAAAATCAACATATATTACGAGCAATTTGAACTATTTTTGAGGCTTGAAAATTAACTCTTAAACTGGACACCGTATTTTCGAAACTTGGATTTTGAAATGAAAATTTGTTTTCTCCAAAACTTGTATAGATACAAAAACATGATACTTAAACTCAATTGAAGCATAGTGTATATGAATAGAATCCAATACAGATATAAAAGATATATCTATATTTTTGACATTAAATCCAAAACTAAGTTTTATTAAAAACAAAACTTGAAAACATGAACTTGATATACATCAAATAAGTTTTTAGACATTATGAATCATCAATGTATATGGAAGAATTCAATTTACATAAAACCATATAAACTTATTTTGATTCTATCTATTCATGAAAACAAAAGATATGTTCTTGAGAATCAAAAACGGTTAAATCGAAACTAATAAACTTTTGAAATTGTATATGTGTGTGAACTTGAGCATATCTAGACTAACTATCTTTATACAAGATCTAAAAAAAAACTTAAAACTAAACAATCGAAGTCTTCTTGTCGATCTCTAGTTCCAAGCCGACTTGATCCAAACACAATCCATAGAGCTTGACTCCTTCTGAGTGTTAGATGCGATTTTAACGTGTGGGCTCTTGAATCAACTCGTGTTAGCTCTAAAACTTGACTTTGAATCCTTTATTGAAACTAATCACTTATTAAGATCTTGATCAATAACTGAAACTTATTAAACATAAGATCATTAGTAAACTTGACTTTAGTAAATTTAACTTCATAAGTTAGTCATCATCAAAACTAAGGTGAAAGGCTTTTGGGCCAACATTTAGAAGCCCAAGAAAACAATAGACCCTGTGATTCTGCATGACATAGAAAAGAATTTATGATATTTCTTAAGTGATTCAATTTTTTTGGTAAAATATAAAAATCTGAAAGAAATATGTTGGATTTCTATTTTGAAAAAAATCTGATTTTTGTGCTATTCTTTTAGCGTGCATGGTTGTACTTCCTATTTTAGCTTTATAGCCTTTTAACTAAACAACTAACGAAAGTTAAGACTCTTTCAAATCAAAATATTGTTATATATATTTTCATAACTACAAACTTTTTCCTAATGAAATCATGACAATTATAGTAGCCTAATATTTTGACAGTTTATTTTAGATGCCCTTGTCAACTTTTCTTAGACATTCCATGTTCTTTTTCTAGAAAAAAAAAAAAAAAAAATAATAATAATAACAAGCCAAAAAAACACACTTTTGCGACGAGCCTGTTCAATAGAAAAGACAGGCCACAAAGTCTTGCCTCGTTGGCAAGGGGAGCGTAGGTTGTCGAGAGTCTAGGTTCAAGTCATAGTTATGATCTGTATTTCTAAAAAAAAAAAGACAGTTAAAAAAAATCAAAATTAGACAAAAGAGGAAACTCCAGTCCACTTTCAAACACTAAACAAAAGAAAAAGAGAGATTTTTCAAAAGATTAACACAAAATTTATATATTTCTCTAAATTTAAAAAATTTAAAGATACGAGATTCTCATTGGCTAGGAGAAATAAAAAGAGAAGAAACTTTCTTTTTCATTAACTTCAAAGAAACACATTTTTCATATTAACGGAACGGTCTGAATATACTATGACCTAAATCACCTTTTATTTCCTGGTGGTCAATTCTTATTTTTCAATAAAAAACTCAAGTGGACTTGCGTACGAACGGATGCAAGTAGTGCAAAACTTTCGCACTTGGGCTTTTTTTTCTTCAAACCACTTGCTTCTAGAAAATGGTTTCCTTGTCTCCATTCCGTTGCAATAGTACAAAAAATAGGCACTTATGTGAATAAAATCTGTTACTGCCGAGACCAGATAATCACAATCGTTAAATCTGCCAAATTTGGCATTTTTCCGGATCATTTTGCTAATTTGTTTTGGCCATTTTTACATAAAAAGCTATCTTTTTTTCTATTCTCTTTTTCTTTTTGGATGCTGAGATGGAATTCTGAATTCCACCCGACTCCGAATATTTCCGATCCATCTCTCTCTCTCTCTCTCTCTCTCTCTCTGCTCTCACGTTTCTCTTTTCTTCTGCCCAACCCTCTCTCTCCTCTCTCGATTGCCTTCGCGTCTCCTCGCTCGTCTTAAAGGTGAGTAACCCAACGAACCCATCTCGATTTCAGCTTTGTACTTGCTATTTTTGGCGCTTGTTCGTCATCTTTTGATCGATTCTCTGGTGGTTGGAATGCCCTTTTCGAGCCTGTCAGCTTTTTGTCGGATAAGAATTATTAGAACTCGGAGAAACCCACTTCGATTCTGGTCGTCGTTTTATTCCTTTTGATTGGAATTGGTATAGATTTTCGTGGGTTTCTTTTGATTTTTGATAGAAAAACCCCATTTTGGCAAGTGGTTCTTGGTCATATCTAGGATTTGTTGGGTTTTGGTATCGGGGGATGTTGTGTGAGATTATTGGTTTCTGCTGCATGTTTGTTTTAGGAACTTTTAGGTGTGTTTATTGGGTTGGGTCTTTAATTTGATTATGGTGCCGTGCTGAAATTTAGTAGTGCTGGTGTATGTCGAAACTTTTATGTTTGTCTTGTTTCCCTAATTGTGTTTATTTGCGATGTTATTATTGTTGGCATAGAAATGGATTGGTTTTCAGGATTGTTGCTGCTGATGTGAAGTTCCGCAGTTTGTTATATCTGACTACTCATCTTTTTTATGATGCATGTTTTGGAGTAGGATTTGTCGGAATTTTAATGTTTTTATCTAACGTTCAGTGCTTACCTTGGATAGATTTGCAAGAGTATTGGTTCTAGGGCATCTAGATCATTAAATTATTATGTACATATGACTGTTTTTTTTAATCTCCCCCCATATAAATGTGCCTCGCTGGTTGATATTGAGATGTTTAGGCTTCACATCTTTGGTTTGTGAGCCTCAAGATTCTTTTTCAAATGTGGGTTTTTAGAAAAACCAGAGCATCATGATACAATCAGCTTATGTAATACATTTGGTCCATGCAAGTGTGGTTGGGTTGGCACTTCTTGTGATCCTGCTATAGTCATCTGACATATGATGAAGTATGAAAAACATACTAATACAGCACAGCCATGAAATTGTAGAGTTCAATAAGTAGTAGATGTGAACACTAAAATTCAAACGTCGATCATGATTATCAACTAGATGATAACTCACTCTGAATTGAAGTTAAATCGCTAGCCTGAGGCAATTGTATGCTAGAGAAAGACCTCTTGTAAAAACCTTGAAGTTTGGTTGGCATTTAGATAAACCCATCCATTGGGTTATGCAATTTAGCTTATGCTACTATGGAGCAAGCCAATCAAGTTCCCATAGACATGGAAAGAGTAGGCAAAATGCAAAAATGCAAAATTACTATGAGAAAGTACATTCTTTAATGAGGTATAATAATACGAGCTACAGAACCAATTGGAACTGTTTCTAATGTGCATAAACTGGAATTTAGACTAAATATTTTGAATCTCTTAAGGGGTTCCACCCATAAAGTAAATGTTGAGTTGAAAAACTTTACATATAAACCTCCAGGAAAAGGTGAAGAGGACAAGAAAAACCTACCGCACACAAATACAGTTTCTGTGCATATTAAATGTGTAAATGTTGCAACCATTGTGAATGGATCATTTTCCACACTACGTAATAAGTTAAGATTTAGTCACTGTTTTAAATATCGGCCGAGTCGATCGAGATATCAGTCAATATCTCGTTTTTTGCCTACTGCCGATATGATATGGGAAAAACCTTTCGCCCATATCATTTGCAGCAAAAAGTGGCCGATATTTGAAATATCGATCGATAAATCGCTCGACATGAGTCGGTGCAAAATCGGCTGATACGAATTTATTTTAATTGGGTTCATTTTTTGAATACATCAACATTGAACCCAAACCTGACAAGTCCCCGACTATATAAGTGTTGTTTGCATCGTTAGGGCTCGGTAAAAATTATTTTTTTACCATCTTGACATGCATATTACATCATTTTTATTTGGTAGATAATATCTATGACAGTGGACCAACTTTTAATTATCAATATTTCATTATATAGTGTTTGATATGAACGCCCGATATGCGCTTGTGTGCCCACTATCTCCCCGATATCTGATATCCGATATAAATAAACCCCATCCGATACTATCCCGATATCCAATATTAGAACCTTGGGTTTAGTGAAAATCCTCCTTGGTGGCCGGTACAGTGTGAACAAGAGCATTTGGAACGTTAGGCGCCGTCGCCACGTCATACACACGCTACTGTCAAGTCTCCAAAACCCAAAGCCTAAACTGTTTTCCGTCAATATATTTGCTTCGCTATATGGATAAAACCTTTTTTTATGAATAGGATAAGACGTGGCCACTCTGGACTGACTTAGATTAGTGTGCCAGTCTTAGGTCTTCATTGGACTTGTTGGTCTGTGTTTGGTCACATCTACCCAAGTGCTACCATAGCTTCATATAGATGTCAATATTGTTTCCCAATCTAGATTGAACCTATCCTCAAACTAATAGGGGATGACAACAGAGAAGGTGAAAAGTAAAATCCCTAGTTTTTATTTTCTATAATTTTTTTTCCTTTAGTATCTCCAAGGCTTGGAGGTAACTATCCTGTAGTTAGCGAAGTGGTTGTGAACCTTGTTGACCATCCCCGTGGGGGACAGGGTTGGGAGAGCTCCAATTGGTAGAAAAGAACCCCAACACCCCTCGGGTTATCCTACACTTGGAAGTCGGAAGAAATGTTGGAGTATTTCTATCTATTGGTCGTGTCATATATGCTTGAGCCAAACATTTGTGCAATCGGTCTAATCTCCATAATTTTCTTGATGGCATTTATGAAACAACCCAACATTGATATGCATTTCCGTGGAATCAATTATAGGTATTCTCTTATACTCAATCTTTTATAATGTGAAATGTGTTTGTGTGAGAGGAAATCAGTGACAAAATAACTAAAATCACGCTTGACCAATAAGATACTATCGTTGGGTAGGAAAAGACCAAAAACTAATAATACTCGTAGGTGAGTTATCAGAGCAACATACGTAGACTAATCAATTTCGAAGTAAGAATAAGCTACTGATATTACTTATACTATGCAAGTAAAGTTCAGCGATCAATATTATACCTACTAGATTAAGGGCATGCAGAAATACACAAACTCACATATTTAAGTGGACAGCAATAAAATTGATAAAAACTCAGAGATTGTATATTAAGACTCTAAAGTAACCGATCTACATTAGAAAATGTACCTACTAAGGATCATATTTGATCTCAGTGTCCTTATGATGCCTGTTGGATGCGTAGTTCTATCTTCCGCGGTTCCAACGCCTTAAAAATTGCTCGAATCAGACTCTGAATGGCTGAGAAACGACCTGAAAATCAATCCCGGTCTGTTAACGGCTCTGTTATGCAAACGGATCTGAAATGCACTGTACCTTGCGGGTTAAATCTGCTGTCGGGTTGGATCCATTGCTAGCGAATCGGATCCTGATCTGATCTGTTGTTGGTTTTGATGAATTAAACCCAAATCAACTTATTAGTTGTATTGGGCCTAAAGATAGATCACAGAGAAACCCTCCTTGTTGTTAATGAAGCTGACGAAGGGGTCGAGGGCTGATGAGGCTGTACCGCAGGCGAGAGGATTGACGAGGTTGTCGATGATGTTGGAGGCCTCTGTCGAGGTCGTGGGGCCTTTGTGGGGCCTTTGCTTGTGAGGACGAGGAGTTGGGGGAAGTTGAAGGAGAAGAAAGAAGAAGAAAGTGAGGAGGAAGGAGATGGTGACAGTCTTGAGTTCAATCAGAGGGGGCGGCGGTCTTGTCGAAGTAGGGGAAGGCGGTGTTGTAGGAGGGGAGGCGAGGGGGCGGGTGAGAGAGGAAGATGAGGTGGCTGTCGAGGGGAGACGTGTGGCGGCTGACTGCATGGTTAGATCTAGGGTTTGTAAAGAGGAGATGGTGAAGATGATGAACAGTAAACTCTGGGAATTTTCAGGGACTTTCGGGTGGAAGAGGGAGGTGGGAATAGGGACAGGGTTTTGATTAAAGGGAAAAAGATAAGCTAATTAGGCTTTCAAACTCTTAATTAGGGCTAGATACAGTTTCACACTACTAAACTAGAATTTCTATAGGGTTTCACACTTCCAAGAAAGAAATTGGGAGAGAGATCAATCAATCACAATTTGAGGAAAAATTTCGACATTAATTATTCATTCATTAGTAAAGAAGTCTTTAAATAGGCTTTTCAAAACAGAAAAATTAGTTCCCATCCCATGTGGGACTAAATACATACTGATCCTAACAAATAAAGCAAAAAAGCAACTAAGTTCATCTCAATACAAAAAAGACTACAGACTTCTCGAACTACATAGATGCAGTGCATCTCCTTCATTGAAAAATGCACTAAGGGTGCAGCTGGGTGTCCACATCATTCACCCCAGGTGGGAGAGATATCGACCCCGCCGAGTCAGGTAAAGAAATGCTCTTACATCACTCCAGTGCATCAAGGTCAATTTGTTGCAGGTCATTATGACAAGCCATCTATCATCAATAAGTTCTTTTTTTCAACACATTAAATGCCTTCAAGTCACACCATCTTTGGTGCCGATAATGTCATCATCTAAGATTTTATTCACCTTTTCTACTATATTAGGATGAATATCTGAGAGAGATAAGTGAGGGACCTTCAGAAAATAACTCAGGGGAAGGCTTATCAAGCAGTGAGTTACTTGGGTTAAAACTAAGACTTCTGTAATCCACTAAGTTCTCAACATTAAAAGTAGAACTGATGTCAAAATCTTTTAGAAAGTTATAACATAAACATTATCATTTAATTTTTTTTCAGGATTTGAAATAGACCAGCACTACGAGCATGCAACTTTTTAACCATCACAAAATCACCAATATTAAAAGTTGTTAATCCTTAGTGTCAACCCATACTTTATAGTTGACGTTGTCTTATGCAATCGTATAACTGATCTCCTTATATAGTTCATGCACGTGAGATGCAAATGCAGACTCAGATACTCTACAATGATCGGCCATAGAAATAAGATCAATGGGTTGCCTAGGCCTAAAATCATACACCGTCTCATGCACTCTTACTTGTTATCCTATTGACAGATGAATTATAGGCAAACTCGGCAAAAGACAATTTCAAATCATTGTGCTTAATTACCAGGGTAAGAGATTTTTTATACTCTTATTGACAACTTCAATTTGACTATCAGCCTGAGAGTGAAAAGCAGTGGTGAGCTTTGCGTCTAGCATGTGTCAAAGGTTTTCCAAACGTAACGATGAAAATCGATTAGGACAAGACATGATTCTTTTACTTCTAGGGCTGTTGAGTTGGTCCATGGTACCTTATACGGGTGGAAATAGGGTACCAACTTTAATCCATCCTTCTAGAACACCTAGGAGAGACTGTGCTGATGCAACTTTCACGGTCTACAATCACCTTACAATTCTTGTCTCTTATTTTGGTAAACGTGTGGAAGATCACAGTTCTTTTTCGATCATCTTTTTCTTCTGATTGTGAAAAGGCACTAATGACGATGAGCGAGTCGAAGGTGCCTATCTAATGCAGTTGTGTGCAACATCTTCACTTTTGTGATCGTCATCAAAGTTACCGCCTAAGTCTTCATCCATATATTAGTTGAATTCTTCTGAATCAGATTCAATAGCGTATTGGGTGTCATGCATCAGTGGCAGTTTGTCTGGGGAATCTTTTGGAATAACATCATTAAACTCTTTAATCACGGGAGTGACTTCAGGAGGATTAATGATATTAGAGTCTTCCATAACTTCTCTGACTGTGGGGATTATATAGGGAGCACTGCTTTTCGGCTTTTGGTTGTGGGACGCCATGATTTGGCGCAGGTCATCCCGGGTGTATGATTGCACTAGAGGTTGCTCTGTCCTAGGTTGTGCATGGGTGGTCTCCAATTTGGTCAGTATCTTATGGACCGTCTCTTGCTTTTGGTTCACAGCTTAAGTCAGGGTATCAAGTTTAGCCATTATGTCGGCGAGTGCTGCGACAAGTTAGGGATCCATAGGGGTGGTGTGGGATTCACTAAACTCTCCTGACAAATAAGGTCTACCTGTACGGGTTGGTACACACAAAGAAACTCTAATTGAAGATGAGAGGATGCAACTTTAAGCTAGATGTTATATTTTAAATTAAATTTAGTTGCGAGAAAACGATAAAATTTTCTAAGAAGTGTCTAAGTGATGCAAATCCTACCCCAACCGTGCTCTGTTATCAAAATGATGTAAAATGTACTTGTGTAAGAGAGAATTAGTGATAAAGTAACTAAAATCACACTTCATCAATAAGATACGATTGGTGGATAGGGAAAGACTAAAAACTAATAATACTAGTAGATGGGTTATCAGAGTAACATGTGTAGACTAATCAATCTCAAAATAATAATAAACTATTGATATTACTTATGCTATGTGGGTAAAGTTCACTGATCAATATTAAAGCTACTAGACTAAGGGCATGTAAATGTACACAATCTCACGTATTTAAGTGGACAACAATAAAATTGATAAAAACTCAGAGATTGTATATTAAGACTCTAAAGTAACTTATTTATATCAGAAAATGTACCTACTTAGGACCACGTTTGACTTCCGTGTCCTTGTGATGCCTGTTGGATGCGTAGACCTATCTTCTGCGATTCCAACACCTCAAAAATCGCTCGAATTGGGCTCCGGACGGCTGAAAAATGGCCCGAAAATCAACCCGGGTCTGTTAACAAATGAGTCTGAACTGTACTATAGCTTGCAAGTCGGATCCTGCTGTCGAGTCAGATCTGTTGCTAGCGGATTGGACCGGGTCTGATCTGTTGTCAGGTTTGATGACTTAAACCCAAATCAATTATTAGTTGTATTCGGGTCGGGTCTCAAGTCGGATCACAAACGCGATTGGGTATCTTGAAACCTACCTTGCTATTGACAAAGCCGATGGAAGAGGTTGAGGGCTGATGAGGCTGCGTCGCAGGCGAGAGGATTGGCGAGGCTACCGGTGACATCAGAGGCCTTTGCTTGCGAGGGCGAGGAGTTGAGGGAGAAAAAAAAAGAAGAAAGTGAAGAGGAAGGAGATGGCGACAGTCTTGGTTTCAGTCAGAAGGGGGCGGTCTTGCGGGAGGAGGGGAAGGCGGGCACGCGGTGCTGTAGGAGGGGAGGCGAGGGAGTGGGTGAGGGAGGAGGTGGAGGTGACTGCTGAGGTTGGCGTGCTGCGGCAGGTAAGGTTGCAGGGTTAGAGCTTGGGTTTGTGAAGAGGAGATGGTGAAGATGAGGAGAACAATAAACTCTGGGAATTTTCTGGGATTTTCGGGTGGAAGAGGGAGGTGGGATTAGGGTTAGTTTTGATTAAAGGGGGAAAGGATAAACTAACTAGAATTTCACACTCCTAATTAGGGCTAGCTAGTGTTTCACACTCATAAACTAGTGTTTTTTTAAGGTTTCACACTCCTAAGAGAGAATTGGGGGAGAGATCAATCACTCACACAATTTCAGAAATTTTTTTAGCATTAATCATTCATTAGTAATGAAACCTTTAAATACGCTTTACAAAATAGGAAAACGAGTTCCCATCCGATGTGAGACTAAGTAAATACTAATCAAAACAAATAAAGCAAAAGCAACTAAGTCCATCTCAATTTAAAAAAAAGACTACATAGACTACTTGAACCACATGGATGCGGCACATCTCCTTCATTGAAAAACGCGCCAAGGGCGTAGCTAAATGTCCGCATCATTTTCATTCTGCTGCCAAAAGTTGCACAGTATTGACTAAACTTAAAATGGCCACTTTTTACTCATTCTGTCCACAGCTATTTCCTGCATCTTGAAGAATATTCTCCTTTTTACGAATTTTTACCTTGAAAAAGGCATGAGTTCATTTCTTTCTGTTGGTTTAATAGTGTAAAGGGGCATTATGAGTCATCATAACTTTGCATCTCTTAGTCCTTGTTGAAGCTGAAAATGCTATAGCTTGAAGGTTTTTATAGCATAAACTTGAATACGAAGGATAGCATTTGAAGTTTAGACCCAGATATGCTAGTCTTATATCTCCTATTAGTTCCTAATTTAAGATTCTTCCTTGACAAGATCAACCCTTAACATTTTTATGGTTCAACTTGTACCTAAGCACTAAACCTTTAATATTCTGCTTCATCACATTGCACTTGGATTAAACAAAAAGTCAACCTAATGTGTAACCATTAGCATACATTTAATCACTTTTCTAGGACTAGGCAGATGTGTTTACTTATACAATCTTTTCTATATTGCATAAGTATAAAAATTCTATGCATATCTGTGTATGAATAAGATTATGCCGACATTTAGTAAACTTTCAAATTGGCTGAAGTATATTTTCGTTATACATTATTGTGATATTGTACTCATCTAATATGTTCATTTTGTAATTTACATTATTGACTTGTATGACAGACATTTAATCTTCTTTGTTCCCGATTTCTCTACAATGGCTATTTTGTGGGCTTCAAAATTCTGTTGCCATCTCCATTTTGGTCACTTATGCGAGCATGAAGAAGTTGATCGATTATGCTAACCTTTATTTTCTAAATAAGGTTGCAAATGGTTATGCTGTTACAAACCCAATCCTGTCAAAAAAAATTTATGTGGTTACTACTAGGAATGCTTTCTAACATTTGGTCGAAGCAAGTAATTTAAAAGTAGAGTTTTTAGCAAATTTATCCTTTGGTTTTAAAGATATTACATATATGTTCTTTTATTATATATAATTGCATACATGCCCTCATGTTTTAATATGTTTTTGTAAATATATCCTTCTGTTACTTCTAGTAACTGAGGCTGAATTTTTTCAGACTTGTGTGAGTTAATTATAAAGATCAGAATTTTTAAAGACAACATTTACCTATAAGGCCTTAACCAGCTGATCGTGTACTTTGTTCTGCTTTCATGAGCACCCTATGTTTGATTGTTGTCGACTAAAAAAAAAAAACCCTAAAAACTGGAGAGAGAAAATCCCGAATCTGTTTCCCTTTTTTTCTCTAAAATTAAATCTTCACGACACCTAGGACTAGTATTCTTTTCTTTCTACTTTCTTCCTTTTCTGGGTCTCTAATAAATATATGGATTTTTTTAAATGATCATGATGGGAAAAGGTCAAAAATGTGAGCACACGTTATTTTGAGAGGCCAAGTCCTTGCAGCCATGTTAATGTTACAGCCAGGGACTTGACATCGGTGAGCTAGAAATCATTACACGGTTGTTCCCTTCTCGTTTGAGAACAAAAATTTCTTGGACCCATCTCTCCCTAAAAGGACTGAGGGAAGGGATCGATGAGAAAATTGGTGAGGAGTTTTCCAAAAGTGAGGAGTTGCCTGTAAAGAATGCTGAAGCTTTTGAATTTAGTGATAAGATTGAGTTGAAAATGACTCTAAATATATTTCTTTTGGATGACAGAGTTTGGTACAAGCACATGAGATAATTTTTGGAGCCACCCATGATTTCTCTATGCCAATTTCTTTGGCATTGGATTTTCATTGTGTGTGATAACTTGATCCTTTCATTCCCTTTTCCGTTACATGGTTTCTGTATTTTCTTCGTTCCACTGGAGGCAACTTTCGATGCAGACATACTTGTGAAGAGGAACTAGAGAGAGGATCTCCCAAGAGGATGAAATGAGGAGATTCAATGAGTTAATTTTGATATCTTTCAAATTTCTTTTTCACCATTTGTGACTTAGGGGCTGTTTGGATTCAAGGAAGTGGGCGGAAGTGAGGAAGTGTCATTTCCCGCTTCCGGCTGTCCATCCAAACACCAGAAAAGGAAAATGGAAAAACCTCTTATCTTTTTCTCTTTTCCTTTTTACACAACCATTTCCTCACTTCCAAGGTGCTACAGTTAATTTTGTGGTTATGTAAATCTCATTTGTAATAAGTTGTAGCTCAGAACAGTTAATTTTGTGGTAATGTAAATCTTACTTGCATTCTAATTACAGTCCAAATTATTTTTTTCATAATTAATTTTTATTATAATATTATTTACGGTCCACTTTGTGGTCAACCTTTCCATTTCTACTTCCACATTACCAACAAAACACCGAAAAGACATTACACTTTTCTAATTACACTTCCCAACTACCATCCAAACATCAGAAAAGAAACACAAATTCTCATTTTCCAAAAGGAAAAGAATCATACTTCCTCACTTCCACCCACTTCCGAGCATCCAAACAGCCCCTAAGATGAAAACGAGTTTAAAGCTATTATTACTTAATGCAGAACATGTTTACAATGTTTAGTTAGACAGTTTCTCATCTCCAGGGGGTAGTTTTGTCTTTGTGTCGTGTTTTCTGCAGAAAGTTAAGTTCTGAATAACAGAAGGATAAATTCACAAATTATGATTAGAAAATGAGGACATATACGAAAATATATATAAGAGGAGGATAAACATTGAATATCACAAAAACTTAAGGATATATATGCTAAAAACCCTTCAAAAGTAAGAAAGAAAGTGAGGTGGCAACCCAAGACACCTAGGAGGACCCTCAGAAAGTGGTTCTCTCTAGCAAGTGGTCCTCTCAGGCATGACATCTGTACTAGTGATGCTTAAATGAAAATGAAAAATATGACCTCATAAGATCCAGTACTATATTATATTTATTTTATGGGGTTTTCTGATAAAAGTGCAAGAAATGTTTGATTTACAAAAATTTTGATTAGTGACTGCTAATGAAATTTTGATTTAGAAAAAATTTCAGTTTTTCATTAGCAGTCACTATTCAAAATTTTTGTAGATCAAACAATTCTATCATTTTCATTAGAAAACCCATAAAATTAACTCTTTGCATCAGAATTTCATTTGTATTAGAGATCCCATGACACATCTTAATTCCATTCACAACAATGTAAAGGCCTAATTCGATTTTATCATACTATGAATTATTTTTTGTGTATATATCTATTCGCACATACAAAAACACTAGTACATATGCAACTATGAAACACATCCATGTTCCATGTCAAGTTTTTTGAAAGATCTAATGTTAGTCACTTCCAGACACAGCCACTTGATATCCATGTCCGATTTCCATGGTTACCATTCTTTCTGCATATAAATGCTTAGTGGGGCATTTTGTCTAAGCATAGTACGAGAAACTTCCGTTTTCATTTTCCTGTCTAACAGCTAAAGATAACACTTTGTGTTTCTATGGCATACTTTTTTTTTCTGACCAAATAAAGGGTATATTATTTCTGCAATTGGTTTTTTGTCACTTTATCTTATCGATTAAAATCTAATAGTAATTTACACAGGTGCTGTAACCCTACAACTCCATTGTGGCAGAGAAACTTTAACCAAGTGGGGAGGAAGGTCTGCAGAGAATACACTCACATGGAACAAATTGAAAGCACGCAACACTTACCTCAATGCAGAAATCAGATGTGAAACAACTTTATAGTACTGAAATTTCTGGAGTTATGTCATCATCTCTTCCTGTCCTACCTATCACCTTCGAGGAGAACTATCCTAAACTGCCAGATTCCCAATAAGTTTCAATGGAGAGGGAGTTGAGACGCAATCCTGTTAACCCCCTTAATACACCTTTTGTCTCCAACAGTGAAGTTGTTGGACCTTTAATTTCGTCAGCTTCAGGGTTCACGTCAGATCTCCAATTTTCTTCTATTTCTCCTCATGTCAGGCAGCCTAATAGTGCTGCATTTATTCCTCTATCACAAAATAGTGGCACATGTTTGCCTTCAACATGTCCGTCACATCTAGGAACATTTCAATCTCTATCAAGTAACTACAGAAGAGAATCCAATGAAATCACCTGTTGTCAGTCTCCACTACAGACTGTGCTTGATTACACTGATGAGGTTTCTACTAGGAGCAACCAAATCCAGAGCAGTTCGATTATGGCTTCTGATGACCTTAATCAGCAAAATGAGTGGTGGACACAATTAGTCAATGAGGACTGGAAGGATATACTCGACGAAACAACTGCTTCTGAGCCTCAAGTCAAGGTATCTTGCTTGTATCTATATTATATCAGAGTTATTGTTCAGGAAATAATTTTGGTTACCTGATTTTGATTCCTTTTGTTTGATCAGAATCATGAAAAAAAAAAAACATTGTTGTTTGCAATAGATTAAATTCATGCATACAGGACCGCCATGATGTTTCATCTTGATTGCAAATACATCTTAGAAAGAACAGATAATTTGATAAACATGGATGTCCAGATAGTTGGTAATCTTTGGTTATCTTTGGTCCAGTTGTTTTAAGCTAGCAGTTAATGCTATTGACTTTGTCTTTCTCTGTAAAGGTTGTCTGCTCAGCAGGCCCAACATCTTCAAATGTTTCAGTGCACCAAGTGCAAATCCATCAGATGGGTCCTTCTCATTCCAGAGAGATAGGTGCTGTCACCAGTCCCTCGACCTCTGCCACCGGTGCTCCAGCCAGGCCGCGCATGCGATGGACTCCAGAACTGCATGAACGCTTTGTTGAAGCTGTCTTTCAACTTGGTGGCAGCGAAAGTATGTTGGTCCATGGTTCTGTGCATATTTTGGATGTCTCTGAGTTTTTCCTCATAAAATTTAAAATATGTATACATGTATATACATACGTTTTTACTCCCAGAGGCTACTCCCAAAGGCGTGCTGAAAGTAATGAAAGTAGATGGATTGACTATATACCATGTGAAAAGCCACCTACAGGTGTGCTCTTGGTTTTCTTCTGGAAATATATTCACTTGAAAAAGGCATTTAATTTCTTGTGCATGCATAACCAAATCCTTTTATTTTGCAGAAATATAGAACAGCTCGATACCGGCCAGATTCATCTGAAGGTTGATCATCATCTCATTACTCTACATTGTATACAATTTTCTTTTTCAGACAATCAGATATACAGTTCTAATGCCTGCAGTTTATGGTGTAGCACTTATATGTTGGTTTCCTCATCTACTCTTATATATATCTAACATTGTTATCTTTGTTTGGAAGCCATTGACCGTCAAGGTTGCATTTGGCATTTTTTGAAGCTGTTGTTTCCTTTAATATGTGCAGGGACATCAGAAAAGAAGAGCAATCCACTTGATGAAATGTCATCTCTAGATCTGAAGACGTAAGATGACCTAAACAATTTGGTAACCTTATTTGGTTATCTCTAGCAGTACCTGTGGTAGAATTGCAGATGGTTTTGTGTAGAAAAAGTAATCTACTAAATAGTTGCTAAAAGGCAGAACAGACTCTCTAAACTTATGATATATATTACAGGCTTCCTGTGCTATCAATTAATTATCTGAGCAGCTAATTTGACCGTGCAGCTGATTACGAAAGCCAACAGTATCACATAATTTAAAAATGTGGTTTCTATTTATTACTAGTAACTAAAAGGTATGGGAACGTTTTCTAATAGTCCACTGGCAATTGATTCACCCCTTCATATGTACTTGGCACATGCCAAATGCGGATGTGGACGTGTCTCTATTTAATATTTGAAAGCTGACAATTGTACTAGACGTATCTATAATTGTACTTGAAAGTTATAAACATGCTTGCCTGTCATCTTTTTCTTGTCCTTCCAAGGGGCTTCCTCCTTTGTATTACATTCCTATGTGTTGGAGAATAGTTGAAATGGGTTATTGATCCATATGCAACCAGAACTATCAATTGTCTGAAAAGTGAACCATTGTTTTTTTTGGTCTTTGTAGTTTATGAGCTACAAAAGTTTTTTTTTACTGTTCCCTGTTAGTCTAGCACAGTGTTCAAGTTGTGCCTGATTTCGTCCTATAAGGCCAGTTGATGTTAGGAAATCCTACTTTATTGGTCATGTGGTTTAAGTGTGCAACTGAGGAGTAACCCTCCAAAATTCTCCTAGACCAGTAAAGAATGTAGAAGAGGAAAGGTGATATAGGTTTGCAGTAGAGAGAATGAAAAAATTGATATAGATGAAATCTGTGTAACTAAATTCAAAATCAGAAATTCTGACCTGAATTTGACGAAGTTAGTGAAACTCCTACCGAGGAGCTGAAACTTAAATCTACATGGGAAACCAAAGTTGTCAAGCCTTTATAAGATGATGATGAAGATTGAAATCTGAAAGCCAAAAATTATTACATATAATACAATGAATAAAATGTTAATGTATATCACATGTAAAATCATAAACATCATTAGTCAAAGTATCAAAAATCAGTATTTGTTATTGATAACTTTACTATAGGGAAAATATTGTTTTTTCCCTGCTGCTTGTGTCCTTATCTTTTATTATTTACCATGTAGTGCCTGCGATGTGAAACAAAACAGAGGGGGTCTAGGGATTTTGAAAAAAATATAAGAGATGAAAAAATAACTAATGATTGCCTAATGGATGAGTGGGCCTTTTGCCTTTCCGGATCTCACACCGCTTCTTGTCGCATACTCCTCAATCTTGACCTCATACCGTTTCATACCGCACGCTCGATCTTTACATCATAGTAGGGCTTCACACCTTGTCATGGGAAGCACTCGAGGAAAAAAATTCAAAATATTTTTTCTCAAAATTCTTGTCTAATTTTATTGAAAATAATGAAGTCTTTAAATAGACTTATAACTTATTAAGTTTCCTCTCACAGTCGATGCGGGATTAAAATAAAACACAAGAGTAAAACAAACATAAAACTACTGAGTAAAAGAAAATACAGACTCGCATTCAAAACAAAAAGAAGCTGACTTGATGTTACCATCATTCTCGCCGGTGAGAAGAACTCAACCCCGTCGAATATACATTAGATGATGGTGACTCGATACTAAATCTTAATCTAAAGCTGCTGTTGTTGTTGTTGATCTTACTGGAGATGTTGCAGATGTGGTTGCTGAGATCTTTAGCTGTTGAGGAGGTTGTTATGAAGGAGATTGTTGAGATCTTTGACTATTGAGAAGGTCGTTGTGGAGGAGACTGTTGAGATCTTTGACTGTTAAGGAGGTTGTTGTGGAGGGATTGTAGAGATCTTTGGTTGTTGAGGAAGTTGTTGTGGAAGAGATTGTTGAGATATTTGGCCACTGAGGAGGTTGTTGTGGAGGGATTTGACCTTTGTGGTTAAGAGGTAGATTGGTTGTTGAGATTTTGATACGTCGGAGGAGATAAAAGAGGTTAGGATTTGGATTTTTTTGAATTTTAAAAAAAGAGAAAAAAGTAAATGAAGTAACACATTGCACCGGCTCCTCACTGAGATTACCAATTCATTTCAACATTCACAGTGAATGGTTCAAACAAAATTATACCGATTTCACACTGGGAATCTTTTCACAAGAAACTTGTATTACAATTTAATTTTCATCACCCATTACTTTTTCTATCCATGCTCTGATTTCAAATTGATGTGAAACAAAAGAGGGGGTCTAAGAATTTTAGAAAAAAGATGAAAGATGAAAGAAATAACTAATGATTATCTAATGGATAATTGAAAATCCCTTTTACCTTCCCGGATCTTACGCCGCTTCTCGTCACACGCTCTTCAATCTTGACCTCATACCGGTTTACGTTCGATCTTTGCTTCATAGTTAGAGTTTCACACCCTGCCATGAGAGGCATGCCCCGTCAAGAGAAAAAAAATCTAAAATATTTTTTCTCAAAGTTCTTGTTTATTTTTATTGAAAATAATGAAGTCTTTTAATAGACTTACAATTTATTCAGTTCCCTCACAATTGATGTGGGACTAAAATAAAATACATGAGTAAAATAAACACAAGATTACTAAGTAAAAGAAAATACACACTCAGACTCAAACTCAAAACAAAAAGAAGCTGACTCGATGTCCCCATCAACGTGATTCCATTTGACTCTTTTTTGCCATGTTATATCAAATGGTAGTTTATGCCTTTTTTTTCCTTTTTCTTTTGGGTGGGGATGGGAGTATATATAACTTAATTTGTTCCTTGGAAGGAATCCTGATATTGTATTTGTTCTGCTTGTTATTAGGGGCATGGAGATCACTGAAGCATTGCGACTCCAGATGGAAGTTCAGAAAAGGCTTCATGAACAACTTGAGGTGCGTTGTTGTCCTCAAGGTCTATTAGGTGTCTTAAATTTCAATTGCTGCTCTCTTTTTATGGATCTCTTAATGTAGAATCCTAGTTTTTAACTCATTTCTTTTCATGCTTTATTATCAGAAGAATGTAATACTAGAAGCAGCCTATTAGTGCTGACTGAGTTATTCAAACTTTCGTAATTTTGCCATGTTTTTGGGCTGTTTCTATCACTATTTTGATGTCATATTTTTTGAGTGGCATGTCTAAGTTGGTATGCCTTGTAAAGTCCAGTATACATGGACACACACATTCATGCTTGTTCTTTATTATCATTCACACCTACAATTTAATGATCTTTATATCTCATCGAAAAAGGGTTGGAGATCTTCATATTCACCTTGAATTATAACGAGATTTGGGCTTCATGAATAGATGTCCTTTAATTTGTGTAATGTATGTTTCAAATTCCAGACACATTCATGCTTGTCCTTTATTGTCATTCACACCTACAATTTTATGATCTTTATATCTCATCAAAAAAGGGTTGGATGATCATCATCTTCATATGCCACCTTGAGTTATAATGAGATCTGGGCTTCAGGAACAGATTTCCTATAATTTGCGCAATATACGTTTCAAAAGCCAGATTAACTTTAAGGTTTGAGTGTATCCAGCTGCTATGCGTTTCTTTCATTTACTGCATATATATGTGTGCCTGCACGAAGAATGCATTATTAATATAGTTCTGATTTGGAATGTTCCTCCTTCCTCTTTTGTATGATGACAAGAATAGCAGCAGCAACAAAGCCTTTATTCCAATATTTTGGGGCTTAGCTACATGCATCCTTTCTCTTCATTAAGTTTTGTTAACCATCATCCTGTATATCTTTTCAGCTAAGATGACAATTATTATATCCCTTTTATACACCTTAGCTGATGTTTGTTTAGGTTCACCCCTTAGTCCTTGCTTCATCAACTACCTATCACACCAAAGTCCAAACTGTTGGACCGCATTGTCTCTATTGCACATGCCAAACTATCTCAACCTGTTCCCCATGTCTTGTTGTCCTCATTTTGTCTTGGATTGGAGCTACCTCTAACTTGGGAGTGCATTCATTTCTTATCCTTTGTTTAACATCTTCGCCACCTGTCCATCTCAACGTTCTGAGGTTAACAACGCTCATTTTCCAGACATGCCAATTTCTCTCCACCTTTTTACTTTTGGAATTATCCCTTCTCTAGTCTCATTAACTAACATAGTATCATTAGCAGATATTATGCACCGTGGGAATTCATCCATTATGCTTGGCAAGTTCATCTGACAAATTCAAAGAGAAAGGTGTATAATACCAATCCTCAATATCAAGCCTATAATGGGAAATGCTGCTTATCTTGTACCCAAGCATTACTGGTTACTATTCTGTCATACTATAATGGGAAATGCTGCTTCTTGTACCCAAGCATTACTGGTTACTATTCTATCATACATATCCTTAACCACATCAGTTAAATTATCAAATGCTTGTTCCTTTCTAAAACTCATATCCAAGTCTCCATCCTATCATAAGTGGTCTAAATCTATTCAAAACCATATGTAGATTTCTTTTCTTTGCCTTGTATATTTTCATCAGTCATCATTGTAAGTAAATTACTTCCAATGTTGATCTCCTCACATAAAACAGAATGATCTTATCACGATCATCTACCATTTCTTAGTCGTTGCTCAACTATGATTTTTGGACTTTTTCTCACAGCAACCAACTTCATTTTCCTCTTTTATTCTAATAACTAGGTGCAAAGTACTCCATTCCTTTGGTATTGTGGTTCTCTTGTGTGCACATTTTTTTGGAGTCTATAATTTAGACAGGAATGCATATATTGTTGTGGTTCCACACCTTGGCGAAGGCAACTAATCTCAGGACTGCCTGTCCTCACTTTAGGCACTGTTTTGTTTACATATCCTTAGCCAAGGCAGCTTTGGGCAAGAAAGGATTTTTCTGTGAATACCAGAAACTAGCTGGCGATTAAGGAAACGTACCTCATGTCACACACTCCAAGCTCATTATCACATTAAGTACTGTGTAAATCATTACTAGGATAGTGAAAGTCTACTCGTTTACATTTGCAGGCAAAAGACTTGTGTTTTTTCTCTCACTACGTGCTATCTTTTCAACATTAGAAATTCTAGTTAGAGATGTGCCAGGGAACCTCAAATATTTCTCTCTTTTCTGAAATCTACGTCACCTTTTTTCCGTGGCAGATTCAGAGAAAGCTGCAGTTGCGAATTGAAGAGCAAGGGAGGTATCTCCAGATGATGTTTGAGAAGCAATGCAAATCAGGAACTGAAAAGCTCGCGACAACTTCAAGCAATCAGGATGATCTGACCACCCAATCTTCAGGCCTAACTCTACCCCAAAACAAACTACCAGAGAAGGATCAAGAGGAAACAGGAAATGGTGCTGCCGAAGGGAAAGGTGCAGTAGAAAACTCGAGGGAAATTGGTAGAAAAGAGAAGATGGCCAACCCTGACCAGTCTAATGATGAGGAAGCCAAAGCCATTATTAACGGGTCTCAATCCCCAGCGCGGAAGCGCCCAAGAGGTGAAGATACGGAGACTACACCAGTAGGATTGGCATGAAACTAATTGATATCATCTACTGAGGCATTTGAATCTGATAAGGGAATTACCAGCATATAGCGAATTTCGATAATATGATCAGTATCAGTCTCAGATGGTATCAAGTCTTAGCAGAGAAGGCATTGAAAGGACAATGACCCACCTGTATTAGTCGCGGGTGGTGAAGATGCATGTTGCACCATAAATAAACCGTCCAGGCCTTTGTCTATGACAATTTTCATATATTTCTAGATGTGCAGTCCTCGAGGTTTTGCGAAAGATTTCTCTTTATTTTTTTTTTCTCTCATCTTTATGAACCCTGGAAGTGACGATATTTAGATGCTCGTACTCCAACTGGTAATGATACCAGAAAAAATTGTCCCCTCTAATTGTCAAAATATTTGCTGACAATGATGATTGAAGTACATGACATTCTTTGTTTGTTTTTTTGGTGTTTATGGATGCTTGAAGTGTATGACCTGTAGCTCATCCCCGACCATCTCAAGGTTCTCTTTGCAGTCTGTGGATTAATCTCTTTTCTACTCTATATTATATCAATATTTATACAAATTCTACAAGTCATAACTTTACAATAGTAGCTTTTATTAAATTCAAGCTACTGAATCTCTAAAATTCAATTTATACATTTCAAAGCATGTTTAAGACTCTTCTAATTATAACCGTCCGAGTGAAGTGAGGGAGGTTTTCTCTCATGACTTTTATATTAATTTTGTTTGTCTGTCCGTCATCAGAGAGAGAGAGAGAGAGAGAGAGAGACTTGCACCCTTTGCCGCCGCCGCCCGAGAGAGAGAGAGAGAGAGAGAGAGAGAGAGAGAGACGGCCTGCATCTCGCCTCTCACCACCCCCAGCCTCCTCCTCCTTTTTCCTTCTCCCTCTCTTTTCTTCGGTTCTCCCTCTCTTTTTATCGGTTTTCCCTTTCATCGGTGTACTAGTTATCTAGAGTATCACATAACACATTTTTTTTCTTTTGAAAATGACATAACAGTCTTGAAGTCTAAGTTTTGAGGTAACTCTGTAAATTCTGAAGAGGAAAAAAACATGTACTTCAGTATCTTTCTTAAGGACAAGGGATGGAGAAAAAAATTCGGCCCCTTGATTTCGGACCGATACGAATAAATCGCAGCGCTCTGGGCCTTGGGGCTGTTACATTTCCATCTCCCATCCCCAAAAAGTGGCGGCAGTTAAGTTTATCTCACCCTTTTCACCAACCTTCCAAAATTTCCCAGCAGAAGCTGGAAAAAAAAAAAGAGAGATACATTTCATTTTCGTCCCTCTCACTAAGAAAGAGAAAGAGAGGAAAACCCTAATTCTTTGATTGATCGAATCGAGGAGGAAGAGAGATGCTGTTTCAGGTGGGAGGGCAGGGCACGCGGCCCACTTTCTTCGAGATGGCGGCCGCTCAGCAGCTCCCCGCCAGCCTCAGGGCCGCCCTCACTTACTCCCTCGGGGTGACCTCATTTCTTTGTTTGCTTCTTTTCCCCTCAATTCTCCTTCCCTTTGCTGTTGATTTTTAGTAAACGTAGGGCTTGTTACCGAAGAGATTAAGAAAACTGAGTTGGGCCTTTTGAGTCTGAAGGAAATTTGCTGAAAGATGCGATTTTTGATGATTAAATTGCATATTACTATAGCTGCATTTAAAGAGTGACGAAGCACATTGAAAAATCCTGAATTTGATGCGACACAATTGGAAGTAATGATAAAAATCCTGCTCTAATTGCCTTCATGATCGGAATTAACACTAATGGCATTGTGTTTCCTCTTACTAGTTTATTTTGGTTGTTTTCATGGTGATCGAGATCATAATAATGGGGGGGGGGGGGGGGGGGGAGACAATATTTAGGACCCATTTAAATAGTTTGGAAAGAGTTTCAAGTTATGGTTAAGTGTTATTTGAAAATATAAGGGCTGTTAATTCAATAAAGAAATTAGTAGTTTTAATACAGATGCTAGACAATTTTAAACTTAGAAACCATTATCTTTGCAATGTCAATGTCAATTTAATTATTACTACTACTACTATTCTTGTTCCGTTCATGTGAATGCCTTGGACTTGCCGTGGCACTCTTCAAATGAGATTTTTTTTTTTTGCTAAAAGCCTAAAACCTTTATTTATTTCTATAAAACATTTTGCCACTGTGTTAAGTCTCTTATTAGTGTAATTAAAGAAACATATCTGTGCACATGGTGAGCTTCTTCTCTGCTGATTGATGCTTTCTTCTTCTTTCATCCCTGACTTTTGTTCATTTGCATGATTGCTCAATGAAGTAACCAACTTGAAAATGGCCATTGATATTATCAGTCCGTATTTTAGTTTTGTAATTTAATCATTCTGCGCTGTTTGTTTGTAACATTGATTCTGATGCTGATATACTACTGTGGTAATGCTGACTGATGCTAATTGATTGCAGGTATTTGCCCTTAGAAGACCTTTCCTCCACAAGGTGTTGGATTATGAAGATGAGTTCTTTGCCTTGTTAATGCTGGTGCTTGAAACTCATAGTTTACGAACTACAGGTTTGCTTCTATTGCAGTTTTTTAACTAATTGAAATGATATCTGCTTTAGCTATTGAAAATACGATACCACTCCTTGTATCTTGTTGCTTGAATTAGTTTCAACTGATTAGTATTTTGTACATAACTATAGACTGAAGAATTTGTGCATTTTGATATCATGTAAATTCCATCTTCTTTTATGGACGTGCATGCACCCTTTTAATTCAATTCATCTGGGAGTAAATATCTGAGCAACTGGTCGTGGTGGGAACCGGTGAATTAAAAACAGACCGACAAAGAGACTGTTAAATCACATTTTTTTTCAACTCTTATGTTTTGTTTAAACTATGGATTCAAATATCGGCCAATTCTGAATATATTAGCAATATCTCATTGGGTTTTGCAGTAATGGGTGTGATATTAACCCTATAATATAGTTGATCTGGGGGCCACTTTTGCTGATGTGGTCGACATTGACGGTAGATATTGACAATATTCCTACTAAAAACTATTTCCCAATACAGATACCAATGCTAAGACTTTAAATCCATGGTTTAAGCTTATGCCATGTCATCATCATCAGCTTGCTTGCACAAGACTTATTTGTTTTACATCCCTGAAAGAATCAAATACCACTCAGGACAGATATATTTGGTAGTTGCAGAGGCTAGATATATTTTGGCACCCATGTTTATGCTATTGAATTTAATGTGAATATTTTAATTTATATATCTTCTATTTCTTCCCATTTGTCAAGACATAGCTCCTGAAAATTGAGTCTCACTATAGTCTAGCACCCGGTCACTTTTAAGGTTGTTTTGCTTGGCTACAGCTTGCACAAATATTTGCCTTTAAATTACATTTTTATGTTATCCCTCCTCTGCATGGGAGAAAAAAAGGACTCTAGTTGAGTTTTAGATTAGCCAAGCATGAACATCGAAGATAAAGCATCTTTGCAACTTTGCAAAGGAAATGTTGGCAAGTCCAAATACAAACATATACTATTTTGCATATGTATGAAAGTTCTGTCATTGCATTTAGTAATTTGAATTTCTTTGATATATATATATATATATATATATATATATATATATATATATATATATATATATATATATATATATATAGAGAGAGAGAGAGAGAGAGAGAGAGAGAGAGAGAGAGAGACTTGTGCCTTCCAAAAGGAAATGAGCACGAATCCTTCTAACTCAAATATAACCCTCCAACATTCTAATACTAGATCCACTCCGTTGAAGTTGATTTATATTATTTCAAGTATCTATAAACCAAAAATTAAGTGTTTTGAATACTTTTTGCCCATGCATCAAGTAGGGAAGAAACGGGCGGCCTAAATAGTGAGTTGGTTAGTTTAACGGTGTAGAACATTTAGAAACCAAACAAAGGGTTTTTAAATGTTTAGATCATGATCAAATGGCCGGATCGAGAATTTGTATGTCTAATGACATAGATCTAACTAACTCACTACTTTCGGCCGTCCATTTTGCGCCGCTTGATGGATGGGAAAAATATTCAAAACACTTGATTTTTGGTTTATAGATACTTAAAATAATTTAGATCAACTTTAACGGAGTGGATCTTGTATTTGAATGTCGGAGGGTTGTAGTTGAGTTGAAAGGATTTAGACTCAAATCCTTTTGGAAGGACACAAGTCTCTCTATATATATGTATATGTATATCAGCCGACAGCTAAGAGTTTCTCTCAGCTTGCGGTGACGTGACACATTATTTGCCACACCAATAAGTTGCGGCCCGCTTATTGGAATAAGTTAAATTACTAAATGCCCGTCGGTAAAAGGTACTTGTCCCGCTATTATTTATTATTATTTTTCTCCTATTTTTTCGCTCGTTGTCAGATTTAGGTTTTCCTTTTCCTACCATAAAGTTTTTTTCTGAAAATAGCGGTTTCTAGATCAGGTTCTTCTCCTTTTTTATTTTATATTGGCGTCGGAGCAGAACACTTCCCCTGCCAATTCTGGTCGCCGTCGTAAGTGATCTCTATCTCTCGATCTAAATATGAACCATATATCATCTGGTTCAACTTCCTCTCAGAATATTGAAAGTATTGAAGGGTTGAGATCTTTGGATGCTGATCAAGAGATTCTTATTTTATTAATTTTTTCTCGTAATTTCTTATATGTAAAAGATTTTGTGTAGCGTATATGGAACTGCGACCTAGATTTCATTTTACAGAACAATATAATCACTTTTACTAGTCTTTTTTCAGAAACAATTTCACAGTTTTGTTAAATGCGATCTCAGTCGCACTTATTTAATTTACTGTACTAAATTGTAAGAACTGTGACTTCGTTTGCAGTATGTATTAAAAACATTTTTCCAGTTGTCAAAGCTAGCTTTATAACTGCGACCTTAGTCGCAGTCCTATTTTTTATAGTTCTGACACGTGTCCAGGTCAATTATATCTATTTTATACACTAAATTTTAAGAACTGCAACTTAAGGTCGCAATATATACTAATGACAAATTTTTACAGTTATTATTCACGTTTTTTAAAAACCTAGCCATACGGAGAACTGCGACTACGGTCACAGTCTTTTAGTCAGAAGTTACAGATTTTCTTACATCTGCGACCTTGGTTACAGTTTTAGTTATTATAATTCAGACGTGTGATTTTTCAATTATTTGTTTTTATTTTGTTCAGCAATTTGTTTTATAGGATCTGAATTCACATGGAGAAATATCTGGAAGCTTATTTATTTTTTTAGGGAAACAGTTTTCCACGGACGATGAAGTATACAACTTCTACAATTCTTATGCAAGAAATAGAGGTTTTGGCGTGAGAAGAAAAGGAATAGATAAGTCACAAAGGCCTCATGAAATTATTTGCAGAAAATTTTGTTGCAACAAGGAGGGTGTGAAGAAGTTGTGTGACAAAAGACAAGATGGCTTACAGTCAACCGTAGAATCGACACTAGAGTTGCGTGTCCTGCTGAGATGCATGTGCGTCTTCGTTTATTATTAGACCGAAGATCTTGGGTTGTCACCAAGTTTATTGATTCTCATTCACATGAATTATCAAACCCGGATAAGGTCCATCACTTTTACTCTCATCAGACACATCGATCAAAGATTAGCAGAAGCATTATGAGCAATTTAGTTGATGTAGGAATTCGCCCTTTCAAATATTTCCCGTGTTAATGCAATGGACCACGGAGAAGGTTGTGAAGAAGTAAGCCTGCAACAAGTTATTGATTTTACTCGTCACCGTAGAAATAACATTGGCCATGAGTTTATTTCGATCATTAAATATTTTCAAGAAAAAGCCGAGTTCGATCCAGGTTTTTTCTTTACCAGTGAAGTTGATAATGCAGGCACACTTAAAAGCATTTTCTAGGCTGATGGAAGAGCAATTTTCTTGTATTTGAGTTTTTGTGATGTGATTGTATTTGACACAATATACAAGACTAATCACTTGAACCTGTCATTTGCTCCATTCACTGGAGTGAATTATCATCGATAGTTAATTTTGTTTGGTTGTGCATTGCTTGCGGATGAGCAGAGGGATACATTTGTTTGGCTATTCAATAAATGACTCAAATGCATGCACAGAGTTACACCAAAAGTGATTATTACTGATCAGGATGTCCTGTTCGGTGATGCCATCAAGATGGTTTTTCTAACTGCTCGACACTGGTACTGTTTTTTGCATGTACGGAAACATATTACCGAGCAGCAAATTCCGCTGACGACCAAGTATGGGGAAGATTTTATTTCTGATTTTCATCTTTGGTACACCTCCAGTGATATAGAAATATGCGAGGAACGATGGAGATTGATGAAGGAAAAATATCATATAGAAGAAGACAGTTGGTTATTGAAGATATACAAATTGTGTGGACACTGGGTTAATGCTTATCTTAAGGATATTTTCTTTGCTGGAATGACAACCAGTCAGAGGTCTGAGAGTTATTAATTCCTTCTTTGATGGTTTTGTGAATGCAAACACAAAACTAGTCGAGTTTGTCTGCCAATACGATAAAGCTATCGCTGCCCGTCGTAGTTCTGAATCTCAACAAGACTTTCGTGGTTTGAATTTTGTGCCCAATTGTACATTGAATTCATATGAGATTTAAGTTTCAAAGTTGTATACAACGAAGATTTTTCAGTTGTTCCAAAAAGAATGGGCAGTTGTAATGACACTCTTTTCAGAAGAGTTGGAACAAGATGGACCTGGAGCCAAATATTTGGTTGGTGAATTTTCAGAATCAAAAGACAATTGGGAAAATGTCAATTATGATAATTCTGTTGAACTTAATGTCTTGTAATTGCGCATTATTTAAAACAGAGGGTATCTTTTACAGACATATTATGTGCATTTTGTGGCGCAATCACGTTACACATATACCCGAATCCTATATACTGCAGAGATGAAGGTTGGATGCGCGTTATAAAAATATTGCAATTGAAAATGGCATTAGGCCTTTTCCCAATCAAGGCACTCGAGGGACGGCTAAACTGTGGACACTGCGTTCCAAATTTAATGCAATTCTTGAAATGGTGGCCCATTCGGATATCCATCTTTCTTGGATACTGTTTTGAAAGGATTTGCTGCAGAAACCAGTAATGAATACAAATTCAGGTCAGTAAATTATCAATCATCACAGTCTGAAACAAATATTGGTTCCAGTGGATCCGTCGTGATTTTGCGAAATAATGAAGAATTGACTATACACGATCCAACTGGTCCTGTACCAACTAAGGGGAGGCCTAAAGGTGCATTTAGGCTTAAGTCTGATTTTGAAAATTTTTATCACAGAAGGAAGTGAAGCATCGAAAGTGTGAAAGCTGTCAACTGCTGGGTCATTACAGGACTGGTTGTCCATTATTGGTATGAAATTAAACATGTAAATAATTTAATTTAAAGTTTGATGTTTCAAATACTTACGTTTATTTTTTACTTGCAGAGGAAGTAGTTTCATGTTCAGCTACATGTAACGAATAAAGTTTTTATTTTTACAAATGCAAGCATCATCTGCGACCATGGTCGCATTTTTAAAGAAAGACATTTCGTTGTACTACGACTTTGGTTGCAGTACAGGTATTTTTTTTGTTGCTTTTCAAGTGTTTCACATCTATTATTCTATTTGTAAGATTTTGTACTTTAAAAATCCATCGTGATAATGTTGGCGTATATGTTGTACTTTAGTTCATTGAACATAGACTGCGACTTGTATCGCAGTTTATATATGACTATTAAAATTTTATAATTTTCAATAGTCATTATTTGTTTGTCGTAGTGTACTGAACTCAATGAAGGACAGCGACCTTGGTCGCAATTAACACTTTTACAATGAGGAGTGTATTTTCAAAACTGTGACCAGAGTCACAGTTTGTCTTTCACGGGAAAATTGTTGTTATTTTTCAAGTGTTCTCCGTCTCTTGTTATATTGTAAGATGTTGTACTTTATAATAATATTTGAATACTGTTGAAATATTACCTTAAAAATTCACTACGACAATGTTGGTGTATATGTTGTATTTTAGTTCACTGAACATAAACTGCGACCACGGTCGCAATTCTTTTTTGACTATATTTGACATCGACTTTGTCGCAGTCTATAGCAATTACAGAATGAGCAGTGTATTTTCATAACTGCGACCAGACTCGCAGTATAAGTTTCACGGGAAAGTTTTTTAATTATGTTACCAGATTAATATGCTGAGATATAGTTATAGTTAAATTGTATAATGTGAAAATGAGACCTTTTCAATTTTACACCGCGACCTTGGTCGCAGTTTAGAATATATTCTTAAATTAGCCATTTATTTATCTTGAGTCGTTGATATTATTTTTTCATTGACTGCGATATTAGTCGCAGTGTATCCCATTTTATTTAATTTTAACATTTTCGTGACTTAGACATTGGATCACATTGTTGACATGTACGTTTGATATAGCCCATTATAATTTACCCCCGTATCCATGTTCCAACAACCATAAGAATTAAATTAGTGAAAAAGTGCCACCAGTAAAACTAAAATTATAAAAAAATTTATAATTAACACAATTAACATTACATAAAAGGCTTAAATTTCCTAAAACAAAATACATATTTAAAAGTACTAATCTAGTCGTCCTCGTCATCACCATCATAATCAGATTCGTCATCCATATTATGACAGTGTTCGTCTTCCGTATCGCTTTCCTCCTTTTCATCCTCATTAACGTCACTCCCCTGTTCGATTTCTTCCTCTTCACAACGGTATTTTGTATCATCCATGAACTCTCAGAACGGGTCGTCTGTATAAAGTTCATCCTCTGACCCATAGCGAGGGAACGTATCAGAACTATACATCTAATCATCATTAGATGACTGGCTTCTTTCTGGTGAATATGGTGAAGACATTTTTGAATATTTTTCAAAAAATTGAAAGACGAATTTTAGAAATGTAATTTAGTCTCTTTGTTATCCTCTAATGGACACCTTAATATATACATAATCCAAGAATTTCAAAATGTTTATACTCTCAAACGACGTGAACATGGCGTAAATTTATTATCTTCCTTTTTTCAAAAAGTGTATACTTTCCAGGTGACTGTTCAGTTTTAAAAAACAGGTAAAAAGTTAATATATTTTGAAATGCAATTATTTTTTACTTTGAATACGGTAAGACTATTATTATTTTAGTTTCATACGGTAGAAAAAGGCGGACGATCATGTTTACTTTTTGTGAAATTAATTATTTTAATAAAAATTTAAACATATATCATTTGTTAAATAAAAACTTTGCAGTTCTCAATTGGGCAATGCGACCATGGTCGCAGTGCGATTGGAATATGATTCATTAACTGCGACCGTGATCGCTGTCTCAATTACATTAATAGACTGCTAATAAATAGATACATTTTTACAGACGAATTTATCAATACTGGGACCAAGCAGTCTATACAACTTCCCATTTCATGACTGCGACTTTGATCGCAGTACAAATGCAGAACTCATTATTTGTTTTTAATATCACTGCGACCTAAGTAACATGCACTCTATTACATCTATAAAATGGAAATAATGAAATCTCAGTAGATTGTATAACAACTGAATAAAAATGTATACAAATTACATTAATAAAGCCAACAAGGATAACCTGCTTTACAAACAACTGAATTAAAAATTGTATAACAACTGAATAACCTGCTTTACAAATAGGATACATCTGTAATAAAAAATGATGTATATGAATGAATTAACAATATTGTAAAAAATTCAGGCAATTTTCAATCTTCAAATACAATCCTTATAAATTCTGTTTTTTTATTCCAACTTTTCTCTTTGTCTGCGAGTAACATGTATGCAAGCTTGCTTTTTAGTCTCTGTACAGTGGCCGTCGTCACAGTATCAACTGTTGATGGAGTACCAAATGCTATACTTTCAATGTACTTGCGTACATATACATCGCAATCAACACTGAAAATTGTACATGAAAGTAATTACATAAGATTAAATTTTTATACTCAAAATAAATAGAAAATATGTTGGGTAAATGTCACAAGAAAAATAGACTTGTTTGCTTGTTGGGGACATCTTGCGTATTTTATATATTTTTTTCATTCTTTTATTCAAATCAATTTCAAAATTTTGTAATAACCTTTCTTTTTGCAATGTCAATAGAAAAAATATCAATATTAATCAAATTAAATGTAAATATTCAGTAATTGCAAGATTAAAAGAAACTCACCATTGTTCTTGCATCTTTTTGATAAAGTTTTAATATATTACTTGATTTTTTCACTGGGACCAAAGAGTTGTAAAAAATTCACTCTTGTGTTTGGCAATCAAATACCAACAAGATCCAGTGAAATCCAGCCTCCTTGGCACTGTGTTTGTGATTGATCGGAAAGAACATGTACTGCACATCACTTATCCAGTTTTTCAACAACTGCTTGATGAAATAATCTTCCAGATCTCTATTTTTAGATACAACACCTGCTGAAAAAATTAAAAATTATTCAAACATTTTTATATTTAATAATTAAATGTAATCAAAATATCAAAAACAACATGAAAATCAGATGTGGTTCTGCCAAACTAACTGACTGCGATCAAGGTCATTGTGTGGTTTTTGTTAATATATTTTTGGTTGCGACCTTGATCGCATTCTTCAGTATCCAGGTTTAATTTTAAAAATTTCTTAGCAGTTACGACTGCGATCAAGGTCGCAACCAACATTATTTAGTTTTATTATTTTTAAGGATTAATACTAACCTCGACTGCAACCAAGGTCGCTGTGCTGTTATTGTTTAAGAATATGTTTGTTGTGACTGTGACCAAGGTCGCAATCAAGTATTATTCAGCTTAATTTTTTAAGATTACTTAATAAACTCGACTGTGATCAAGATCGCAGTAAATTTATTACACCTTATCAGCAGTAGAATTTTTAACCATAAAAATTATAATTTACTAAATTAAGTAAAAATTGATGATTTAACTAACTATAAAGGAGAAAATAGATGTTTATCTAAACTTCGCTTCGAAAGAATAAACTTTTTAATCCTCCTCTCTTCTCTAGATGCTTCATGTAGAAATGAATGATATTAGCATCTACTCTACTGAACATCAGGTCCTCTATGTCAGTTTTTGCAACCATTATTCCGTTATCAGGACCATGATATGCAATAGAACTGCAAAAAAAATAAAAAGGTATTAATAATTATATTCTTCTAATATAAAATCTTATATTTTTGATGTAATTTTAAATAAAATGAATAAAGTTATTCAGAGAAGGCTTTGTTTAAGAAATTTTTGATGATGGCTTGTTGATATGGCTGCAGAATTCTGTATGCAGTGGTTTCAGTCAATTGTCTGATTTTTGGCTGAGTGTCTGCAATTTGTACCTTGCCGAAACCAGAGGCAAAAGTCATAGCCCAAGGCTGTGGAAGAGAATCTTTAATAATTTTCTTTATTTGTTTTGGATAAACGAAATCAGTCATCGCGATCTCTCTCAGTGCGCTTGCGTTCTTTGACTCCCCTTTCTATCGTTCCTTTAGAGTAATCCAAAGCTTTTCCTTTTAATACTTACTTTTGAGCCGAAGTATGTTCTTGAATTTTTCTTCAGAAGGTTTGTCTTTTTAAATTTCAAGTATCTGTTGAGTTAAATTTAAAGTAAAAGTGGGAAAATCTTCCCTAGCAATACTTCAAATTCAAAACGCTTGAAATCCTCCTCTTTTTTTTTCTTCTGCTCTTCTGCCTGCTTCTCCATCTGCTCCCGCATCCTTTTCTGCTGCTTCTCCTCTCTCTCTTCCTCCCTCCTCTCTTCTTTCATCCTCTCCTCTTCCTGCTCTTTCTTCCTCTTCTCCTCTAGAATTTTACGATTTTTCTCCTCCTCCGCCTTCAACTGCCTCTTCTCTTCCTCCTCTTCCTTCCTCCTCTTCTCCTTCTTCTCCTCTTCTCCTCCTCTTCTCCTCCTCCGCAGCAGTGGCTGCTTTCAGCAGCTCTTCTTCTTCTTTTACTTTTAATTTTCTTTGCTGCTTTTTAAATTTTCTCCTCTCTTCTCTCTTTTCTTTTTTCTTTAATTCAGCCTTGAGAGTTTTCTCAGTCTCCATTTTTTTAATTTTTTTTCTAGCTCATAAATATATGCTCTTAAGTACTGATTTATTCCTCAAAGATTCTATTTCTTCAGCTTGTTCATCTCGTGGTAGTGGCAAATACCTGCAATAGCTGGTTCTTGTTCACGCGTTGATTCCTCAACTATTTCGACAGGCTCTGGTTCTGTTTCTGCCGGGATGTTAGCTTCAATATTTATATCTTCTTGTTTTCCTTCATCTTCTTCTTTTTCATCTTCAACAGGAAGGGCAATCATATTTTTTTCATAATTTGAAATGTTGGTCAGTCGATAAAAAATCTGAAAAATAATATAAACTGTGATGTTAGACAAATAGCAGTTGAAATATATCGCAGCAAAATGAAACTTGTACTATAATCGCTGTCAAGGAAACTGCGATTTTGGTCGTAGTCATAAATTTTAACTCAGCAAAATAAATCAGTACTGCGATCGTAGTCGCAATACCAATCAGAAAATAAAATAATTGCGACAATGGTCGCACTTTACTTATAACGAGCTATTAGGGAACTACGACAATGGTCGCACTCCATTTAAATATATAAAAATATATTGAACAGTCTATGGTCGCTAACTATTAAAAACTAACCATATCTTCTTGAATATCATTCAGATCAATTTCAGGCAGGGCTCTGCTAATGTTTTGGAGGTCCCATATTACTGCCCGTGGGATTTTGTCCTCCCAGTCAAACCTCGGCTCAAAAATAGCAGCCTTTTCGCATAGCCAATACTGCAAAATGTATTATTACATTAATTTAAATAAAAATTGTCAATATATAAACAAATTTCAACAATGTGTACCAACTATGATATTCGTACTTACAATAATTTGCACGGAGCATCCTTGCAGTTCAAATGTGGTGTGCCTGAAGATGTCCATTGACTCAATCAGGAATTGCCAACAGCTTTAGCCTAGCATATGGTCTTCATCAATTGAATATTGACAATTTGTTCCACAATATACCATGACGCCGTGCATTTAATGCCAGAAAAGAATAGAGTGGCCGACATATACATGATGATTATTGTTGTAAAGTCTTGAGCTGCAAGTCTTTGTCTGTCTCTTATGATTTCATTTAAAGTCACTTGTTGTTCAAGCTGTTCATCCTGGGTCACATCTAATTCAGTCCTACTTCTTTTCTTGACAAGCAGATCATCTAAAGCTTCTTCAATTGATACTTTCGTGATCTTCTTTATATTAGGGAAATAATGTTATATAACCCCCATGTCCTTCATTATATAGGTCTTATTCATAATAAAATCGGCCTCATTGATAGGTAGATCAAAAGTAAGGGCAACATCCTCTACTGTTAACTCAATTCGTTTGCCTCCAATCAGAAAGGTCCTTGTAATCCTATTATACTGGTCTACAATTTTTAGCACACTTATTTTTGATTTTAGGCATTTTTAGCACCAAACTCATTGTAAAAGGCCATGAAAATTGGACCAAACGGGGCCACCTTCATTGCATCGACAAAATCGGCCTGAATGTGCTTCTTGAATTTTCTTATGAATTCGCACATAGGCTTTAGGCTCGATCTCATGGGACGAATCTTCAGTTCTTGCTTACCTATAGATGCAGAAACATTAAGGGTCTGTTTGGTTGTCGTAACTGGCCGTAATTCGTAGTTGTAATTGGTAAAGTCTTTTACAATTGTAAATGAGTTACATATATGTAAATTTTACGGTGTTTGGTAGGTAATATAAAATTGTAAAGTGAGAAAGTGTATTGTACTTTACGGTGTTTGGTTGTCCTAATGTATAAGTCATAAGTGAAAAGTTGACTACAAAATTAACTATTTGGTGATTTTAAAAGTTTTAATACTGCAAATAAATATTAAAAAGTTAAATATTAAAATTTTTTAATATTAATATAAAAAAATATTACAAATTTGTATGACCACAAAATTAACTGTAACTGAGCTGTAAGTGAGTGGTAACTGGGTTGCAAGTGAGTGTTAGTTGAGTTACGTAAGTCTTTTACGAATTACGGTCTAAACAAATGCCGTAGTTGTAACTGGGTAGTAAGTCATTTACGAATTACGGAGTTTTACGCGAAACAAACGGCCCCTAACACTATTAGTATAAAAATCAATGTCGCGGTACTTTTAAATACAATTTGTATAGGAAAAAGTTTGTGACCTTGGTCGCAACAGTCTTTAAAAAACTATAAAACACTCTGATCTAGGTCGCACTGATATATTACACTGCGACATTGGTCGCAATTTCATAATTAAACCTTTGTTTCATCGTACTGCGACCGTGGTCGCAGTGTCCTATTAACCTAACTTAACAGAACATTGACACTGCGATCAAAGTCGCACTGTTATATAACACTGCGGCATAGGTCGCAATTTCCTAATTAAAAAAAACATTTTACCATGAAGGGGCCTTTGTTTCTTTATAATGCGACCTGGGTCGCAGTATTCTATTAGGCTAACTTGTTAGAACAGACTGCGAGTGCGACCAAAAACCAAAAAATGAAAAACGGATGCCAACACTGCGACATCAGTCGCAGATATTTATGAAAAAAATAATCTTAAAAAAACAGACGTTAATATTTTTTAAATTTTTTTTAAAATACTGCGACAAATAACTGTGACCAAGGTCGCATAAACATAAGTCGCTTATACAAATAACTGCGACCAAGGTCGCATAAACATAAGTCGCTTATACAAATAACTGCGACCAAGGTTGACAAAAAGGGAATTAAAAAATTTAAACATTTAAAAAATATAAATCTCTAATAAATTGTTAATTCCTATTTTTCTTTCATCTTAAACTGTGACTTGGATTAAAGGATCTTACTTCTTTAAATTAAAAAAGGGTCTCTCTCTTATTTGAGACCATGGTCGCAAGCTTTAAAAAAATAAACTAATTTATTTTTAAAATATTTTTAAGAAATAATAGAATTTTCACGATAAAATTCAGTTTATAAAACACTTTTAATTGAAGTTAAATTAAAATATAGATTTTTCTGTAAAAAAAGGAAGGGAATCGAAACTGAAAAATATAACTATTCAGGGTTAAAGAACCTAAAAAAAGATTCTAAGTTTTCCATTTACCTTTTTCCGCGGATGATTTCTTGGGCGCCATCTAGATCAGATATTTTTTTGAAAAAACAAAGTTTTGAACGAAAAAGATCGAAAATTTTAGGAAAAAGAACACTAAACTTTTCAAATTGATGAACTGAAATTTTCAGATCTGTAATTTTTTTCAAAGGAAAGTTTTTACTTACAGTAAAAAGTTGTTCGTCAATGCGATTCTTGAAATGATTACTCGGGCGGGAATTTTTTGGTTTTTGTCCGCCAGAATTAATTACAAATTTGTGGCTATTATGTTGCCACGTCCCGCCGGCTGAGAAACTCTCTCAGCTGGCGACTTAGGTATAGTAACCGCATATATATGTGTGTATGTGTGTGTAGCTTTTGTTTATACAACCTTCTGAAATTATTATCTTATTTCTAAAGAATGTTTGAGTGGTAGATTATTGATGGCTTTGTCCTTTTTGCTTATCACCTTTACTGTTATTAAACATATGTTCCTGCATATATGTTGTTTGGTCAAATTCATCTTATTTTTTGATATCAGGTGTGTTACTTCATAGATTATCTATGCATCGTCCTAAAGTCATTTGTAGTGTTTATGTTGGCCCAGAGGCCTTCCACTCTAGTTTTGATGATGATTAACTCATGTAGTTATGTTTACTAATAATCTTGTGATTTTAGTTTCAGATCATGTAACAAGATATTAGTTGGTGATTGCTTCAAAAAGAGGAGTTTGGAAGCCTTCACTTGGTGATTCCCGAGCCCGAGCGTCAAGATCATTCATAGCCATGCTCGTTGGATCACGGCGTTTTGGACCGAGTCAGCTTGAAGATGAAGATCGTCAAGAAGACTTAGGTATCCTAGTTTAGTTTAGTGTGTTTAGATCCATATGTAAAGATAAGAATAGCTGATATGCTCAAGTGCACAACACACACGTTTTATGGATTTTGGTTTTCATGAATAGTTTAGATCAAAACAAGTTAAATGGTTTTTATGTATATTAGATGTGTTCGATATACATACATGCTCATATCTTAAACAAACTTATTTTGATATGCCTATTCATGAGTTTTAGGAAAAATCAGATTTCCTATTGAAAAATCCAAGTTTGATAAAATACAAGTTTTGATTTTTGGTATAAATGTTAAAACACAAAAATGGTTTCATATGCTTGATATTTGAGTTGAAATGTTTATCACAAGTTTATATATCAATGCAAAATGATAAAACTATTTTTGGGGATTTTTAGAAGTTTTTAAAGAATTTTTAGAAATATTTTTAACATGTTTTTTCTGACCCAGAACAGTGACTGACAGGCCAGGTCGGCCGACCGCACGGTCGACCGAACCAAAGGCCGGTCGACCGAGCGGTCGACCGACGTGCACAGCCTTGTGCACGTCTGGCAGACACATGGGCCGGTCGACCGGGCGGTCGACCGGACCAGAGAGCTTTGCTCTCTGTATCTGGGCGGTCGACCGGAAGCCTGAACGGTCATATTTATGACCGTTGGCGGTCGACCGGGCGGTCGACCGCCAGCCTGTCAGGCTGACAGATCAGCCTAACGGCTAGTTTCTTGGGGAGCCTATATAAACCCCATTTCTTGGGGTTTTGGATAAGATTTTTTGTGCCAAAATTTTCTAATATCTCCAGTATTTTAAACAAGTTTTCAAAAGAGTTTAAGTGCCAAAAAGATCTATCTTTATTTTGTTTTAGGTTTTTGGAAAAATCAAAGAAAAGAGTATTTTGGGAGATTTGTCTTGGTTTTTATTTTCTATCTTATACAAGAGTTTTCCCAAGTATTTTTCTTTGAGTTTTTGTTTTCCAAACACCTAGTTTTTCACACTTGAGCTTATCTTCTATCCTATTTTATTAGGATCATTTATTTGTGGAAAAAGAGATTGTTTGAGGTTGTTGTAGCCTCCAAGTTGTAAACACCCTTGCTTTTGTTGTATCCCTCTTTGGTAGAGGTTGATCGGGTGATTGGTTTGCTCCCTCTTTGGTAGAGGTTGAGATTGTGGTTTGCTCCCTCTAGTGAGAGGTGGAGTTTGGTTTGTAAACCCTCTTTGGTAGAGGTGTTGGTTGTTGTTTGGCTACGGGCCTACCCCTCGGTTGTGAGGCGGTGTTTGAGAGAGGAGTTCGGTACTCCCTTGTTGTAAAAATCCTCCTCGGTGGAGGTTCCCTCGGTGGGAGTCCTCGGTGGACAAGATAGTGGATTAGAAATCCTTCTCGGTGAAGGCGGGGACGTAGAGCTAGGGGCTCGAACCTCGAAACATATCTTTGTATTTGCGTTTGATCCATTGTCTCTCTAACTCTCTCTTTATTTGTGTTGTGCATAGCATCATTCATTCATATCTTGTATGCTTATGTTGTCCTTGCATTTGATTCATATTGCTTATCCTTATATGCTTGGATTGCTTGTGTGTGCCTCACTTATACTTAACCACAAGAGCTTCATATAGCACCTCAACCCTTATCTAGGGGAATCAAGAGGAGTTAGTCCAGAGCCCTTCACGGGGAATTCAGCTACACTTGTTGGTTGTATTAAGTGTGTTGCAAAATAGTTTTTAGCTTCCGCATTTATTTTCTAGATTAGCACTATCAGCTATTCACCCCCCCTCTAGGTGATTTCAATTGGTATCAGAGCCTACGCTCCTGATACTTAGGTTTAACAACCTAGGAGTGAGATCCTTGTTTAGCTAATCTACCATTTGCATTTGCAAATTTGTTTGCTTGCACACATATAGTTTGAACCCATGGACTTCATGACCCCACCTATGTTTGATTCTTCCAACATTGTTGTTTGGAAGACTAAAATGTCCATCTATTTACAAACCCTAGGATATAAGGTTCACCTTGCCATTACCAAGGAATCCTACCTTAGTGATAGCAAGCATATAGGGGCCAATGCACAAGCCCTTGAGGCTATTTGAAGCACACTTCCTAAAGATTATCTTATGCATGTTTCTAACATTGATTCCGCCTTTGCAGCGTGGAACATTTTGACAACCACCACCTCCAAGCTTCAATTGCTAATCCAACCGGAGGATGAATCTAGTGGAGATGAATTCGAGCCATAACAATGCTATACGGTCCAAGGGAATGACTCCCTTGAGGTATACTCGGATACTTACCTAGATAGTGCTAGCTCTTCATTTGATTCACATGATGATATGGATGCTAATGCTTTAAATGAAGAGTTGTCTATTGTTTGTGAAAAACTCCTTGAAAAATATAAAGTTTTGAAAAAGAAAACTTGTAAAATAAATAAAGAAAAAGAGGATTTGTTTTCAAGACTTGAGTTGGTTTTGCAAGAGAAGGAAGAGATTTCTAGTGAATGTGACTCACTTAGATCTCAACTTAATCTTGTTTTAAAAGAAAATGATTTGTTGAAATCTAAAAGTGATAGTAATGATTTTTTGAAGAAAAATGAAAAATTATCTTCTAAAGTTGAACTCGTTTTAAGAGATAATGATTCTTTGAAAAATGAAATTGTTTTTATTACAAAAGAATTAGAAATTTGTTTAAATAAAAATAAATCTTTGAAAAATGATATTTCTTCACATGTTTGCCATGCTAGGATAGCTTCACCTAGAACACCTATTGCATGCCACACTTCTTTAATTGAACATGATATATCCTTACTTAAGAAGAATGCTGATTGTTTGGGCTCCACTTTGAGCCAATGTGTAGTGGGTCACACACGTTTGGAATCTTTGTTTCGAAAGAAACAAGTTCCATCTATTCATGCACACCCTCCATGGCATACACATGCTCCTCACGGACACCATCATCACTTGTATGCTCATGTGTACACTTGTACACATTGTGGACGTAAGGGCCACCTTGCTAAATTTTGCTATGATCGTATACATATTTCTAATTTAGCAAATAAATTTGTTTAGGTTAGAGAAGATACTAACCCCCATGGACCCAAAAGAGTATTGGTACCAAAGACCACCTCTCTTGTTTATGATATAGGTGTGGGCTCTCACATGACGTGAGAGTAGCGATACCTTGGAGTGGTTGCGTTCCGTGCTTAAAGGAAACTATTTGGATGCATCACTTTCAAGGGAGGTTTGGTGGGAAGACCACCATGTTTTGGAGACATGGATAGTTGCCTCATAGGTTTTTGGTAACGGTCTCTTACTCCTTATCTATTTTTGCATGCTTTTCATGTTTATTATTTATAGCATGTTTTGTTACTTTTAAATTATTATGAAAATGCCATGATTATTAAACTCTTGACATACATGTATAGTATTTGAGACACCCATGTTTAATATGGACTATTATTATGTGTTCTCACCATTTGTTTAGCTATCATGTTTATCATAGGTTTAATAACATGTGGATTTTCTTAATAATCATGTTTATGTTTCTTCATGTTTATTCATATCTTGTTTTTATGCTTCATGCGTTGATTACATGTTTAGATGTTAGTTTTCATTAAGACTAGGTATATATTTGTGCATATAGTGGGCCGCAAATAAATCTATATATGTTTGAGCTTGAATGCTTATTTGAACCCATTAGATGTGCTAGTATAGTCTAGTTTTGATGATCCATACATTTTAAACTTGTATTCCTATTTTTGGATTTGTTTTATGTCTATGTTTAACTTCATGTATATGTCCATTTTATCCAAATTATTGTTATACATATACATCCTTTTGAGCCACGTGCCTTCATGCATATACATTTGTGGACTCGTTGTGTTTGGATATGTATGTATACCTTAGTTTGTATAAGACATACATATGCCTTGAAGTTTAAATAGTTTTTGATGATTTTCATGTTTTCATGTTTCAAGGAATATTGAGCTTATTGTCCATCTTTCATGATTATGATCTTCACATCTTATTTGTACACTCACATTTATTGTTTACTCATGTTTTGTTTTCATGAGTCATATTTATGCTTAATTGGCTTAGAGTGTTGATTATCATGTGGATTTCATGATTCATGAAAAATAATTTTGTTTTATTCCTTACTTGAAGGATTTCGTACTAGTTTACAAATTTTTCATATAACTAGTTGCGATATTCTTCATTTGGTAGAGTTTTTCAAGCATACTATATTTTTCAAACCTATTTTTGAAAACCCCTACCATCTAAGGGTGGTTGGATGGAAGATCATGCTCATGTATGCTTTATAGTGAAAATCATTTTAAAACTTGAACATGATTGGGAGGATAGGTTATATGAGTTATACTTTGATATTATTGTTGTTTCAATTGGTATCATTGGATTCTTTCAATTGGTATCAATTTTGACCTTTCTTGTATACTCATATATGTTTGTATGTATGTATGTATGTTTTTTTTTTCAGTTCCAATAGTATCAATTTCAATTGGTATCTATTTTTCATACATATATATGTTTTATTTGTGCTTATTATATCCCTATATCTTTAAGCACAAAATTTTGTTTATGCTAAAGCTTGAGTTTTAACTTTGTTTCAATTGATTCAATTTTCAATTGGTATCTTATTTCGAGCCTACGCATTGTTTTAGTTGGTATTTCATAAAGGGAGAGAAAATTTGTTTTTGCATTTCAATTGGTATTTGATTTCCACTCCCTTGCTTTATGATAGAAAATATTGAATTTCCATTTTGGTATCATTTGCTTTTAAAGAATAATAATTTCAATTGGTATCAAGATTTATGTTTAGGAATTCAATGTTTATAATGTTTAAATTTCTATTGATATCAAGATGCACTACTTTGACACATTCTTAATTGGTATCAAATTTATTTTATTGAGAAAATTCAAAAATTTTGTTTAAAGAAAATATTCAAAAGTTTTGATTTGTATTGCCTATATGCAAGGAGAGCTTAACATCTCTTCTACATATAGATTCATGATGAGTGTATCTTGTATTGAAGAGCTTGACAACTCTTCTTTATGTGGTACACGTGTATAGGGGGAGCTTCACATCTCCTCTTATGCGTTGCATAGTGTACGTTATGTGAATTAGGGCTTGTCATCCCTCCTTCATGTAATGTATCTATGTAGGGAAGCTTCACATCTTCCTCTTCATGAATGTATATCGCATATACCATTTATTGATCTATGTTCACTTTAAATTGGTATCAAGAGGCACTTCATTGACATATTTTTTTTAATTGGTATCATGTTTAATGTCACCCCTTATTGACTTTGTTTTTGTTTTAGACAAAAAGGGGGAGAACACTGTTTTTATTGTTTTGACCCTTTTGTTGATTCTTTGTTTCGAACAAAATGGGGAGAAAAATTTATTGTTTTAGTTTTTCCCCCTTTATTGATGATTGACAAAAAGGGGGAGAATTATTTGAGAAGTTTTATATATGCATATTTATGGTTTTGCATATATTAAGTTTAATTGGTATCTAGAGCAATCTAGAGCACTTGTTTTGTTTTTTTGTTTGAAAATTTCATTGGTATGTAGAGCCTTTTTATTGTTTATGCATATCTATGCATTCATGTTTAAGAGCCTTCATTGCATATTCATTATGTTTATTTGTTTATGCATGAGTTAAGGAGGAGCTTCTTTGAAGCTTAACTTTAATCCATGCATATATAATTCCATGAGTTTTGTCATCATCAAAAAGGGGGAGATTGTTGGTCCAGAGGCCTTCCACTCTAGTTTTGATGATGATTAACTCATGTAGTTACGTTTACTAATAATCTTGTGATTTTAGTTTCAGATCATGGAACAAGATATTAGTTGGTGATTGCTTCAAAAAGAGGAGTTTGGAAGCCTTCACTTGGTGATTCCCGAGCCCGAGCGTCAAGATCATTCATAGCCATGCTCGTTGGATCACGGCGTTTTGGACCGAGTCAAATTGAAGATGAAGATCGTCAAGAAGACTTAGGTATCCTAGTTTAGTTTAGTGTGTTTAGATCCATATGTAAAGATAAGAATAGTTGATATGCTCAAGTGCACAACACACACGTTTTATGGATTTTGGTTTTCATGAATAGTTTAGATCAAAACAAGTTTAAATGGTTTTTATGTATATTAGATGTGTTCGATATACATACATGCTTCATATCGTAAACAAACTTATTTTGATATGCTTATTCATGAGTTTTAGGAAAAATCAGATTTCCTATTGAAAAATTCAAGTTTGATAAAATACAAGTTTTGGTTTTTGGTAAAAATGTTAAAACACAAAAATAGTTTCATATGCTTGATATTTGAGTTGAAATGTTTATCACAAGTTTATATATCAATGCAAAATGATAAAACTATTTTTGGGGATTTTTAGAAGTTTTTAAAGAATTTTTATAATATTTTTAACATGTTTTTTCTGACCCAGAACAGTGACTGACAGGCCAGGTCGGCCGACTGCACGGTCGACCGAACCAAAGGCCGGTCGATCGAGCGGTCGACCGACGTGCACAGCCTTGTGCACGTCTGGCAGACACATGGGCCGGTCGACCGGGCGGTCGACCGGAAGCTCGAACGGTCATATTTATGACCGTTGGCGGTCGACCGGGCGGTCGACCGCCAGCCTGTCAGGCTGACAGATCAGCCTAACGGCTAGTTTCTTGGGGAGCCTATATAAACCCCATTTCTTGGGGGTTTTGGATAAGATTTTTTTGTGCCAAAATTTTCTGATATCTCCAATATTTTAAATAAGTTTTCAAAAGAGTTTAAGTGCCAAAAAGATCTATCTTTATTTTGTTTTAGGTTTTTAGAAAAATCAAAGAAAAGAGTATTTTGGGAGATTTGTCTTGGTTTTCATTTTCTATCTTATACAAGAGTTTTCTCAAGTATTTTTCTTTGAGTTTTTGTTTTCCAAACACCTAGTTTTCCACACTTGAGCTTATCTTCTATCCTATTCTATTAGGATCATTTATTTGTGGAAAAAGAGATTGTTTGAGGTTGTTGTAGACTCCAAGTTGTAAACACCCTTGCTTTTGTTGTATCCCTCTTTGGTAGAGGTTGATCGGGTGATTGGTTTGCTCCCTCTTTGGTAGAGGTTGAGATTGTGGTTTGCTCCCTCTAATGAGAGGTGGAGTTTGGTTTGTAAACCCTCTTCGGTAGAGGTTTTGGTTGTTGTTTGGCTACGGGCCTATCCCTCGGTTGTGAGGCGGTGTTTGAGAGAGGAGTTCGGTACTCCCTTGTTGTAAAAATCCTCCTCGGTGGAGGTTCCCTCGGTGGGAGTCCTCGGTGGACAAGATAGTGGATTAGAAATCCTTCTCGGTGAAGGCGGGGACGTAGAGCTAGGGGCTCGAACCTCGAAACATATCTTTGTATTTGCGTTTGATCCAATGTCTCTCTAACTCTCTCTTTATTTGTGTTGTGCATAGCATCATTCATTCATATCTTGTATGCTTGTGTTGTCCTTGCATTTGATTCATATTGCTTATCCTTATATGCTTGGATTGCTTGTGTGTGCCTCACTTATACTTAACCACAAGAGCTTCATATAGCACCTCAACCCTTATCTAGGGGAATCAAGAGGAGTTAGTCCAGAGCCCTTCACGGGGAATTCGGCTACACTTGTTGGTTGTATTAAGTGTGTTGCAAAATAGTTTTTAGCTTCCGCATTTAGTTTCTAGATTAGCACTATCACCTATTCACCCCCCCCCCCCCCCCCCCTAGGTGATTTCAGTTTATAGATTTTCTATTCTTGTTAAAAAAGAAGAAGAAAACATACATGGTGTATTGGATCCATCATTGTAACCAAGCATCATGGGTTCTATACCCGATTCATTGCATCCAGTTGATCTTGGATTTTGGATACAGAAAGATAGAAGGTGTGTGTTGAGGGACCTTTAGAAGTATCGAGTTTTCACTTAACTTGCCCAAGCTTTACTTAGCCCAAGCACTGCCTCTCTACCCCCTTGCCTTTCTTGGGCTGATCAACCCAACTGACAATTCTGACAAGTATTTTCGAGCAAGAAGCGGTACCAAAATTGATGCCTTCTCCATATTTATGGATAACAAGTCCATTTCCAGATATAGTTGAGAGATTTTCCCCAGGAAATCGGTACATAAAATGGAAATTAACCTTGATGGTTGGCTGCATTGTTCTCTCTTTGGCCCAGTCTAGAAATATTAACTTTGGAACTTATTTAAAGCTATCTTTTCAGAACTTTGGTTACTTTGTAGTTGGTTCAGATCACAGCGGATCATCCAGGTGAAGTCCGATAAAAAGGCTCTGAAAAGTATGTGTTTTTTGTT
>JAVJIF010032378.1:0-75000 GCA_038442645.1 Agave tequilana | reverse complement strand
TTGATATTTGAGAAAAATCTGAATTTGGGTTCTAACAAACAAATCCATGCAAACAGTATTAATAGAAATAATGCTAGAGCAGAATGTTTTACAGATGAAGTATGCAACATTTGACCTCATTTGCACAAAAAGTTTTGGGGCAAATAGGCACTGAGGTTTTTGCAAAATTCTCAAAACTCTTCTTTAATTCTTTAGTTTAAAATCATAGGAATTTAAGACATTGCTTGGCAAACATGGAACTTTTTACAATATCAATGTCGATATGATAAAAGCAATGTGGTACTGCAAATAGGTAGTCTCTCCTATGATTGTGGTGACAGTTTCGACAAATTGCATAACCTGCATTCTAGCTTCTGTTAATATTTTCTTTCACCATTCTACCATAAACTATAATTCTTGAGGTTCAAATGGAATGTTTAGAAGCATTGGAATTACCTTAAAGTGGTACTATACCACTAATAAGTAGTAATAATGCTCTATTTTTGTAGGTTGTTTTGCCATATTTCAAGTGCAAGCTGAATTCAATCTATAACAGAGAAAGGGAAGCAAGGCTTCAAGCAAGCCTTTGGGGCCATGACGAAGCAAGGTTAGATGAAACAGACTACTTCCTTGACCGTGGTGAAGTTTCAGATACACGAGTTGAACCTTCAAGTGTGGAAGGATCAAGCCTTATGCATGTTAAAAGGAAAATTATGGCAATTATTGGTGCTTGCTACCCTTGGATTCATGCAACCAATGAAGGTATATGCTTTGCTATACTGTACAGTTATTTCTTATATTCTTTTCATGAATTTTCAATCATGGGTACAAATTCTCAATCATATGTATTCTTTGCAGGACTGTCCTTTGCTTATCAGCTATTATATCTGTTGGATGCTACTGGTTTTTATACCCCAGGACTTCATGTTCTTGGAGTTCAAGTTTGTCGTGCAACAGGACAAGAACTGGTATATAATCTGGAAATATCAATTCTTTGCTCAGTTACTTCGCCTAGAAAATTGTTATTTTCCACAACTGTGAATTCTGTCTTGAATATATACAAGCCCCTCTCTTGGCTACATCATCATCCAAGAATTCAACATCAATTTAGAATCTTAGATAGTTGGTTCTAGGTTTACAGATGATCGTAAAATTTTATTGTTTCTTTTGGAGCCTTGTGCCCCCATCTTGAGGGGGAAAGGCTACAAGATGATGATTACATTAATTAAACTGTTTTGGGTTGCTTACTCCATTATTTTCCATTGCAATCGAAGAAAGAGATGCTTACTTCATTATACATATAGGGTTATGGTGCATGTATTTATCTTATCATATGCTTTTCTGAAGCTTTGGAGGGAAATGTTGGCCGGAAAATATTGACTAAGCAAATTAGATCAAACTGTATACCTTCTGTGTGACTAATGCTTTACTGTACTGCAATGTCAAGGTAGGTGGATTCGTCCTCTAGGATATCAAGGATTCGAACTCGCGAACGTGAAAGGTTACGTGGTCCTCCTTGGGTAAAGGTATGTAGGTGAAGATATATAAATGCCATTGGGTACAAGTGATATCTCAGTGTGTTGTTCTGTACAGGAGTCTATGGTCCATCAATATCCAAGTTGATCGCGTACATGCTTTGCTATTGCAGGCAGTTCAGAGAGTTCTCCTCAGTTGTGTGTATACTACATTGGATTATGCACAAACTGGTCTCATTGCGGCAGTTTTCTTTTTCAAGGTGGGTGGAGCTTACATGCTTCCAAAATTTCAATATAAACTGGACTGTACTGTATCTCTAAGGGATTCAATATTTGTAGGAAAACTATTGAATTTTGCATGCAAAATTTAAAATCAACTAAAGTGTATTTCTCGTTCCCTCGTTCTTCAGAATGTTCAACTGTCTATTATGCTTCAAGTTTTTTTAGTTTCCCTAATTTCTGTATCATATGTTTTTTATAATTATGTGTGTGTGTGCACGCGCGCGCGCAGATGATGGAGTGGTGGTATCAATCTGCTGAAGAACGAATGTCAGCTCCAACTGTTTACCCGCCACCACCTCCTCCACCTCCCCCAAAGGTAATCCATATCTTCCACCCTTCATCTTGCAAAAGCCATATATTTTTAAATCTTAATTATGCTTCTAGCTTCTTTTAGTTTTTTGAATTGTGCATCTGTGAGCTTGTAAGTTGATAAATCATTTCTTTTTGTAAATATTTCACTTTAATACATTGTAGATGAGTGAAGTATTTTAGCACTGAAATATTTCTCTTGTTTATATGGTTAAAATTATAATAAGTTTGGACAGATATAAATTTTAATTGCATATTCTTACTTACATTGTGCATGTTTTTTAATATCTAAAATACATTTTAACTGAATATTTGTTTTATCAATCGAAATTTATAGCCATGTCAGGCCGCATCATGAAAGTCATAGTTGACTGAAGGCATAAAATGTGTAGAATTCATCATGAGTTGATTTCAGAACTAACATCAGTCACAATCGTTTAAGAATCTAGGTATGATTATGCTAAAATCACCGTAATTCTTTCTGGTTAAGTCAGTCGAGCTGGTACTGAATTTTAAAGGCTACTTTGACCTATGCCCGAGTGTATAATCCTAACAAGTCTATAATTTATTGTATAGCTATCCTATCCTCTGATCTTTTGATACAGGCAGGCAGCTTCCTAGTTACACGATATCTACTAAGTTTAAAATGATTATGAAGCTGTTCTACTTCTTGTGAGCAATTGATGAACACCTTGAGAGTGACATGTTTGCAGGTCGCTGAAGATGGAATTTCATTGCCACCTGATAGAACAATATGCCCCCTTTGCTCACAGAAAAGAGCGAATCCATCAGTTATTTCCGTTTCTGGTTTCGTTTTCTGCTATGCTTGCATATTTAAATTTGTTTCACAGGTTAGCTCCCCCAAAATCTTCTATGGGATACACCATGTATGTTATTCGAGTACATTGTTCTGATGATGTCTACTTTTCATGCAGTACAAACGTTGCCCTGTCACATTGATCCCTGCAACGGTCGAGCAGATAAGTGGACTCTTCCACGATTTATAGCAGGTTTTACTGGGTTGGCCCAGATTGGAACTCAAGTAGGAAAAGCCGCGCCCATAGAAACGAGAAGCACAAACATCTTGGACTGCACCTGCTTTTGAAGACGAAGAATGTCGATAGAACCCGTGCTTCCGGTGGTTGTTCATTACTGCTTTACAAATCAGGAAAATAAAATTTTATTTGAGAAAAGCTCGCAGAAAAGGGCCTCTTTTGGTGTTATAACTTGGTTCTCAGAGTTGCTGAGGTGATAATCCTGTGTACATTCTGTTAGTTCTCATATATATGTGAAACTTTCTTCATTTCATTGAGGGTGCTGACTTGAAAATAGTTGTACATTATGCAAAAGGTTACAGGTTAATGTTATTTGAAGATGTATCCTCTGTTTCTCCTCTGTTAACAGCATTATTGGAAAGCAATATTCCCGGCCTCAGAGCTGTATGTATTTTAGGGATGGGATGGGATTTTAATAGCGATGTAAAACTTTAGAAACATATTACAAAGGACTGGGCAATTTTAGAAAAAACTGCTTCCACTTTTCTGTTCATTATTTCTTTTCTTTCTTTCTTTCTTTCTTTCTTTTCTCTTCTTGTCGCCCTCTTTATCAATCTTTATTTTAGTGTAGCAAAAAAGGAAAAATATATATATTTTCTTCTTCTCCTCCCTCTTTTCCGACTCTCAAGGCCAAAAAGAATTTAGAAATCTAACAAAACTTTTGGGTGCAGCTGATGTGGCTCTAAGTTTCCTTTTTTTTTTTTTTTTTTTTGATAATATAGGTCATAGCCTGACGATGCCAGTTGGATTTGAACTTCAAACTTTTTGTTCAATGCAAAGAGATTTTATCACTATGTTACAGTGGCACTTGCTATGTGGCTCGAAGTTGGTCGATGTTAAATAAGAAAGGCTTAAAATTAAAAAAAAAAATCATTGAAAAACTTATCCGTATATAACTAAAAATGATAAGGTATGTCTGATGAAAAGCCTATTAGATTTAATATTTTTTTAGTTCGTGAGATGTGTTTCTTCCTTTTAATTTTCTTTTCAACAATAGAGAAAAGAATGCACAAATATTTTCTATTGCGAAAAGAAAATTCAATTAAAATTGCGATGAAACTCTTTTTCTTTTTATGATATGTCTAAGACAAGACCATATTGGTTTGATAAATATTGTTATAAACTAGAAATTATGTGCATAACAAACAACAAAGAGTATTTGATGAAGTATAAGAGTAACTACTAATAGGAATAATAAATGATAAAACATATCTTCTCTGGTTGGTTTGGAAATCTTACATGGGGTATTTGAAGGGATAGCTTTGTCTTTGTCTTGTTAGTAGCACGTTATGCCTGTACCTGTTGGCACTGGATGGGTAGCGGGCCGGCTCCCATGGGCCTGTGGGTCTTTGCTTGGAAAGGCTTGGATTAATGGGCCTCGACCCGTTAATTCTTTCCTTATCACAATATAGTATTAAGTATTTATATTAATATAAATACTTAAATAAATACTTAATGATACTAAGAAGGGTAATTATTTTTTTTTTAAGAAAACCTCTATTGAAATTTAATTTGAAGAAAACATCTCTCCAGAATTTAATTACCAAAATCAAGTCCTAATTTTGAAAAAAAAAAATCCTCTGTCTTTCTTCTTCTTACTCTGCTTCCTTCTTCCTTTGTCGCCTGCCTCTCCCCGCTGCTCTACCTCACCTTCAACTTTTTTTCATCCTTCATCAGTAAGAGCATTCTTCTCACTGCCAAAGAAATTATTTCCCTTTGATCCTTACCCAAAGCATTATCATACCATCATCGTGATCAAGCAACACCATCCACGAAAACTATCTTTCCTCTTCAGCGCTAGAAACTTACACTTCCTCACTTCAAACAAAACCTTTGAAATTAATATTCAATGTAATTACAACTAATCCGAATGATCTAACTATAATTAGGAAGAAATCAGTAAAAGAGTTTCTCTATGGTCATACAAATTGACAGACGATGCAGAAGAAGATGAAGAAGAAAATGAAGATGAATCAACAAAGGCTTCTGAAATTCGTTCAGTAAAAGGCAAGCATGTGGTCATTTATATTGATGATCAGAGTACTAATTCCAGTGGTAATAATAATGATATTAACGCTAGTGATGAAGAAGAGGAAGAGGCTTTGATACGTTACTCACAACAATTGAATTTTCAACGGGGTATAATCAAAGGATCCATGCGTCTAAAACAATTACTTGAGAAATGTTTAAAAAAAACGTGATTCTCCAATTTTTTTGGATTGAGTAGATAAAACTTTTTGTTATTCATTTTTTGATATCTCTAAATTGAATAATCTCATTTTTAGGAAATGGATAAGGGAAAATCCAGAATTGAAATTTTTTTATTTTGATGAGGAAGAAAAAAAAAAGAGAAGACAAATGAAGAGAAAGAAGAGGAAAATGAACGAATAGCAATATCTGAAGTTTGGGATATCTTTATATATACTCAAGCAATTAGAGGTTTAATATTAGTAACCCAATCTTTTCTTAAAAAATACGTTATATTACCGTTATTGAAAATAGCTAAAAATATTAGTCATAAGTTATTATTGCAATTCCCCGAGTTGTATGAGGATTTGAAGGAATGAAATATAGAAATGCATGTTAAATGTACCTACAATGGTGTTCAATTATCAAAAACAGAAATTTCTCAAAACTGGTTTACAGATGGTATTCAGATAAAGATTCTATTTTCTTTCTTTCTGGAACCTTGGCGGAAATCTAAAATACGATCTCATCATAGAGATCAGAAAATGAGTAAAAAAGATTAAAAAAAAAAAGACAATTTTTGTTTTATAATAGTCTGGGGAAGGTAAGCAGAATTACCTTTTGGGTCTCCCGAAGGCCTTTTTTTGAACCCATTTTTTAAGAACTCCAAAAAAAAATGATAAAAGTGAAAAAAAAAACATTTTTTTTCAAGTTATGAGGGCTTTCAAAGAATGAATAAAATTGTTTTTAAAGATTTCAAAAGAAAAAACAAGATAGGTCGCTAAAATAGTGCAGGGAGAGAGGGTAAAAATTTTGTTGGTGGGGTTTTTTAACCGATTGGATTGTGGCAGCAACAACAAAAGACTGGAGCAGAAGATCACTGTCGACAGGCATGGGAGCTGTCGACAGTAGATCTTGGATACGCGATATAGAGAGTGGATCTATACAATCTACCGACAGCCATCGAGGCATGTCAACGACTGTGGCTCAGTCTATCACTGGCCTCCATGGTTGTCGACAGCAGACAACCCGATAGTTGGGTGTTGTGCAATTTGTCGAGAGGCCATCCTGGCTGTCGACAGGCACGTATTTAAGACAATTTCCTGATTAGATTATGAATATGTTTATGATCCGTTTTCATATCCGTTGGTTTTCTTTTCTTTGTGAGCTCTCTGCCAATATAAAGAGGGGTATTCTCTTACTTGTTACCTGAATTGATTGATTTAAATAAGATCTCTCTCCTTTCTGCCCGGAGGATGTAGGCAATTACCGAACCTTGTTAAATATGTGCTTTCTCGCTTTCTTTCTCGCTTGCTTTGATCTTCTTATTTGTGACTGTTCTGCAAAAAAACTTTGGTGTTTATATTGGACCTCCGGCAGTATTCCCAACAAATAGTTCTAACTAGAAAACTAATATTGAAAGAATATGAAACAGTAAACCCTATTTTCTTATTGAAATTGAGCAAATTGAAAGTATGCTAAATAAATGAAAACAGAAAGACTCCAATATAAATAATAATATTATCCAAGAATCGACCATTCAAATTCGATTCATGAACCGTGTAATCACTCATAGAAATAAAAATGAAAGATCTTGCTAATAAAATAATCACAATTAAGGCTCAAATAAAAGAAATCACAAAAGATAAGGAAAAAATAGTTCTAACTTGTGATGATAAAAATAAAAGATCGGAATCACAAAAGAATATTTGTCTAATATTCAAAAGAAAAAAAATCTGATTAATATGTCAATCACATTATTTTATGATATCATTGAAAAAAACATACATGGATATATTACTATGTATTATTAAGATTCCGATGACCAATGCACAACTTTTTTTTGAATCAACAAAAAATATATCAGTAAATCCATTTACAACGACGAAACAAGCTAAGAAGGGGTTGAGAAATCAAATCAAAATACATGAACTTTATTTCGACTATAAAAAAATTATTTTCTAAATATTAGTAGTAAAAATTCTAATATTTATTGTGACTTATCATCTTTGTCTCAATCATATGTATTTTACAAATTATCACAAAATCGATTACTTAATAATTATCATTTGAGATTTGTACTTCAATATCATGGCACCCATTCTTTTCTTAGGGATATAATCAAGAATTATTGTACGACACAAGGAATATTTAATTTCAAACCAAGGCATATAAAATTCTTAAGTATGAGATGAATAAATGAAAAATTTAGTTACGAGGTCATTATCAATACAATTTATCTCAGACCAAATGAGCCTACTTAGTATCGAAAAAATAACAAAATAGAGTCAATCAATATCGTACGATTCAAAAGAAAGACTCAATAAAATTAGATTTATATAAAAAAAGACCAATTAATTCATTACATGAAACAAAATTACTATGCTTTGGATTCGTTGACGAGTCAAGAAGAAAAATTGAAAAAACATTATGAATACGATCTTTTATCATATAAACATATAAATTATGGAGATAGTAAGGAACTAAGGACTCGTATATTAATGTTCAAATTCTCGAGAAGCATTATGAAATAGACCATGAATCATATTTATCCAAAGTATTTCTACGGAATCTACTATCGAAGTTCTTAAATCATTCATTATTGCACGTAATTGAATTTTTTTTATTGTTCCTCGATTGGGTCCATTCAAAAATGGATTGTACATTTTTAGCAAGTGTTCTTGTTCATTCTCATCATCGCACAATCTGATCCTTTTTTCTAACGTATCTAAACTAAGAGATCCCTTTTTCTTTTCTAGAATTTTTATTCGACTTATAAATTCATTATTCAAGTTGTATTTTTTTTGTTTGTTAGTATAAACCCAATAATTATATAGGTCCTCGGGGGATAGTTTTCCTGTCGTATACAAAGAAATTTTCGTTCCACCATTTCTAAAAAAATCGATAAATTTGGTGAATATGTAAAAGATATAATTTGTTTTCCATTACTTGGGCATATATAAAAAAAATATTGTGACATTTCATTTCGTACAACATTTTCAAACCGGTAATTTTTTATATATCGCAATGGGCGATCTAAATCGAAAACAAAAGTTACAGTAGGCTTTTTAAACCAGAAATAAGTCTTTTCATTTTTCTCTTCTTTGATTTTTCCCAATTCCCAATTATTTTAGTGGGTAATGATAAGAATCTTCATAAAGTGGGCTAACTTTGTCTTCTTCGGCGGATTCCTCTTATTCCTGTATAGTCTTCTTCGTTTTGTAAGTTGTTTCTACATCATTTTCTTCCTTTCTTTCTCCCCTTTCTTTTGTTTTTGAGATTTATTTCAGCTTCTTAGTGACAATAGGCAACGACATTCTACCTCAATAGAAGGCACAAATGATAAATAAGAGAATACTAAAGATTCGAGCCATATAATTTATCAATTCTGACAAAAGGTACTTATTAGATCGAATCGAATGATTTTATCGTATCTAGAATAATACCAATCCAACCCATTTCATGAATAAAATATGACCAATTAACCAACCAACAAAACTATTTATCACAAATAACATCTTATTGTTTCATCGAAACATATAAATGTTGACAATCTGGCTAACGTTGACTTGATAAAATGAAATGGTTGAATAATTGAAAAATTATATTATTCAGAAATACACATTGAATACTGAGATTACGCATTGAATTTCTGCTAGTAGATCCATAATAAAAAAAAAATTTGTGATTGTTCCGAAAGAAATGAAACAAAAGATATGATAGAACTAGGATAGTTATTATATGAGGTCTACCCAATGATAGATGTAGAGGTGCACAATAGATCGATATGAACATAATGAGCTGTCCTATAATAAAATCAGTTGTTGTTGATACCTCCTTCTCGGTTCCTTTTTCCATAGCCCAAGCTCAGAGAAGGAAGAGATAAGAGGGCCCTATGGAAAATGTGGTCAGTTATTCATGATAGAGTCCGACGACAATGACCGAATTTATTATTTTCATGCATAAGGATAATAGATTACCTAATAGAAAAGATTTCAAAATCATCACAAACCTCCTTTTTTTCTTTTCTATTTCAATTTCTCGATTATTATATGATGTTTTCTTAACTTTCCATATATAAAAAAAGATAGATTATAAATGACATCTCTTATGTCAATGATACCATCTTTTTCGATTGAAAGACATTTCTTATGTCAATGACACCAAAAGGGATATTAAATGAATGGAATTGAGATATAGATGGAATAAAATGAAATAGAGCCACTTTGAGGTTGCCTATGAAATGAGGTATGGTGTAGCACCCTGTTCCCGGGATACATATACAGATACGTGTCCTGATTTTTTCAACCGTATTATTTTAGTTTTCTTCCAGTATTTATTTTTGGGTTGTGATTGCTTATATTATTTGGTATCAGATCTGAATTCTCAGCCCTAGGTCAGCCCTGACTGGACCAGGAACCTGATAACAACATACTGTCCAATTTGACCTTTCTGCTAGTCCGATTTAATTGATTTCAGTTTCAAATACTATTTTCTAATATTTTAGATTTTTCATAATTTTCTGAAATTTTTGAGAATTATTCTGTAAAATCTTCAAAACCGGTGTCGATCGGTATCGCTGACTGATTCCTATATTTTTAGTTTTCAAATAGAATTGTATTTTTAGAAATGGCTTTCATATTACTTCTTAAAATCTTATTTTCTATATAAATTATTTTTTTTGAGATTTTTCTGAATTTATCAAAATTTGACCGATTTTGGTGTCGACCGGTGTCGCTGGAAGATTTTAGGATTTTTAATTTAAAAATCAGATTAAATTTCTCTAATCTAATTTCACTAAGCATATTAAAATAATATTTTCTATTTTTGAGAATTTTTGAGAACTTTTTTCAAGCAGTCAATTTTTTACCCGATTTAAATAATAATATTATTTCCCAATTATTTTCTTTTCTTACTTTTTCCTTCTCTTCTCCTTTACTTAATTCTCTTATTTTACTCTACTTATTTATTATTTAAAAATATATATTTTTTACCTATTTTATCACTTTCCTTTTCTTTTCCATCTTTTTCTTTCTTTTCTTTCTTTTCTTTTTCTTTTCTTTTCCTTTTCTCTTTCTTCCTTTCTTCCCCCTACCAGCTCCCTGGCATCCCCATCCCCTACCGACTAAAGCTACGTCAACAGCACCCAACCACCCCATCCCCCCATACTCCTCCCTCTCACTCTCTTTCTCTTTTCTTTCTTTTTCCCCTTTTTTCTTTCCTCCTCCTCATTTCTCCATTTTCGTCTTCATCTCTCCCACCAACACCAACTCTTTCCTCCCCTCCTCATAACCGTCGTCGTCGCTGCCACCTCCGGCGCCACCGTCACTCCTTAGCTGGCGCCGCCCCTCCCCAAAGCCTCTCTCTCCTCTTCTCCACTTCTCTCCTCTTCAATTTCCATTTCTTCTCCTCCAATTTCCCCAAAACCCATCACCACCACTTCATTTTCTTCTCCAAAATTCACCACCAATTCTATCAATTTCTCCACTCTTACCACCCAAACACCATCTCCACTTCCTCCTCCAACTCCCTACACCACCACAACTCCATCAATCACCACCACCACCACCATCTTCAACAACAACACCAACCACAACAACAACATCACCATCAACATAAACCCAAAAACCCCTCCACCCACCCTTCCTCCCCCAGGCCCAAGCTGCGCCGCCCCCCTCCAGCGGCGCCGCCGCCCCCGGGCCGCCGGCGGTGCCGCCAACGGTGGTTGTTGCCGCCGGCCACCACCTCTCCCCCTTCTTATCTTTTTTTCTTCCTTCTTTCTTCTTTCATCCTTTCTTTCTTTTCTTCTTTCTTTTCTTTCTTTCCTCTTTTACCTTTCTTTCTTTTATTTCCCATCTCCCCTCTCCTTTATTCCCTAGTTACCCCTTCATTTCCAAGCACAACTCCCCCCCTCTCCTATAACTCTCTTAGCTTTCTCTCGTGTAGTCTCTCTCTAACTAATCTCTCTCTCCTCTCTCTCTTTACTCTCATTCTCTCTAATATATATATATATATATATATATATATATATATATATATATATATATATATATATATATATATATATATGGATTGGTAGCATGCAAGCACGTGTTCGCGAATTTCTCGGATTCTAACTCGGTATTACATTCCGGTTTTAGGCGAGTGCTTTGCTATCATCGTTCATATCTAGTGATTGCTATTTTAACGTCTATTGCATGATATATTGATATGTGAATGTCTTGTTACCATCGTTACATGTCTAATAATTGTTATGCTGCCTTTTAATACATGATGCATCATTATACGAGTTGACATATGTTATTGTGGCTCTGTATTCAACTTACCTGACACTGATATATTAAGTACTTGGTATTGATTCACTTGACCTGATATTGTGACACCTGACCGGATACTATTGCACCTAATATCCGTATTGCAATGTCTATCATGATTACCACTTTTACGGGACTTGACTTGATAATTTTACTGCTACCATCTGGTACTCCTGCACCCATGTATATTTGAACCCCTGAAATTAGGAGACTCCTGATATTATACTCTTGTTAATCCCCGTAATTGGATAATCATGGGTATTGGATTACTGTGAACACCCTCTGGATAATCTGTAATAATTGAACAACTTACACCGGGCCGGGGGAAACTGATGGGTACCGATATAGCTTTCGTGTTTATGGTGGCAATACAAATGTTATACAACTAGTACTTGGGATTCTACCTGGAGGCCACCAGGTGTTTCCGTGGGGTGTACTGCCACCCTACTCCCCTGCCTCTTGTCGGGTGTGCCGTATTCCCCTGGGTCTATTCCTTTGGGGAGCGGTGGCACCCTATTCTAGTTCGGGCGTATACTAAATCTGCGGGCATATAGTAAGACCCGGTACCTAGCGGCACGTTCCGGCTCAGTACCGGATACTCCTGGGCCGTTGTCTCGGGCATGCACGGGACCAATTCTATACATGGTTCGTCGATCTCCATCAGTTTTCAATAACCAACCTCGCTCGACTTGTATGCGGAGGTATATGGTATGGGACTGAAAGTACACCTAGAGGGGGGTGAATAGGTGTAGGGCTAATCTAATGACAAATGATGCGGAATTAAAAACTAAATGCAACACACTTAGTGTAACCAAAGAGTGTAGCCGAATTTTCGGTGAAGGGCTATGGACTATCTCCTCTAAATTCCTCTAAATAAGAGTTGAGGTGCTATATGAAACTCTCTTGGTTAAACACAAGTATGGGCACACAATCAAACCAAGCATGTATATATGATATGACAATAAGATGCAATGCACAAAGTAAGAGAGAGAGTTAGAGAAAGTGGATCAAACGCAAACACCGAGATATATTTCGAGGTTCGAGCACACAACTCTACGTCCCCGCCTTCACACAGAAGGATTTTCACTAACTCGTCCACACAGGACTTCCCACACAGGGAACCTCCACTGAGGATTTTGGGCAAATACAATTTGGGAGTACACAACTCCTCTCTCAAATACAACCTCTCACTAGAGGCAAGGCACAACTCAAAAACAACTCTACACTTAGAGGGTTAGGCACTTAGCCAAACAATAATCAACCTCTCACTAGAGGGATACCAACAAACTCAATCACCTCACACTTGAGGGATTCCAAACCAATCACCTCTTACTAGAGGGATACAAATACCACTTCCACAATCACCTCTCACTAGAGGGATATCAACACAATCACCTCTCACTAGAGGGATATCACAAAGATGGAAGGTTTACAACTTGGTGGTATAAACAACCACAAACCAATTTTCTCACAAAATAGATCATAATAGATAGGATAGATAGATAAGCTCAAGTGTGAGAAAACAAAGAGTTTGAAAATCAAAAACTCAAAGAAAATACTTAGGAAAATTTCTAGGATATAATAGAAATGAAGATCAAAACTAATCCCAAAGACTTTTCTTTTTCTTGATTTTTCCAACCCTTTAAAACAAATAAAGATGAAATCTTTAAACCCAAAAACTCTTTTGAAAACTTGTAATTAAATACTAGAAAGAGTGAGAATTTTTGTTCTGAAAAACTTGTTTAAAACAAACTCAAATGGGGGGTATTTATAGCCCCCACAAAATTCTGCCCGTTGGCAGCTGGAAAGGGCTGAAATGCCCTTCCGGTCGACCAGGCGGTCGACCGGCCAACGGTCATATTTTTTACCGTTGAGCCCACCAGTCGACCGGCTCGGTCGACCGAGAGTGGATACAGAGAGCAGAGCTCTCTGCCGGTCGACCGGGGCCATTTCCAGAGAGCAGAGCTCTCTGGACAGTCGACCGACCCGGTCGATCGGCTCACCAGCTCAAGCTGGCGTGCACGCTTGTGCACGTCGGTCGACTGCACTGGTCGACCGACTACTGCTACGGTCGACCGGTCCGATCAACCGTCAGACAGTCAGTCTAGCCATTATAGGACTTAAAAACTTGGGTTTTTATTTTTAAGTAAATCCCATAAAAGCACATAAATTTCACAAAAATTAATTCTTATTATATCTTTGAAATACAAATATGTGTGACAAAAATTCAACACATATTTTAAACAATTTGAACTATTTTTGTGTGATTGAAAATTTGCCCTTAACAAAAACTATATTTTCCAAAACTAAGATTTTTGAAATGGAAAATCGTTTTCTCAAAACACATGTAAATACAAAAACATGATATTTAAACACTTTGAAGCATGTTGTATATGGATGGAATCCAATATACATGAAAGGTATTAAATCTATGTTTTTGACTTGAAAATGAAGATCGGTTAAACTGAAAAACCAAAACTCATAAAACTTAAAACTTGTGTGTGTATTGTGAACTTGAGTATATCACACTATCTAATCTTTACATTGAGATCTAAACAAAGTTAAACTAAAACAAACCGATGTCTTCTTGTAGAATGCCGTCTCCAAGTCGACTCGATCTAAACGTGATCCACCGAGCTTGACTCCAACCGAGTGCTAGATGTGAACTTGACGCTCGAGCTCTTGAATCACCATGTGAAAGTTTCAAAATACCTTTGTTGAAGCTAATCACTTACTAATATCTTGATCAAATATTTGAAACTAAATATCACAAGATTATTAGTAAACTATAACTACATGAGTTAATCATCATCAAAACTAGAGTGAAGGGCCTCTGGGCCAACAATCTCCCCCTTTTTTTGATGATGACAAAACTCATGGAGTTATATATGCATGGATTAAAGTTAAGCTTCAAGGAAGCTCCCCCTTAACTCATGCATAACAATAAACAATAAGATATTCAATGAATGCTCAACATAAATATGCATAAACATGCATAAAATAAGGAAATGAAACAAACATGATCTTTTATACCAATGAAATAAACATACTTTTGATATCAATTTTAAAATAAACACGTTCTTAAAAACAATGTTGCTCTTAATATCAATAAAGACTCTATTTTAAAATAAACATGTTCTTAAAAGCAATGTTACTCTAGATACCAATATAAATTTTTTTTAAAAAAAAAATGTAGCTCTTGATACCAATAAAATAATAAAACAATGTTGCTCTTGATACTAATAAAACTCTTGATATCAACAAAACAATAAAACAATAAAAGATGCTCTTGATACCAATACTAACAAAAGATGCTTTTGATACCAATGGTAAAGGATAACTAATTTTAAACACATATGCATATAAAAACAAACATATAAACAAACATGCATATATCAAACTCCAAAATATTTCTCTCCCTTTTTGTCAATTCATCAACAAAGGAGTGCAAACAATAAAGGGCATAAACAATATTTTTCTCCCTTTTTGCATAAATCAAAACAATAATGGAATATATGCTATATACATTCATGAAGAGGAGTGACGTGAAGTTAACTACCCCTGCATACATGTATTTATATGAAAAGAGATGACTAAACCATAACCACATAAAGTATAATATGCAATGTATGAAAGGAGATGTGAAGCTCCTACTACACACGTGTATTACATATCAAAGAAAGGTCAATCACTTCAATATGACATACACTCAACATAAATCTATATATAGATAAGATGTTAAGCTTCCTTGCATATAAGTAATACAAATCAAAATGATACCAATTGAAAGATACATCAATTTAGTACGGACGTATATATAAAACATCATGATACTAATTTATGATACCAATTGAAAATAAATAAAACATTTTGAAGAAACTAACAAAAATATTTTGATATCAATTGAAAGATATAAACATATAGGTAATCTTGATACCAATTGTAAAAATTAGTACCAATTGAAAATATTTTACACTTTTGATACCAATTGAAAAACATAAACCAATTTTTTTGGTTAAACACTAAAATCATTTTGCAATAGAGATACCAAATAGAGAATAATATCAATTTAATATTCTTGATATCAATATTGAAAATGAAACATATACCAATTGAAAATAATTTTCATTAGGAGCGTATGATACCAAATTAAAAAATCAATATCATTTTTCAACATAAAGAGTGGGAGTAAGATATCAATGGAAAACAAAACCGATTGAAAGGTAAAATATGAATTTTCTCTCCCTTTATGAAATACTAATGAAAATGATGCATAAGCTTGTATAAGTTACCAATTTAAAAATAATTGTCATTAAGGACTAAATCAAGCTTAGCATAGCAAAATTTGTGCTCAACGATATAAAGATATAGTAAGTACAATCAAAACACATATATATGTATGAAAAATAAATACCAATCTAAGTTGATATCATTTGAAGTTGAAGCATACATATATAAAAACACATATGAGTATACAAAATAGATATCAATTGTGATACCAATTGAAAACACAATAAGGATCAAGTGTATAACTCATACTTCCTACCACCCATTTCATGCACAAGTTTAAATAGATTTTCAATAATGCATATAAGGCATGGTCGCCCAACCAACCGCTCTTTATGGGTAGGGGTTTTCAAAAAGTTTGAAAATAGTTTTAGCACAATTGAAAACTCTACCAAAAATGAAGAATACGTGATTGGTAGTGAAAAGTGCATTTTTATCATTACATTTACCATCACATTTCCATATTTATTCATATAATTCTGCACATTTACTAATATTTTATGATTTATTGTGTGCAGGCTTCGAAATATTAAAATAAAGAAATAAAGCCTAAAAAGAAGCCCAAAAGCCCATATTCAAGCCCAATGTAAAAGTTGCAAATATCAATTACCAAAATTGCAAATACTAAGGGCAAAAGTTGCAAATACAAAGAAGAGGGAAGGATAGACTTCTATTCAACCCTAGATGGACAGAGAGTGCAAGGATGAGGATAAAAGCCAAAGAAGGAGAGTGCAAGGATGAAATTCGTTTTAAAAGAGATTTGGGATCTAGGTAACTTGCTCCCAAGTTATCACGAAATCCAAAAATTAAGAGTCGAGATGCAGCTTCCAGAAGCAAACGCCTAGATGGACGGACCAGGGGAGGCCACGCGCCAAAGCGCGTGGCCAGCCGCCACTACCAGGCCGCGGAAACGCGGCCCAAGCCGCGTTTCCGCGGCAATCCAGTCATATCTGGATACCAGTTTTCGTGGGAGAGTTGTGTTGGGACTCTACCTCTTTTTGCACCTATAAATACCCCTGCATAGCAACAGAGGAAGGGGAGATCTCAAAAGTACAGAATCTACAGAGCAAATTCTAGGGTTTCTTAGGCTAACTTGTAGTTTAGGTTAGATTTTATTTTCGTTTTTCTTTTGTAAATTTTGTAACTGAGAGTGGAGGAAGCTTTCATGGAGGAAGGAGTCCATGCTTGTACTGAGGTGACAGCGGTGTAAGCCTACTTTTCTTCCATTGTTAATGAAATCCACTTGAGGTTTGTTTGTATTCTTTATTTCTTATTTATTCTTGTGTTCTTTTATTCTTGTTTTCTTCTATTTTTTCTCTAATGTCTTGTGAACCATGAGACCCAATTGCGTTGAGACTGCCTAGCCGAAGAAGAACCCTTGATGGCCTATGGAGATGAATAAACCTTCGTTAGTTTGTCTTTTATTTTCGTAGTGTAGATTAAGAAGGTGGACGATCCTATACGCCATACTTGTACGCCTTCCAAGACAAGGTAAGTCATCGCATGGATCAAAGGTAAGCAAGGTAGAAGAGGTATGTATGTATAGTTTTCTTTCTTTCTAATTCTAGTTTAGATCTCCATCTCTCTCAAATTTACTTTTCACCTTCTCATTGTAAATATCATATACCATTGTAAATAATAAAAGAAAATAATTTTTAGAGAATCTTACTTAAACGCTTCCATCGCTAGTCCCTCCCTGAGGATCACGACCCGCAAAGCCATTGCTACCGCGGATAAGAATTGAGCACCTTGCACACCTTTACTTCTCAATCTGATATTCTATATTTTGTGTGCAGGAAAAACTCAATCAAAACATTTGCGCTGTTGCCGGGGAGGGACGGTAAGTTTTTCTCTAAATAAAAAAATTAACTAATTCTTTTATTCTTTCTGTTTGCAGGTTTGGAGAACAGGAAAAATAACAGCAGAAGTGGACATATAGCAACTCTGTGCCTCTGCCCTCGAAGGCAGAGCATCAGAACCTACTATAGTGCCGCGGATCCGCGGCAATAGCCGCGGAAACGCGGCCTTAGTAGTGAACTACTAACTGCAATTTCTGCAGGTTGCTAAAAATTGCAAGATTTATTTTCTGCTCTGTTCCAATTTGTTCTGGGATAAACCTGTACACTGCTAATTAACCAACAGTAAAATATTTGTTGATAAAGATAAAAAATTGATTAGACGTTTGCATATTAGGCACGTGTCTTTTCAATTCCTTTATTTTACTGTTGAAGAGTGCTGGAGCAAGGTACGTTCGCATTGCATGTAGAATAGGACTCATCTCTTGGTTGATGCTTTGAGTGAATCTTATTTACATATTTTGTACACTTGCACAAATTTATTCTAAGGGCATAACCCATTAACAAGATAAGGTGGGGATTTCATCACTCTTCCTTAGCCCAAAAATCATATCCCAAGCACTCACTAACCCAAGCCTAACTTAAAATTAGTAGACGTTGGCCCTAGGGACATCTCGGACTCAATTAGGAGATTATCCTAAGGGGGAACAGTGCTGGAAGTTGACTCCTGCCAAATCAGTGTCTAGGAAGGGAATTGAGGGCCGAAAGCTCGAAGATTGGTGGTTATTTAATTAAGGAACGTCTTTGACAGAAAACCACCCACCACTCTTGCCCTGACCTGGCTGATTAACTTGTGGTCAAAGTCTGCACCCTACCTCCCGTGGACAGTCTAACCAGTTAGGAGTCGTCTAGGTCATAGGTCTACCCTAACTTAGGTTAAAATTTTTTCTTTTTTGTTTGTTTATTTGTTTGTTTTCTTTTTCTTTGTTGTGTTGGTGTGATATGTCATATAATAATAATTTTTCTAATTTTAATCCATATTACACACCTAACTATTTTTCGGATATTACCAACCCGGCATATCACAACTTTGACCAACCTAGTGTGCCGGAATGGTCTTATCCGAATGAATATAACCCATACCCCCCATCTTATGACCATAATTTTCATACTTTCAACTCTTCACAGAGTTCATGGGGTTTCGCTTCCCCGAGTCCAATTTTCAACCGACTTGTCCTCCGTCTCCACCTTGTCCACAATATTCCCAAGATTCATACTCAGATCCACCCATTCAGAATAGAAAACCATCTATCCGGGAAATGATGAGTATGCACGAGTCCAAGCAACAACCACCATCAATCTTAGACATGATGATGCGTGAGTCCACCGACTCACAACTTCATCACGATTACACTTCCTCTTTCCAAGTCCAATCACAAAAGAGGCTTGAAGCCATGACTCAGGCTAGATTAGCTCGTGAGCATGAACTAGATATGATGGTTCAATCTTTGCGTTCTCACCGTCCGACCAATTCTGATATCGCTGACCACTCTCTTAGAGCCGACGAACCAAGTTGCTTTGGACAACAAGATTCTGCTTCAGTGCCATCATTTGAACTTGCCGAAACTCCAATTTTTGATAGTTTGGCAAGTTCTTCCTTTCCTGAAATAGAACTTGAGCATGAATATGGTCATGATCTTCCACTTGGTAATTCAATTCTAATTCCTGATTCAATAATGACTCCGGTGTCTTCACCTGATTTCACTTTTCCCGAGTCAACATTGGATCCTGTGCCAATTCATCATGAAATTGAATCACCCATTTTTGATGATCATATTGTACTTGACCAATTTTATAATTTTGAAAGTCCCATGGATAAATTGGCAAGTTCTCACTTTTATGAAATTGAACCCAATGAGATATGTGACCTAGATTCTCAAATCTGTGATCAAGTTCAAATTCCCGAATCATTATTGACTCTTATTTTGTTACCAGACTTAAGTAATCTTTTAGAGTCAGTTTTGATTCCCACACCTATCATTCCTGAACTTGAATCACCACCATTGAGTCACATTCCATTGTGGGAAGATTATTGTGGACTTGAGCTTTAACTTATTGATTTGGATCCACTTCCTGAACCTAGCCCGACTCCTGGACCCTTACTTGATTTAAGTTTCTTTCCTGAGTCGGTATTCGTTCCAACACTTATGACGTCCAAGTCAATCATTCCATCTTTTCACTCTCCATTCTAGGGCAAGGCGGTTGACACAATTGACTCTGAATATAATTATGAATTATGAAATTTGATGGGGTGAAATTATTAAAAAATGATTATACATACATTTTAGTGGGTTATATAAGCAAGATTTCTGGTGGGTTCCCCCGAATTCCACAAAAAGTAGATTGGGCCGCCTTTCGTGGACCAATTAGATCACCATCGGAACCACCACCTTAAGGTAACTTCTGCCTTCCCTTGTTCTTTTTCATACATATATGCATTCATTCATACATTGAGGACAATGCATGAGATAAGTGTGGGGGTGAGCTTTACTAACATACTAACATAGTTAGAAACTAACAAAAATTTGCTAATAAAAAAAATTCTAAAAAAAAAATAATAATTATAAAAAGGATTGACTTATCTTTTGAAAGAAATCTAAGTTAGTTTTAAGGATTAGGAAAATCATGATTAGGATTTCTAAAAACTTGATCAAAATAAATAAATTGTTTAAATTTTAGGTATAGGAGGAGAAATTGAATAATTAATTAGTCTTGATTTTTACCTTAATGAAATTTGCATACCTAATGCATATCTAGGATTCTAAGACAAAGACCTTTGTGCCTCACATATAAAAAAAAGAAAATCACTAATTAAGCTGGATACATGTGCCTCAAGAAGCATAAGTATTCATGCCTAAAGGTGAGTAGATAAAATAAAGTCCTTAGTTTTGGGGCCTAGTTCACTCGAATTTGAGTCCGCAGGGTGTTTTCTCACCTGGTGCCCTAAAGCCAACCGGTTTGGGAGCCACCGACTTTAAGTTCGCTACATGGGTGGATTAGAAAGCCTAAGGAACTAAGAAAAATTACTCATATATGTATTAACACATCTAATAGTCAATTAGTTAGGTATGGGGGCCTCAAGAAGCCTTGATACTTATACGAAAGAAAATTAGATGAGTTATACATATTTAAAAAAGAAAAAATATATATATATATAATAAATAAAGAGGCATGAGAGTCCAAGTTAAGGAATTCCTAGTAAAAATTCATAAGGATGCATATGATTTTTGGTAACGAAAAAGACTATACAAAAATTCAATTTTAATCCTTACTTAAAATGAATAACAATTTACTTTATAAAGACTAAGTCTAAGAATGAATAAAAATGATGATCCTAAAATCTTATAGACTACTTAGTCTTTGCAAAAGTATTTCAAATATTTTCCTTTTTATGGATTTTGTGGGTGTAATCCGCTGAAAACCCTCACGAGATAACACTCGTCCTCTAGGGTAACCTAGGGGTTTAACGGCTTGTTGCACATGCTAAGTGCAACCGTGATTCCTACGAAAGTGAGTTAGGTTAGATTAATTTTTCTTTTTCTCTTTAATTTTTACTCGATGACGAGCAAAAAGATAAGTGTGGGGGTGTGATTGGTAGTGAAAAGTGCATTTTTATCATTACATTTACCATCACATTTTCATATTTATTCATATAATTCTGCACATTTACTAATATTTATGATTTATTGTGTGCAGGCCTCGAAATATTAAAATAAAAAAATAAAGCCTAAAAAGAAGCCCAAAAGCACATATTCAAGCCCAATGTAAAAGTTACAAATATCAATTGCCAAAATTGCAAATATTAAGGGCAAAAGTTGCAAATACAAAGAAGAGGGAAGGATAGACTTCTATTCAACCCTAAACACTTGCAGGATGAGAATAAAAGCCAAAGAAGGAGAGTGCAAGGATGAAATTCGTTTTGAAAGAGATTTGGGATCTAGGTAACTTGCTTCCCAAGTTATCACGAAATTCAAAAATTAAGAGTCGAGATGCAGCTTCCAGAAGCAAACGCCCAGATGGACGGATCAGGGTAGGCCACACGCCAAAGCTCGTGGCCAGCCGCCACTACCAGGCCGCGGAAACGCGGCCCAAGCCGCGTTTCCGCGGCAATCCAGTCATATCTGGATACCAGTTTTCGTGGGAGAGTTGTGTTGGGACTCTACCTCTTTCTGCACCTATAAATACCCCTGCATAGCAACAGAGGAAGGGGAGATCTCAAAAGTACAGAATCTACAGAGCAAATTCTAGGGTTTCTTAGGCTAACTTGTAGTTTAGGTTAGATTTTATTTTCGTTTTTCTTTTGTAAATTTTGTAACTGAGAGTGGAGGAAGCTTTCATGGAGGAAGGAGTCCATGCTTGTACTGAGGTGACAGCGGTGTAAGCCTACTTTTCTTCCATTGTTAATGAAATCCACTTGAGGTTTGTTTGTGTTCTTTATTTCTTGTTTATTCTTGTGTTCTTTTATTCTTGTTTTCTTCTATTTTCTCTCTAATGTCTTGTGAACCATGAGACCCAATTGCGTTGAGACTGCCTAGCCGAAGAAGAACCCTTGATGGCCTATGGAGATGAACAAACCTTCGTTAGTTTGTCTTTTATTTTCGTAGTGTAGATTAAGAAGGTGGACGATCCTATACGCCATACTTGTACGCCTTCCAAGACAAGGTAAGTCATCGCACGGATCAAAGGTAAGCAAGATAGAAGAGGTATGTATGTATAGTTTTCTTTCTTTCTAATTCTAGTTTAGATCTCCATCTCTCTCAAATTTACTTTTCACCTTCTCATTGTAAATATCATATACCATTGTAAATAATAAAAGAAAATAATTTTTAGAGAATCTTACTTAAACGCTTCCATCGCTAGTCCCTCCCTGAGGATCACGACCCGCATAGCCATTGCTACCGCGGATTAGAATTGAGCACCTTGCACACCTTTACTTCTCAATCTGATATTCTATATTTTGTGTGCAGGAAAAACTCAATCAAAACAATACGCAACTAGTTACATGATAAAATTTGAAAAATAGTACGAAATCCTTCAAGTAAGGAATAAAACAAGAATATATTCCATGAAAAACATGTAAGTCACACGATCATCAATACTCAAAATCTATAAAGCACATATCATACTCATGAAAACATAATCATGAGAAAACATTAAGTAAAGTGAGTGTATAAGTATAATGTGAAAGACAAAGTCATGGAAATAGGCAATAAGCTCAACGTGAAATTCTTTTATAAATAAAAACACGAAAATCATTAAGATTTAATTTTTATCAAAACAATGATAACTCCAAAGCATATGTATGTTTAGTCAAAACTAAAGTATACATACATATCCAAACATGAGAGAGTCCACAAAAATATATGCATGAAGGCAAGTGGCTCAAAGATGTATATGTATAACTATTAGTTTAGACAAAATGGACATATACATGAAGCTAATCACAAACATGAAAACATGCATAAAAATAGGAATACAAGTCAAAATGCATGAATCATCAAAACTAGGCTATACTAGTACATCTAATGGGTACAAATGAACAATTAGGTACAAACATATAATAATCTATTTGTGGCTCACTAATTGTACAAGCATATACTCAAGTTTTAATGAAAACTAACATCTAAACATGTAATCAAAACATAAAACACAACATATATCAATATGATCATTATGTAAATACACATGTATTAGACTAGGATATACACAATAGATAAACTAAAGTGAGTACACAAAAAAATAATGGTCCATATAAAACATGGATGTATCTCAAATACTAATCATGTATATCACTAATCTAATTATCATGGCATATGGCTTAATGAGCATTAAAATAAGACATGCTACAAATGAATGATTTAAAAGCATGCAAATATAAATGGGAGTAAGAGATCGTTACCAAAACCATGAGGGTAACTCTCTATGTCTCTAAACTATGGTGGTCCTTCTACCAAACTCCCCTTGAAAGTGATGCATCCAAAATGTCATCTTTAAGCTCGGAACGCATCCACCTCAAGGCACCATCACTCTCACGTCAAGTGAGAGCCCACACCTACATCAAATAAAATAGGGGTGATCTTTGGTACCCATAATCTTTTGGGTCCATGGGGGTTAGCACCTTTCCTAACCCAAACAAATTTATTTGCTAAGTTTTCATCATGTACTCTATCATAACAAAACTTAGTAAGGTGGCCCTTACGTCCACAATGTGTACAAGTGTACACATGAGCATATATAGTGTTGTGTGTATGAACGTGAGGAGCATGTGTATGCCGTGTATGGTGTGCATGCATAGATGGAACTTATTTCTTTCGAAACATAGATTCCAAACGTGTGTGGTTCATGGCACATTGGCTCAAAGTGGAGCCCAAACAATCAACACTCTTCTTTAAAGTATTTAAATCAATTTCAACCATGGAAGAAGAGGTGCATGCAATAGGAACACTAGAATGTGAAGCTATACTAGCATGGCAAACATGTGTGTCAATATCATTTTGCAAAGTAGTATTTTTCTTTGAAAACAAATTTAGCTCTTTTGAAATAGAAATAATCTTGTTTTGCAAAGATTCATTTTCTTGTACGACAAAATCAAGTTTTGAAGATAAAGCCTCATTTTTCTTCAAAATAATTTCACAATCATTTTTATTTTTCAAATTTTCATTTTCTTTTAATACAAGTTCAAGTTGAGATTTCAAAGAGTCCCTCTCATTTGAAATCTCATCCCGTTCTTGCAAAACAACATCAAGTTTAGAAGACAAATTTTTATTTTCTTCTTTTAAAGCAAAACTTTTCTTTTTCAAAAGATTATATTTTTCTAGCAATTTTTAACATACAATAGAAAGTTCTTCATTTAATGCATCGGCATCAATATGATCATTACTTGAAGAACTAGCACTATCATGTAGTTGAGATTCCGAATATACCTCAAGGGAGTAATTCCCTTGGACCATGTAGCAATATTGTTCGGATTCTTCTCCACTAGATTCCTTCTCCATAATGTTTGGCGTTTGAAGCTCGGAGGAGGTCAAAGTGTTCCACACTGCAAAAGCGGAATCACAATGAGAAGCCATAAACAAATATTCTTTATTAAGCGTGCTTTGAAGTGCCGTTAGGGCTTGTGCATTGGCCTCTATATGCTTGCTATTACCAAGATAGGATTTCTTGGTAGCGGTAAGGAAAACATACAAACCTATGGTCTTGAGATACATACTCATTTTAATCTTCCATACGTCGATGTTAGAAACATCAAACATAGGAGGGGTCAAGCAATCCATGAGAGTAAACAATATGTGTGCAAATGCAAATCTAGATTAGCAACCAAGATCTCACTTCTAGGTGGTTAAACCTAATATCAGGAGAGTAGGCTCTGATACCAATTGAAAGTACACCTAGAGGAGGGTGAATAGGTATAGGGCTAATCTAATGACAAATGATGCGGAATTAAAAACTAAATGCAACACACTTAGTATAATCAAAGAGTGTAGCCAAATTCCTGGTGAAGGGCTCTGGACTATCTCCTCTAAATTCCTTTAAATAAGAGTTGAGGTGCTATATGAAGCTCTTTTTGTTAAACACAAGTATGGGCACACAATCAAACCAAGCATATATATATATGATATGACAATAAGATGCAATGCACAAAGTAAGAGAGAGTTAGAGAAAGTGGATCAAACCCAAACACCGAGAAATGTTTCGAGGTTCGAGCACACAGCTCTACGTCCCCGCCTTCACACAAAAAGATTTCCACTAACTCGTCCACACAGGACTTCCCACACAGGGAACTATTGGCCCAAGGTTACAATCACCCGGTTTTTGAGTTTTGATGATTACAAAATATATATAGTTATTTGTACTAATCATATTTTAGTGTTTAAGTGTGTTTCAGGGTTCTAAGAATTCAAGTTGTGTTCTTCCCTAAAGGAAGGTACTTTTGACTCAAGATGACTCAATTCGGGTTCAAGGATTCAAGCTATACAACATTCCATATGGAGAAGCCTTAATTTGAAGATCATGTAGTCACCTGAACCTTTGTAAGAATTAGTTTGTTAAAGAATGAGATTATGATAAGTTGGCTCAAGAAACACACACACACACTTTCATTTTTCAAAATACGGTTTTTATTTTGGTTAGTTGGATTAGATGCATGTCTTGGTTAATATACATGTTTCTAATTATTTTGTATTTTTACATCTTGTTTATATCATGTATACCAACCCTTATAGCATGCTACTTAATCATATAGCCATTTAAAATTATTTTAAAAATTCTTCTAAGTTCAAAATTTTTCCTATAAAAAATACTGTTTCAGGCCTTACGGTCGACCGCATCTATTTCAGGCCTTATCGGTCGACTGCATCGGTCGACCGGGCCTTGTGACTTTGGCGTGCACGTTTGTGCACGTCTGCCGGTCGACCGGACCGTTCGACCGACTGACTGACCCTTACTCTCGGGTTTTGTCGGTCGACCGGGCCAGTCGACCGACATAACAAAGAATTATTTTTGTTTAGCCTCCGGTCGACCGATCGGTCGACCGTGTCCAACGGCTAGTTGCCAAGTTAGACTGTCGGTTGACCGGGCCGGTCGACCAACAGCCGCCAGCAGCCCCAACGGCTAGTTTATTGAAACTTATTTTCTGGATTTGATTGGGATGTGTGTTTCAGCTATCTCTGAATTTTTGGAGGCTAATTCCTGACCTATAAACCTAGTTTATATGATGATTTTCTCATGGCAAATCCCTATAAATAGATGGCATTGGTCACTTGTTAAAATCAAGAAAAATCCCCTTTGTTTTCAAATTTCCAAAAGAAAGAAAAGTTTTTAAAGTTCTCACTTTCTAAAGAGCATTCTTGGTTGAAGTTTTTCAGTTGATTTCAAGCTATTTCTTACTACTTTACAACGATTTTCTCACTTCACTTCCTGAGCTATAAGGAGTTGTAAGAGAGAAGTTTGTGGTCTTTTTGATTACCTTGTTACTTGTTCTATCCTTGTGTTGAGATCCCTCTTGTGTAGAGGATTGGATTGGTGGGAGTTCGGTACTCCGGTCTTGTGTAAACCTTTTTGTAATTCCCTTTGCGGATTTAGTGGAAATCCTTCACTGTGGTGGAGGTGGGGACGTAGAGCGGTGGCTCGAACCTCGAAACAAATTCCTTGTATTTGCGATTGGTTTCCTTATTGCTTTTTATTACTTTACCTTTCTATCTTGTGATATCTCTTGTTTGCACCTCATTGCACCCATTTCATTTACTTGCATTTTTCGGTCTTTACTCATCTCAACAAGAAAGCAATTACGCGTCTCAACTCATATCTAGAGGAATCAAAGAGGAGAAGTTCTAGAGCCCTTCACAGGGAATTCGCCTTCAATTTCTTGTTTTGAGTGACCGGTTGCATCATATATACACACTTGTTTAAAAAGATCATTAGATTAGCATTAACACCTATTCGCCCCCCCTCTAGGTGTTTTTCAATTGGTATCAGAGCCTTGGTCTCTAGGCTCTTGGCTTAACAACCTTAGAGAGATCCTTTATTGCTAATCACTCTATTCATTTTTCATCCTCATACACTTAGTTAAGATGGCCGAAGGAATTAAGACCCCACCCAAGTTTGATGGCCTTAACTTTCCCATATGGAAGGTTAAGATGACCATGTTTTTGCAGTCCTTAGGAAGCCGGGTTGCAAAGGCGGTGATCAAATCTTTTAGTGCACCCCTTGGTGATGAGGACACTTGGTCCGATATTGCCACGATAGAGTTGACGCTAATGCTAGGGCACACTATGCCTTGCTTCAAGCTCTAAATGACGATGATATTTCTAGAGTCATTCATTGCAAATCCACACATGAGATTTGGACTCACTTACTTGTCACTCATGAGGGGACTTCACAAGTAAAGAGGGCAAAAATCGACCTTCTTCGTTCCCAATATGAAAATTTTTCTATGCAAGAGAATGAAACCATAGATGATATGGTTACTAAGTTTACAAAGATTACTAATGGACTTTTTTCTTTAGGTGACGGCATTGACAACGACAAAAAGTGAGAAAGATCATCCGTGCACTCCCTCCATCTTGGGAAGTCAAAGCCACTACTTTGAAAGAGCTCAATGACAAGGAAGAAATGGAGCTTATCGGTCTCATTGGGAATCTCAAGACCCATGAGATGGAAAGAAAAGTAAGAGAAGAGATGGCTCCTCCCAAGAAGAAAGCTATTGCCTTCAAGAGTTCTTCCACCTACTCCGATGACGATGATGAAGAAGAGGATGATGAGGATCTTTCTCTTCTTGTAAAGAACGTTCGGAGAATGTACAACAAGGCAAAGTTCCAAAATAAAAGGAGATGGTAAGGTAAAGAAGAGAAGAAAATCATTTACTTCAATTGCCGGAAGCCGGGTCATAATGTTGCGGAATGTCCGGAAATCAAAAGCAAACCTTCCACCTCCAAGAAGCCATACAAAAAGAAGGATTTAAAGGCTACTTGAGATTCGGAGAGTGAATCCGATGAGGAAGTCGACACCGCCAACATGTGCTTCATGAAAAATGAAAGCACAAGCAAGGTAACTCCCGATATATCTATTGATTGTGAACTTTCTATAGATGAACTAGGAGAAGCTTTTGAAGAACTATCTCATAACTATGATTTTCTCAAAAAGAAATACTCGAAAATGAAAAAGGAAAATGAATCACTCAACCACAAAGTTTTCATTCTTACAAAAGAAAAAGATGAATTGTTTTCTACTCTATCTTCTACTCAAAAGGATTTTGATGAATATAAAATTTCTTGCAAAGGTAAATTTTCACAAATTGATGAAAATGAGATTTCCTTGCTAAAGAAGAAAATTGATTCATTAGGAGTAGTTTTGAAGAAATGTGAATTTGATAAAACTAGACTAGAGGCTATGTTTTCTAAGAAACATGTCCCAAAGAAACATTCACATGCTATTCATACTCAAGCTCATAAATCACAACCTATACATCATGCCAAGCACCCTAAATATGCCCACACTCCACACACATCATGTATTCATGTATGGTAAAGTTTTTTCATGCACATATTGTGGCCGTAAAGGTCATTTGGTTAAATTTTGCTATGATAGGATTAATGCATCGCATAATCATGTTTGGGTTCGGAATACTAACTTTCAAGGACCCAAGAAAGTTTGGGTACCAAAGTCAATAAATTTGTTAAATGATGTAGGTACATTCTAAAGCCTAACGACGTAAGGGGTTGTGGTATCTTGATAGTGGTTGCTCAAGGCACATGACTTGGGATATCAACAACTTCGCAACCTATCAAGATACCATGAAGGTGGCACTGTCACCTTCGGAGATGACGCCAAAGGAAAGATCATTGGTATTGGTAATGTTAAACTTGGTACATCTCCTTTAATAGAAAATATTGTTTTAGTTGATGGCCTCAAGCATAATCTCTTGAGTGTTAGTCAACTTTGTGATAAAGGTTTTAATGTTATTTTTGATGACCTAGCATGTAGTGTTATTGATAGACAATCGATGCATGTATATTTTTCGGATTTCGTGAAAATAATGTATACATAATTGACATGTCTAATATGCTATGCAATGCTACTTGTTTGAAAGCCCTCGATGATGACTCTTAGTTGTGGCATAGGAGATTAGGCCACATTTCTTTTGACCATCTATTTAGATTAAACAACAAGGAAATGGTGAAAGGTATTCTTTACTTGAACTTTAAAAAGGACCGCATTTGCGATGCGTGCCAACTTAGGAAACAAACCAAGTCCTCTTTCAAGTCAATCAAGGATATCATGACATCACAACCTTTGGAGTTGATCCATATGGATTTGTTTGGTCCTACACAAACCAAAAGTCTAAGTGGGAATCGTTTTGCTTTCATTTTAGTTGATGATTTCCCTCGTTTTACTTGGGTTTTCTTTTTAGAATACAAAAATCAAGCCTTTTCACATTTTCAAGCCTTTAAGAAAAGAGTTGAAAAGGAAAAAGATTCTTCTATTTTAAGAATAAGAAGTGATAGAGGTGGTGAATTCAATAACCAACCCTTTACCACTTTTTGTGAAGAACATGAAATTAAGCATGAACTATCTTGTCCTAGAACTCCACAACTAAATGGAGTCGTTGAGAGGAAAAATCGTACATTACAAGAGATGGCTAGGACAATGATAAATGAGTATGGTCTCCCTCATTATCTATGGGCCGAGGCCGTTAACACATCTTACTACATATCAAATAGGGTTTTCTTATGCAAAAACACTTCAAAAACATCTTTTGAGATTTATTTTTCTAGAAAGCCAAATGTTTCATACTTTAAAGTTTTTGGTTGTAAATGTTTTGTTTTGAATACTAAAGATAATTTAGGTAAATTTGATGCAAAGTCTTATGAAGCAATTTTTGTTGGTTACTCTAACACTAGTAAAGCTTATAGAGTATTCAATAAGTCATCCTTGACTATTAAAGAATATATACATGTAAAGTTTGAGGAATCTAATGTGTTTGTTGAGAATGTTGTAGAAATAGATTCCCTAAATGAAGACATGGAGAAAATTTCTTTGAAGGACTCACCTATTCTTGAAGACATGCCAAAGGGTGATGAAGAAAATGAAGTTCAAGAAGTTGAAGTGGAGACTACTCAACCACTTCCAAAAGATTGGAGATTCAATCCACATCATCCCAAGGATCTTATTATAGGTGAAGTATCAAAAGGGGTAACTACTCGTTCTAAACTTCATGATCTTTGTGGGCACTATGCATTTATTTCTCACTTTTAACCAAAGAACATCCTCGAAGCCGAGGGCGACTCATATTGGTTGCTAGCCATGCAAGAGGAGCTCAATCAATTCGAGCGCAACTAAGTTTAGCATCTTGTTCCTAGGCCCCACGATAGACCAACAATTGGTACTAAGTGGATCTTTAAGAACAAGTTGATGAGTCGGGAAATGTTGTTAGGAATAAAGCTAGGTTAGTGGTCCAAGATTACACTCAAGTCGAAGGTATCGATTTTGAGGAAGCTTTTGCACCCGTAACACGGCTTGAAGCCATACGGATGACACTTGCCTTTGCTTCATATAAAGATTTCAAACTTTTTCAAATGGATGTAAAAAGTGCTTTCTTAAATGGATTTATTGAAGAGGAGGTGTATGTTGAACAACCCCCCGGGTTTGTTGATCCTACACATTCGGATTTTGTTTTCAAACTAGACAAAACTCTTTATGGTTTAAAACAAGCCCCTAGGGCTTGGTATGAAAGACTTTCTTCATTTCTTATTTCTAATGGTTTTAATAAAGGAAAAATAGATACTACTTTGTTTACCAAACATGTTGATAATGATATACTTATAGTTCAAATATATGTTGATGATATCATATTTGGTTCTACTAATGAAAATCTTTGCAAAGCTTTTGAATCATGCATGAAGGAGGAATTTGAGATGTTTATGATGGGCGAGCTTAACTACTTCCTTGGTCTCCAAATCAAGCAAAGTAAAGACGGGATTTTCATTAATCAAGCCAAGTACACAAAGAAACTTATCAAGAGATTTGGGCTTGAAGGGGCTAAGACAAGCAAAACTCCCATGGCTACCACCACAAAGCTTGACAAGGATGAACAAGGTACAAATGTAGACATAAAACTTTATCGTAGCATGATTGGTAGTTTGTTGTATTTAACGGCTAGTAGGCCGGACATTATGTTTTGTGTATTTCTTTGTGCTCAATTTCAATCGTGTCCTAAAGAGTCCCATTTAATTGCGGTAAAACGCATTATTAGATACCTTAAGGGCACAATTGAAATGGGTTTGTGGTATCCGAAGACCAGACAATTTTCCATGACGAGTTTTTTGGATGCCGACTATGCGGGTTGTAGAGTGGATAGGAAGAGTACTAGTGGAACATGTCAATTTCTCGATAATTGTCTTGTTTCATGTCTTCCAAGAAACAAAATTCGGTAGCCCTCTCTACCGTCAAGGCGGAGTATGTTGCGGCGGGGACTTATTGTGCACAAGTCCTTTGGATGAAACATACTCTCCTTGACAATGATTTGCATTTTGACCATATTAAAATATTTTGTGATAATACTAGTACCATTCATATGACTAAAAATGCAAATCAATATAGTAAGACTAAGCACATTGACATTCGGTATCACTTTCTTAGAGATCATTATGAGAAAGGTGATATTGACATTGATTATGTTTCAACCGATTTTCAACTTGTCGATATTTTTACAAAACCACTAGACTATAATAGATTTTCTTTTATTTGTGGGGAATTGAATGTTTGTGTTATGGACTCTTGAAATTTTTTTAACAATAATTACCCTTTTTGATGTATGACAAAAAGGGGGAGAAAAAGTTAGTTTATCATTTTGAGTTTTGAGTTTTGTTAGTTTATCATTTTTGAGTTTTGAGTTTTGAGTTATGTGTTTTATAGTTATTGTTTGTTGAGCTATATGTTTTGAATCCCTATATCCTTTTTATGCCAAGTTCTTGTTTTTACTATTTATTCATGTAAATAGCCACGCTCTTTTCCCATTTTTCTGATTTTTTTTGTTAAATAACTCATATATTTTGTCATCATCAAAAAGGGGGAGATTGTTGGCCCAAGGTTACAATCACCCGGTTTTTGAGTTTTGATGATTACAAAACATATATAGCTATTTGTACTAATCATATTTTAGTGTTTAAGTGTGTTTCAGGGTTCTAAGAATTCAAGTTGTGTTCTTCCCTAAAGGAAGGTACTTTGGACTCAAGATGATTCAATTCGGGTTCAAGGATTCAAGCTATACAACATTCCATATGGAGAAGCCCTAATTTGAAGATCATGTAGTCACCTAGAACCTTTGTAAGAATTAGTTTGTTAAAGAATGAGGTTATGATAAGTTGGCTCAAGAAAACACACACACACTTTCATTTTTCAAAATACGATTTTTGTTTTGGTTAGTTGGATTAGATGCATGTCTTGGTTAATATACATGTTTCTAATTATTTTATATTTTTACATCTTGTTTATATCATGTATACCAACCCTTATAGCATGCTACTTAATCATATAGCCATTTAAAATTATTTTAAAAATTCTCCTAAGTTCAAAATTTTTCCTATAAAAAATACTGTTTCAGGCCCTACAGTCGACCGGGCGGTCGACCGCATCTATTTCAGGCCTGATCGATCGACCGCATCGGTCGACCGGGCCTTGTGACTTTGGTGTGCACGTTTGTGCACGTCTGCCGGTCGACCGGACCGATCGACCGACCGACTGACCCTTGCTCTCGGGTTTTGTCGGTCGACCGGGCCAGTCGACCGACAGAACAAAAAATTGTTTTTGTTTAGCCTCCGGTCGACCAACCGGTCGACCGTGTCCAACGGCTAGTTGCCAAGTTAGACTGTCGGTCGACCGGGCCGGTCGACCGACAGCCGCCAGCATCCCCAACAGCTAGTTTATTGAAACTTATTTTCTGGATTTGATTGGGATGTGTGTTTCAGCTATCTCTGAATTTTTGGAGGCTAATTCCTGACCTATAAACCTAGTTTATATGATGATTTTCTCATGGCAAATCCCTATAAATAGATGGCATTGGTCACTTGTTAAAATCAAGAAAAATCCCCTTTGTTTTCAAATTTTCAAAAGAAAGAAAAGTTTTTAAAGTTCTCACTTTCTAAAGAGCATTCTTGGTTGAAGTTTTTCAGTTGCTTTCAAGCTATTTCTTACTACTTTACAACTGATTTTCTCACTTCACTTCTTGAGCCAAAAATCTTTCCCTTTCTATAAGGAGTTGTAAGAGAGAAGTTTGTGGTCTTTTTGATCACCTTGTTACTTGTTCTATCCTTGTGTTGAGATCCCTCTTGTGTAGAGGATTGGATTGGTGGGAGTTTGGTACTCCGGTCTTGTGTAGACCTTTTTGTAATTCCCTTTGCGGATTTAGTGGAAATTCTTCACGGTGGTGGAGGCGGGGACGTAGAGCGGTGGCTCGAACCTCAAAACAAATTCCTCGTGTTTGCGATTGGTTTCCTTATTGCTTTTTATTACTTTCCCCTTCTATCTTGTGATATCTCTTGTTTGCATCTCATTGCACCCATTTCATTTACTTGCATTTTTCGGTCTTTACTCATCTCAACAAGAAAGCAATTACGCGCCTCAACTCATAATCTAGAGGAATCAAAGAGGAGAAGTTCTAGAGCCCTTCACGGGGAATTCGGCTTCAATTTCTTGTTTTGAGTGACCGGTTGCATCATATATACATACTTTTAAAAAGATCATTAGATTAGCATTAACACCTATTCACCCCCCTCTAGGTGTTTTTCAGGAACCTCCATTGAGGATTTTGGGCAAATACAATTTGAGAGTACACAACTCCTCTCTCAAATACAACCTCTCACTAGAGGCAGACACAACTCAAAAATACCTCTACACTTAGAGGGTTAGGCATTTAGCCAAATAATGATCAACCTCTCACTAGAGGGATACCAACAAACTCAATCACCTTACACTTGAGGGATTTCAAACCAATCACCTCTCACTAGAGGGATACAAATACCACTTTCACAATCACCTCTCACTAGAGGGATATCAACACAATCACCTCTCACTAGAGGGATACAAATACCACTTTCACAATCACCTCTCACTAGAGGGATCAACACAATCACCTCTCACTAGAGGGATATCACAAAGATGGAAGGTTTACAACTTGGTGGTATAAACAACCACAAACCAATTTTCTCACAAAATATATCTTAATAAATAGGATAGATAGATAGGCTCAAGTGTGAGAAAACAAAGAGTTTGAAAATCAAAAACTTCAAAAAAAATACTTGGGAAAACTTCTAGGATATAATAGAAATGAAGATCAAAAACTAATCCCAAAGACTTTTCTTTTTCTTGATTTTTTCAACCCTTTAAAACAAATAAAGATGAAACCTTTAAACCGAAAAATTCTTTTGAAAACTTGTAATTAAACACTAGAAAGAGTGAGAATTTTTGCTCTTGAAAAACTTGTTTAAAACAAACTCAAATGGGGGTATTTATAGCCCCCACAAAAATTCTGCCCGTTGGCAGCTGGAAAGGGCTGAAATGCCCTTCCGGTCGACCGGGCGGTCGACCGGCCAACGGTCATATTTTGACCGTTGAGCCCAACGGTCGACCGACTCGGTCGACCGAGACTGGATACAGAGAGCAGAGCTCTCTGCCGGTCGACCGGGGCCATTTCCAGAGAGTAGAGCTCTCTGGACGGTCGACCGACCCGGTCGACCGGCCCACCAGCTCAAGCTGGCGTGCACGCTTGTGCACGTCGGTCGACTGCACCGATCGACCGACTACTGCTACGATCGACCGTCCGGTCGACCGGCAGACAGCCAGTCTAGCCATTATAGGATTTAAAAACTTGAGTTTTTATTTTTAATTAAATCTCATAAAAACACATAAATTCCACAAAAATCAGTTCTTATTATATCTTTAAAATACAAATATGTGTGACAAAAATTCAACACATATTTTAAACAATTTGAACCATTTTTGTGTGATTAAAAATTTGCCCTTAACCAAAAACTGTATTTTCCAAAACTAGGATTTTTGAAATGGAAAATCGTTTTCTCTAAACACATGTAAATACAAAAACATGATATTTAAACAACTTTGAAGTATGTTGTATATGGATAGAATTCAATATACATGAAAGATATTATATCTATGTTTTTAACTTAAAAACCAAGATCAGTTAAACCGAAAACCAAAACACATGAAACTTAAAACTTGTATGTGTATTGTGAACTGGAGCATATCACACTATCTAATCTCTGTAATGAGATCTAAACAAACTTAAACTAAACAAACCGATGTCTTCTTGTAGAAAGCCGTCTTCAAGTCGACTCGATCCAAACGTGATCCACCGAGCTTGACTCCAACCGAGTGCTAGATGTGAACTTGACGCTTGAACTCTTGAATCACCATGTGAAAGCTCCAAAATACCTTTGTTGAAGCTAATCACCTACTAATATCTTGATCAAATATCTAAAACTAAATATCATAAGATTATTAGTAAATTATAACTAGATGAGTTAATCATCATCAAAACTAGAGTGAAGGGCCTCTGGGCCAACAGGGACATATACCGAAACATACAAATTAAACAAGTCTTAATAATAACTTGATAATTTGACTTCATGCCACATGAATTTTAATGTCGTTTCCATATTTTACTATTTATTGTAGTTATTCCATGTTTGCTGATTTGAATACATAACACCTGACCTGGTACACTTGCTATTGCTTATACTTGCCACTTGGTTTCTTCTTGCACTCGCTAAGTTGCTTTCTGATAATCCTGAACTTGCATATTCAGATCTTGCAGCTTAGACTAAGGTGGACCCTTCAGCTGAGGACCAGGCCTTCTTTGAGAAGCAGGCAGATCAGTCGTAGCTTCATCCTGTCTTGCCCGTTCGCGAGATTCTCTCTTTTAGCTTGTTAGTTTTTATCTTTTATACCTTGTATAGTCTACTTTTGCGCTTCCTGGTGATGTAATACTTATGTAATATTATGTCACAGTCTGTGATGACTGAGTACTTGTACTTTTGTGTTGGAATGTATATTACCACATATTTGCATCCTTTGACCCTTGTGTTGCACTAATGCTTAGTGTACATACGTGATGATACTAACGCCCTGTGTATGTATGTCGCAGTAGTGTCTCCGTATCCGTGGGATCGGGGCGCTACAGGTTGGTATCAGAGCATAGATTCCTACCTTCAGTACAGCCAGTCAGCAGATTAATGTTGGGTTAATTTGGAACTGGGTCACACGAGTCATTGCTATACATTCCAATCACATGTACGAAGTTATCTATTCTTTCCTTGAAATCTATCTCTTGGTTTCTGAAATCCTTCCATCTTTTCTTTCAGCTCCTTCTTTCTGTCACCTTTTAGCCAACTCAAATATGGATAGACGGGGAACACGTAACGGTCCTGGAATTTCTCGTGACAATTCTAACAGAGAGAACAACGACATGATGAGAATTGTAACGCCCTGATCCCGCCGGTACGGAGACGTTACTGCGACATATATACGCAGGTCGAAAATATCCTCACGTATATACGCTAAGCATCAATATATGCAAGAATCAGACTACGGAAGTACGTGGTGCTTTATACATTCCAACATATGAGTACAATTACAAAGTCATCACCAGATGTGACACAATATTGCATGAATATTACATCACCCATAGGCGCAAATGCGAGAATACAAAGAGATGTACAAGATGAACAGTACAAGGGGCGCTCACGAGTTTACAGAAGGAAAACTCGAGAGACACGCAGGGGCCTGGAAGGATAGGGCTTTGGACGGTCTGCTGGGGATCCACGCTTCAGCTGCGCCACTCTGATCAGCAACTGGGAGAATCCACACGCTCCTAGCTCCAAGATCTGGACATGAGGATCCAGAGGAGTCAGAATTCCCCGGCGAGTGGTGATGCAAATGCCAAGTAGCTGTTATTGATAAGCATACGTGTATCAATAAATCTGAATCATAAACATGCATTGAAAACTGTGTCGTAGGCACAAGCATGCAGAAGCAAGTAGATATGAAGCAAGTGATATCAAGTAGGGAATACTCGTGGTATGATAAGATAAGAGCAGGAGACAGGTGGAATAGAATACAAGTGGCAAGGCAGGATATGAACAGGTATAGTATAATAATCATAAAACTAAAAATCCGAAGTAAAACCCGATAAAAGCGTACTCAGCAAAGCATACAACAGATACAAAGTTGGCATCTTTTATTATTATTATTACTCGTCTTACTCAGATGTGGATATATGTGTGCATGCTTGTGCCCACGATACAGTTTTCAATGCATGTTTATGATTCAGATTTATCGATACACGTGTGCTTATCTATGCTCGCCACTTGGCATTCGCATCACCACTCGCCGGGGAGTTCTGACTCTCCTGGATCCTCATGTCTAGGTCTTGGAGCTTGAAGCGTGTGGATTCTCCCAGTTGCTGATCAGAGTAGCGCAGCTGAAGCGTGGATCCCCAGCAGACCGTCCAGAACCCTATCCTTTCAGGCCCCTGCGTGTCTCTCGAGTTTTCTTTCTGTAAACTCGTGAGCGCCCCTTGTACTGTTCATACTTGTACATCTCTTTGTATTCTCGCATTTGCGCCTATGGGTGATGTAATATTCATGTAATATTGTGTCACATCTGGTGATGACTTTATAATTGTACTAATATGTTGGAATGTATAAAGCACCACGTATTTCCGTACTCTGATTCTTGCCTGTACTGATGCTTAGCGTATATACATGAGGGTATTTCTGACCTGCGTATATACGTCGCAGTAACGTCTCCGTACCCGCGAAATCGGTGCGTTACAAGAATACTTCAGTGAATGATGAATAGCCAGCAATAGCAAATATAGCTCTTACGATAAGGATTGTTGACTGCACCCCGGGAGCAGAGGCCGGGTACTGTGTCAGATTTCAGGGGTTACAATTGGTAGTCTTTTCGGACACTGAGAAGCCCCTGGATGCAGAACAGTGGCTGATTGACATGACCGGTCTTCTGAAGGCGGCCAAAATTTCTAGTGAGAACCAGGTAGAAGTGGCCAAGATACAGATAAAAGATGTGGCAAAAACCTGGTGGCTAGCCGAAGAGGCAAGGTTGGAGAGCCCATCTCTTGGGACCAGTTCTCGAAGGGTTTCAATGAGAGATTTTTCCCTGCAACGGTTCAGAAAGAGATGGAGGAGCAGTTCATTAGGTTGCAGCAGTGGAATCGATTGGTGGCTGAGTATGCTGCTGAATTCGTGAGACTTAGTCGGTTTGCACCATACATGGTGGCCGACGAGGAGAAAAGAGCTAGCAAGTTTCAATAAGGATTGAGGGTGGATATCCAGATGTTACTTATGCCTCATGAGCTAAAGACATACTCCCAAGTCCTTACTATAGCTCGTGATGTAGAGCAGGGATTGGAGAAGAAGAATAGAAGCAAGCTGTATAACAAGCCAATGAAGTGCCAATTTCAACAAGTGAGCAGAGGAAATCCAGTCAGATCTATTGGTGCCCTATTAGCCAAGCGATCGTTCCAGCTTCCTCATTAGAAACTTGTATGTGGATATTATCAGAAGCCCGGACACAATCAATGCAACTACCGTATGGCTAATGGACTGTGTTTGGCTTGCGGATCTGGCGATCACGCAGTGGGTGATTGTCCATTCAAGAAGACATGGAATGCAGCTCCAACACTACCAGCACTTCTAGCATGATTGGCACCCCAAGCACTTTCGGCACCTCTGATGAGGAGGAATCCAGGGCCTATAGGCGGAGGAGCTCCACTCCTCTCCAGCATAGGACTCTAGGTCAAGCTCAGAAGGGACTCAAGACTGGAGTGGGCCGCGGGAAAGGCCAGGTCTACAACTTGACTGTCGAGGAAGCTGAGGCATCGAGAGAAGTAGTGGCAGGTAAAGTCTTGGTCCATTCAATTCCTGTTTTGTATTCTATACCCCTTGTATGTATGAGTGATCAATGGGAAATTAGTACGGAGAATGGGGTGGTTACTACTGATAGGATTTGCAAAGCATGCACTGTGGAGTTATGTGATAGGAAATTGGAAGCCGACATGTTCGTATTGGACACTGGAGGGTACGATGTGATCCTAGGCATGACTTGGTTTAGCAAGTATCATGCAGTGAATGACTGTTGGAATAAGAAAGTGATCTTCAGAATTTCACACCAACCGGAGTTTCAGTTCATCGGAGAGCGCAAGTCCCTCAGGGAGGAGGATCAACTGGATTGTACGGCCACGAAAGATAAGAAGAAGAGGGTGTCAGTGTGGAATGAATTCTTGGGTGTGTTTGAGGAGATATCAGGACTTTCACCTGACAGAGTTGTGAAGTTCTCTATTGAAATTATTCCATGAGTGACTCCCATCTCTAAAGCACCGTACCAGATGGCACCAACAGAATTGACAATATTGAAGGAACAACTGCAGGAGTATTCAAGTAAAGGTTTGATTATACCGAGTACTTCACCTTTGGGAGCACCAATGTTAATGGAAAATAAGAAGGATGGTGGCAAAAGATTGTGTATCGATTACAGAGAATTGAACAAAGTCACTATTAAGAACAAGTACCCTTTGCCAAGGATTGATGATCTCTTTGATTAACTTTACGGGGCCCAAGTATTCTCAAAGTTAGATCTGCAGTTAGGGTATCATTAGTTGAAGGTGAGAAAGAAGACATCCAGAAGATGGCATTTATGACTCGCTATGGTCATTACGAGTTCCTGGTTATTCCTTTTTGAGTAACAAACACCCCAACAGTTTTTATGGACTTGATGAACAGAATCTTTTCACCCTATTTGGATAAGTTTGTGTTGGTGTTCATCGATGATATTTTGGTCTATTTTAAGAATGAAGAAGAGCATGCAGAGCATTTGAGGGTTGTGCTACAGACGCTCCAACTTGAGCAGCTCCATGACAAACTTATTAAGTGTGAGTTCTGCCTGGAAAGTATAACATTCTTGGGCCATGTTATTTCTAAGGAAGGAATCTCCGTGGATCCCAGCAATATTCAGGTAGTGAAGGATTGGCCAACTCTAAAGTCAGCAACAGAGATCAAGAGCTTTATTGGATTAGCCGAATATTACTGAAGGTTCGTGCATGACTTTTCTAAAATTGCGACATCTTTGACCAAGCTTACTAGGAAGGGAGAGAAGTATGTGCGGACTGAGGAGTGTGCGTCTGCTTTTGTAGAGTTGAAGAACAAATTGATTTCAGCTCCAATCTTGAAGACACCCTCGGGGACAGGAGGAATGGTCATATATAGTGATGCATCAGGAAAGAGTCTGGATGTATATTGATGCAACATGGACATGTGGTAGCTTATGCATTCAGGCAATTAAAATCACATAAGAAGAACTACCCAACGCATGATCTAGAGCTGGCAGCTGTGATCTTGTGTTGAAGATATGGAGGCATTACTTACTGGGTGACCAAGTGTTGATTTACACCGATTACAAGAGTTGGAAATACATCTTCACCCAGAAGGAATTGAACATGAGGCAGAGGCGATGGCTTGAGTTGTTGACAGAATATGATATAGATCTGCAGTACCATCCTGGTAAGGTTAATGTGGTACCTGATGCCCTGAGTAGGAAACCTGAAACTAACATGGTAGTGCAGCTCACTCAGCAAAAGGAGTTACTCAAGGAGATGAGGCGGTTGGACTTGATAGTGATTCGGAGGGTCAGTGATCAGAACAGTTGATGGCATTTCAGATCTAGCCGACATTGATGAAAGAAATCAGAGAAGCACAGAAAGAAAATCCCAGATTGCAGAAGTTCAGGGAGCAAGTAGAATCTGGGCTGAGGTCAAATGTCGTATACATACTGATGGTGCACTCTACTTTGGAAACAGAATTTGTGTGCCTCAGGGGAGATTCGACAGAAGATCTTAGCGAGGCCCACAACTCAGCTTACTCTATACACTCATGAGGAACAAAAATGTATCAGGATCTGAAGCAACATTTCTGATTGAATGCGATGAAGAGAGAGATCGCACAATATGTGGTGAAGTGTTTAGTGTGTCAGCAAGTGAAGTCTGAACACCAGAGACCAGCCAGATTACTGTAGCCTTTGCCAATACCAGAATGGAAGTGGGAGTATGTTACAATGGATTTTGTCACCGCACTATCCCGCAGTCCAAAGGGGAACAATGTAGTATGGGTAGTGTTGACCATTTCACTAAATCGGCTGCATGGAGTTCCAGTTAGTATCATGTCGGACAAAGACACGAGGTTCAGATAACACTTTTGCAAGAGCCTTCAAGAGAGCATTGGGACCCGTCTGAAGTTTAGCACATCTTATCATCTAGAGACAGATGGCAGTCTGAACGGACAATACAGATCCTAGAAGACATGTTGAGGGCATGTATGATAGATTTTAAGGGATCGTGAGAAGACCATCTACATCTAGCAGAGTTTTCTACAATAACAGCTAGCAGGCGAGCATTAAGATGGCTCCATTCGAAGCCCTATACGACAGGAAATATAGATCACCGTTGTGTTGTGATGAAGTTGGTGAGAGAAGATATTTGAGAGCGGATGTAGTAGTACAAAGCAACGGACAAGATCAGAACCATCCAAGAGCACCTTCGTTCACTGGATAAAACTGGAGCAACAACTCTCCTCTTCCCCCTCCAGCCTCCCTCCACACCCCCTCCCCCCTCTTTTTTTTTCATCTTCTTCGTCAGTGAAATCGATTTGTTACCCACTGTAAATGTGGTGTGCTAGTATATTCAAAAACTAAAATTGTGTAACACAGTCTTACGCCCTCCTACTTGTTGGATTAGGTGTCTAAGTCATAACTATAATTGATAGCAGCATAGTCCTTTTGGGTTGCCCTCGAGATTCAAAATAAGTATAACTAAAAGGAGAACAAATTTCCTTTGGGAAATTAGTCCCACATTGGTGGGATAAGAAAACTGGAGGTTATCCAAGGCTATAAATAGGGCCTTAGGGATTCATTCTAATTCACTACCTCTTGGCTTGAGTATTAGCCTCCTTCTTTCTCCTCTTGGAAGAACTCTTTGATAGTTCATCCATACTTAGTTAAATTTTTGAATAATTGGGTGTGATTCCATCAGAGGCACGACATTTGTGGTGCTTGCTTCCAAGAGATCTGAAGGGATAATTTTAGTTGTTTACTATAACAACTAAAAGAGGCACGACGTTTGTGGTGCTTGTTTCCAAGAGATCTGAAGGGATAATTTTAGTTGTTTACTATAACAACTAAAAGGTATGTAATTCTATTTTCTTCTGTAGTAATTTTAATTAATTACTGGGATATTAGGATTCTTTTATGTTCAAAGTTATAGGTTCAATTGTGAAAACATAGATCATGTTTTAGGTTGCATGCTCCCTTAAAAGTCTAAGTTTGTAATACCTAAAACCCATCAGTGGTATCAGAGCTTGGTTTGTTTTCAATTGAATTTGCTATAATTGTTGAATTGATAAGGTAATGCCTATATAATGGTAGATGTATGGGTGTCCACTCTCACCCACCACTTCCTTGATTAGTGGAGGGTCATTAACTGAACGGGTTTGATAGGACTATATATATATTGATTCTCATTAAAAATATAATGATAATAAAAGTAACTAAATTTTATTTAAATCCCAATCTTAGTTACTTTAAGAAAAATGTGAAATTGTATGCTAACCCATGAAATTGCACATTACACCTTATAAGTCATTAGTGGTGCGTGTGTGGTTAAACCAGCACACTAATAGGGCTAATAAAGAGCAGTAATGGGTATCTTATAAATTGTTATTGTTGATGGAGTGTGTGTGGTTTACCAGCACATCAATTGAGATGATAAATGACATGAAGTTCCAAGCACATTTGCATGGTTATTCACATCTTGTTTGTGATCCTCGGTATCCCAGTCACAAATGTAAGAGCATAATATGAGATTAAACATGCCATTGAATAGTTTCAATGAGTCTCAAAAGACATACCTGTATGAAATTTGCAATTAGATTACGGCATCCCTTTTCTAAGTTGTGAATTTCATAGTTGGATCCTAGCCTCGATATTTCAATTTTGAGTTGTTATATTAAGGGTTATTTTTTCTTTTCTAACTCAAACTACCTTTCTTTTAGAAATGTCTGCCCCTAACGATGCTTCTGGTTCCTCCTCCTCCAATCACAACTTTTCTTTGTTGAACATCTGCTCAAAGTGACATTAGATGGCACCAACTATAATGACTGGATGCGCAACATCAAAATGGCTCTTCGTTTCGAGGACAAGGAGTATGTCCTTGACAAAGAACTTGTTGAAATTGACGAAGAGAAGGCCACTCCTGAAGAATTAGCTGCTTATAAGAAGCACTACACGGATGCAACAAAAGTTGCTTGCATCATGGTTGCTACCATGACTCCTGAACTGCAAAAATTCTATGAGGATTACTGGCCGTACGAGATGAACAAAGATCTTATGGAAAAGTACCATAAGCGAGCTCGTCAGGAAAAGTACGAGATAGTAAAGTCCCTCATATCAAGCAAGATGAAGGACGGAGAGTCTGTCAGCGGCCACGTGCAAAGGATGCAGCGATACGTGGAACGCCTTGTGAGGCTAAATGTGCATATTGATGATGAGTTGGCTATTGACATAGTCTTGAACTCATTGCCAAGTTGTTATGATCAGTTCATCTTGACCTATCATTTGAACAACAATGAGACCACATTGGCTCAATTGCACAACCTCTCTGAGAACAGCTGAAACTGGGATGAAGGGAAAGAGTGATGCCCCCACTCCTGCTAATACTACTGTTCTGGCCATTGGGCAAGGAAAGGGGAAAAAGAGGAAAGGTCCTCCCAAGCAAAACTGGAAGGGAAAGTCTCATGTAAAAACCAGTTCTGATATTACCCCTGTCTCTGATCCTAAAGAGGCCACTTGCTTCTATTGCAACGACAAAGGACATTGGAAATGAAGCTGCCCAAAGTATCTGCAAGATTTAAAAGATGGGAAAGTAAAACCATCTACTGCAGGTATATACACTATTTCGTCTATTAACGCAACATCTTCTGATTCTTGGGTCCTTGATATAGGATGTGGGTTTCACATTTGCTCTGTATTGCAGGGACTAAGAAAAAGTGAGGATGTGGAGCATGGTAGAATGAACTTGATCATGGGGAATAGGCGATCTTCACCTGTCACCAAGATTGGAGTTTATAGTCTAGTGCTTAATAATGGTGTTAATTTAGATTTATTGAATTGTTGCTACTCGTCAGAAATGACACGAAATATTATCTCTTTCATGCATTGTTCAAACAAGATTTTAGATATTCTTTTAATGATGAGAATGGTTCTATTTCTGCTTATAAAAATGGCATTTTTTATTTTGAAGCTTTACCTTGTGATGGTGTGTATGAAACTGTGATGTGTGTAGACAACTTAGGTAATAGTGTATTTCAAATTGATTCGTCTAATGGTGTAGACAAAGCGTGCTTGTGGCATTGCCGTCTTGGACACATTAACAAAAAACGCATGGCTCAACTCCAAAAGGATGGGGTGTTGGAATCATTTGACCTAAGGTCAGATGATACATGCGAATCTTGTCTTTGGGTAAGATGACAAAATCACCTTTCACTGGATTTTGTGAAAGAGGTGAAGGTTTGTTGGATCTCATACACACAGACGTGTGTGGACCCTTCAGATCAGCCACAAGGGATGCTAATCGATTCTATGTGACTTTTACTGATGATTATAGCAGATATGGTTAATCTACTTAATAAAGCATAAGTCTGAAACCTTTGAAAAGTTCAAAGAGTTTAAATAAGAAGTCGAGAATCAATTAGGCAGGAAGATAAAGATGCTCCGATCAGATAGAGGCAGAGAGTATCTTAGTATCGAGTTCCATGACTATCTCAAGGAATGTGGAATAGTTTCACAGTTGACACCTCCTAGGACACCACAAATGGTGTGGCTGAGAGACGCAATCGAACCTTGTTAGACATGGTGCGTTCCATGATGAGTCGAGCTTCACTTCCAATATCATTCTGGGGGTATGCCTTAGAAACTGCCGCCCACATTCTTAATCTTGTTCCAACAAAGAAGGTTGCCAAAACACTTCACGAAATGTGGACAGGAAAGGTTCCCTCGTTAGCACATATTAAGGTTTGGGGTTGTGAAGTTTTCGTTAGACGAGAAATTCACGACAAGCTTGAACCTCGTAGTGAGCGATGTGTTTTCATCGGCTATCCACAGAAGAAGTCATTTGGATATTTGTTCTACAGACCTAGTGAGAACGTGGTCTTGTAGCACGGAGAGGAGTCTTTCGAGAGAGAGAGCTCATATGCAAAGAGGACAGTGGAGCGCCGTTAACCTTGAAGAAATTCAAGAGCCAGCAGATGAAGGAACCTTTGAAACCACTATGGTTCAACCAGAGGAAGAGATTCCAGTTGAACCCATTGACACTTGTTTGCGCCGGAAAAAGAAAGAGGGAATTGTTGTAAAGATTTCTTTGAATCAGATGAAAGATTACAACAAGACTTTTCCTTCCAGTTACAAGGGAGGGAGGATGTTGAAGCTTGAATCCCCCCTTTGTTTAATGCTGGGTTCTTCGTGTGGCGGTGGAGAGGAATCTTGTTCTCCGTTGACCAGATGACCGTCCTGGACCGTCGGGGGTCTTCTCTTCGGTCGGTAGAAAGAGTAACTCAGCTCCGTCTACCAAAACTCTCAAAGAGGAGGTAGGCGAAGAGCGGCTAGTACTCAGTAAGCTCGCTGAAGAGTCTCCTCCCTCTGTCTGTTGCTGAAGTTGTGCTTCCCTCTTGATGATCCTCTTGCCTGGATTTGATCGATCTTGATGATGCCTTGACCTTCTTAATTCTCGACTTCTCCAAAGCTTCGATCCCCTCTTCATAGCAAACAAGGCTATTTATAGGGGTCTCAGGGGGTGAAGGTGCCTCCTGAAAACGCGCTCCCGAATGAGGGGCCACTACCCGCTACATGCGCGGTGACTGGCCCCGCAATCAGGGCAGTTGCAACTGAGACGCGGGCGTTGAGCCAAACGCGCCTTGAAGTTTGAGACGCGGGCGTCGAGCCAACGCGCCTTAATGCTGAGACGCGGGCTTCGGGCCTTCACGTCTGGACGCTGAGGCGCGGGCGTCGGGCCGACGCGCCTTGATGCTGAGACGCGGGCTTCGGGCCGACGCGTCTGGATGTTGAGACGCGGTGTAGAGCCAACGCGTCTTAATGCTGAGACGCGGGCATCGATTCCTCGCGTCTAGAGCTTGAAACTCTGCTTCCTTAATGGCTTGTCTGTTTAGTCATTTTAGACAGCCTACAGAACCCCCTCCAAAGTTTCTGATATTCCGCAGTTGAATGGGACGGATTTCGGAATACTTTGGATCTTAGCCGTGTTCGCCTTTATGACTGGACTGTTGATGCTTCGGGCTTGATCTTATCTGGAATTGGTCTTCGTGAGTGTACTGTTGAACTCTTTGAAGCCGTCAGAGTTGATCGTGTTGAGTGTCTAGATACACAGTCTAGACCTCCCCGATTGCTTTTAGTCTGTCACGGGGTGCGCTTTTGGCCGGGAGTGGTTGGTTGTCTGTTTGCGTCAGTGTACTGTTGAACTGACTTGCAGAAGCAGGAGACTGGACGCAGGTTCCTTTTTGAAAAAAGCAGAGACTGCTTTAAAGACGCGACTTCCATGGGGTGGACGCGACGTTTGGCCGGTTTGGGGGGACGCGGACTTTGGAGAGACGCATCTCTTGAAATGCAGACGCGATTTTCTGGGTGCATTTATGATGATGCTGATGGGGCATGTCCATCGAAGAGCCGCGTACTTTGGGGCGCGCACCTGTGCCATGTCATAATTACGCCGCCAGCTGGCCTGGGGAAACGGCGAGATTTCGCCTCTTGGCGCGGGATCTCCCGGTTCATTAAATGAACTGCTCCACGTGTCAACTTCTGACTTGTGGCTGGGTCGCGACGCATGATCTTCCCTGTTCAAACAATGATTTGGCTCCACGCGTCAGGCAGCGATTCGCTGCAGCGTTTATTGGGCCAAACGCTGCGTATCTTCGCGAATCTCTGTGCCTATAAAAGGCAACAGTTAGAGACAGACACATCTTCTTCTCCGAACGCATTGCTGAGAAAAGAGAGCTCCCTCCTCTTGTTTGTTCATCTGTCCATCTTCGAACTCGGATTTCTGAACATCGATGGCTCCCAAGACGAAACCGACTGCATCATCCTCAAGGGCGACCGTCGCCGAGGCTGAGAGAGATGCTTCCTCTGCGCAGGAGGGTGTTTTCCGAGGTAAAAATGCACCTTCGGCGTGGTTTCCGCCATTAAAACATGTTCATAGAACCCTAAGAACCTTTAACAACAAGATCGTGTTTGATTCTCGGACGCTGTCCTTGAGATGATAACCGGGGCGCGGGGCTGATGATCCGACGCTGGTGAACTCTGCATTCTGGATCCTCCACTTAGAACATTTCTAATTGTGAAGGTCTCTGGACGCGATTTGCAGAACGCGGATTTGATCCATGCGTTCTGTGTCTTCAACCGCCGATTTTGTAGAATCTGGCGTTTGAGTCCAAGTACTTAGAATTTTCATAAGTCTTGGTTTGCGGAACGCGGCTTTGCAGGTCTGGACGCGGGTTCGAAAAATTCCTGCGTCCAGTATCTCTTCTGCGTTTTGGTGCAAGTTCGCAGGTCTGGACGCGGATGATAACTCCTGCGTCCAGTGTCTCGGCTGCGTTTTGAATTATGAACACTTAGCGTCTTCCCTTATTTTTGGCAAAGTATCTGACCAAGTGTCTTTTTCTTTTTGCAGTGCCGCATGTTTCAGGTTCACTTGCCAAGATGCACCACTTTGGCCGCGTGGGTGGTGCCGACCACCGTCTGACTTTTGCACTGCGAAGGACCATACCTGTGACTGAGACAGGTCGCCAGTTCGCAGGGAAATGATTGCCCATGTTAATGAGAGGACTTCTCGGGTGCTCATGACCGATGCAGTCTTCGCAACGGATACCCACATCAAGCTGGAGAAGCTGCTTTCTTCTTTGGAGATCATGTCAGCGACGGTGGCAGACCAATGTATGACGGGAATTACAGGTGGCTCCATCAGATAGGGGAGAGGAGATACTTCCTTCCCGCCATGGAGAGGATGCTCCCGTTGTCTTATCTCCAACATCTGTCCGTCCTTCGGAAGATGAAGTGGGACGTGTCCCGGGATATCTCTGAGATTACCCTTGGTAATTTCAAATCCCAGAATGTATACCGTCATGATTGCCATGACCGGGCGGTCCTCGGCTTGTTTCCCGGTCACGCAAGTCTGAGCTTCCAGTCGGAGAGATCCCGCAGCTTGCCACCACCTTCCTCAATTCGTTCATAGAAGCAGAGGGTGATTATCCGGCCAAGTTCCGTTTGCCAGGATGGGTCCACTCCACGGAGAATTCTTGGTGGGGCAGAATGGTGGGTTTCGCCCTCTCCGATCTTGGAGATCTGCTTGAGCACGTGGGATTATACTCAGCAGTCAGGGCCGTACAATGGGGCATCCCAATGAGCTCTCACAACTTCTTCGGGATCTTGGAGCGCTACAACCCTCAGACGGGGACATTCTTTACCCCGGTTGGAGAAATGGGCCTTGCACTGCATGAGTTGCATGAGGTCTCGGGGCTGGTGATGGGGGAGTTCCCTTATGAAGAATATGTCCCGACTGCTAGGGAGCTTGACCTTATAAAGAAGGGATTCCCCTGAGGTGTACGAGACCTATTGGGAAGTGATGTGCCACTTCCATATTGTGGTCAGGTAACTGGTTGGAGGACGCATGGAGTTAGGCATCTATCCTGGGCCAATTACCTATTCAGCAACGTCAGCAAGAAGGATCATTCGATAACTCGACTGGCTCCCCTCTCTGAACAGGGAGTTGACGACATGGTCGCACAAGCTTCTGAGGGCTTTTACACCACTGGGTCGAACGAGGACGGCTTCGAACCTGATACGCTTTCGAAAGCTATCATCATCGGGCCCGGGCTTCTATCTCTAGTCGAGCGCTGTTGGCAGGCTTCTTGATGCTGTGGTTGAAGCGTTGTGTGTACCTACACGGCCACATGAAGTCGTTATTGCCGACGTGGTGTACCCAGCAGTGCTCCTGGCCCATGGCCGTCCTCTAGCCCTTCTTCCGGCCGTGGCGGCTGGCATTCAGAGTGGGTTGCGGGCGTTAACCAAGAGACTATGCGAGGCTCCAAGGACTGTCGACTCTCAAGGCAAGCCGTATGTTGACTCAGAGGGAAACCCGACGGCAAGGCGCCCCAACCCCCGAATTGAGTTGCCTTACACGTATCTCATGGCCTGGTACGTGATGCATTGCCCTTCTTTGATGACAACGGCGCGTGGGAGTACGAGTCCTGTCCCTTTTGTGAGGCGGCTGGAAAACTCGGATTGGAGTGACACCTATATATATTATATTCGGAGACGTCTCTCAAATGCCGCCAATTACCAGCTCAACCGCTGCTTCGCTGGATTCCTGGTGCATCTTTTGGTGAGCAATTCACTGATTCTATAGGTCGGGATGACCTCACCCAACTGTCCACGGGAGTCTTCCGGTGGTTGATCAACATACGACCAGGATATGTGCTGTTTCGCCAAGGGACTTCCTGCACTATCGAACCGTATATGCCAAGTCGTTTTGCCCGACAGTTTGGCTATGCTCAGCTTTATGTCGGCAATCCGAATACACAACTTGCCTTCAATGGGAATTTGTGCGAAGGTGCTCGAGCCTGGTACTATAGCGTGGCTGGGGGGACAGAGGCAACTTTCCGTTTGCCCGTCGAGGAGCCGAAGAATCTTACCAGCTTCACTTTCTGCACCTGGTATTCTCGGGTAAACCAGTCACCGGATTTTGCCCCCGGGTATACGGGTATTGAGGGCATTAATGCTTATCTCAAAACACAGTCGGAGTCTGGCAAATGCTCGCACATGATCACCCAGTATTTAAAGGTCCAGAAAGAGCTAGAGAGAGCATCTCAGAGAGAAGCTGAGGGAGGCTCAAGAGAGGAGCTCCGAGTAACCCGGAGTAGAACCAAGCTAGGGCCACAGGAGGGGCCCTCTACCGCCAAGGCTCAAGAATTGGTGAGTAAGCGCCGTCGGGGTCCCACTTCAACTGCTGGTCCTGTTTCGAAGAGGGCTCGGAGGGACTTAGCAACGGAAGTCTCTCCCTCAGGAGATATTTCTGGTGGAGTTGGGGACTGTCCTGAAGACCTCTTTGTCATGGTTGAGGAACCGCCAGAGGATAGAGATCTCCCCAGTTTAATCCGTGCTCCTAGGGCGCACAGAGGGACCTGTAAAATTGCGGAAGAGGGGGAATTGGTTGACAAACCCACTATAGCTGACGAGGAAGAACAACTCGTGGGAGGGAATGTCCAGATTCCAGGGTTCTCAGCTCGGCCCGAGCCTTCTTCTGCTCGTGAAGGGAGATACAAGGCACAGCGGTCAGGACCTCCTAGCGTCTTCATTTCCAGCGCTCGGATAATCGACCCTAGTCCTACCACTGGGGTGATTGGTGGCAAGGCCCCGGTCACCGAGGACCTTTGCGTTGAACTGTCGTCTTCCGCGTCTGATACGGAAAGCGACTTTGAAGATAAAGTCGACTACGGCCATGAACCCGCTTTTCCTGACCCGAGTAAGTTCTCACGCATCTCGGAGGGGAAAATATACGGGGGCGAATCATCGACTGCGTTACCGCCGGCGATAATCCCTGCTGAAGGTACAACTTCCTCGCGTGTCGAGGCGATGGAAACAGTGTTGACCCAGCCCAAGGGGATTGAGGCTTCGGTTGCCGAGACAACCTCAGTGGGGGCAGCTGTTGAAGTTGGGGAGCCTTCCCCTTTGCTAGGAGGGGAAACAACCATTGAGGCTGAGGAGGCTCTCACTCCGCCGGTGGAGAAGGCTACTGCTGAAGCTGGGGAGACTCCCATTCTACAGGACTCGACGCCTCTGGACCTCGAACCTGGTAAGGCAGCTCTGACTGAGGGGGCTCAGGTGGGGAGTCTGACGATCGGCACCCTTCCAGAAGGCCACACAGCTCACTTCTCGGTGGAAGTTTCTGAAGAGGTTGTGCTTACAACTCCTTCATTGGTCGTGGAAGCTCTTGCAGAGGCAGCGCTCCAGGAAGCGCCAGTGGGTAGTCTTGCTCTTGCCACATCGACGGCCGGCACGGCTCTTGTGCGAGAAGACCCGCCCTATATCCCTTATCCCGTGACAGAAAAAGGGTCGGGAAGCTTCTTAGGTGGTGAAGACATGGGGGAGCTGGCACGTCAGATGGGTGCAACAATTCTTCACCTCGATGGGATCATGTATTGATCTCATCTTCCGTGGACACAGCACCTTCCAGTTCGCCCAGAGGCTTCTTGAAAATATGGCCGTGAGCGTCGAATTGGCGGGAGGCCCTTCACTTGCCAGGGCATGCCTACGGGTGGTAGAGCAACTTGGAGATAACCTGCGGGAGCTGGAATCTTTGGAAGATGCTGGCTCTTTTGATGAAGCCCAGGCCACCTTGACTAGGCTCCTAGCTGATCAGGAACGGGAGCGACAGGAGGCGGAGGCACAAATCGCTGCCGAGGTCCGTGACCTTGAATATTCCAAGGCTGAATTTCAGAAATTAGCCGGAGATTCGAGGGAATCTGAGCTCAGTGTGCAGAGCACGGAGCAAGTCATCCTCAGAACTCGGGACATTATCGCCAAGGCGGAAGCTGTTCTTGCGCTAAATGAGGAGAAACTTGTTTCCCTCAAGAAGGAGCTTGAGGAGCAACGGGCTGCTACGGCGCGTGCTGAAGAGAGTCTATCCCTACAATCTTCCAGGGTGGAATCTTTGCGGATGCAGCTGGCTGCCAGAAATTTCTTATCTGAGGCGGAGCTGCGGGACCGGGCTATCATGGAGGCTGAGAGGACGCGCCAGCATGAGATTCACCGCCTTAGGGAACAAATCCGTTCCTTGGCGCACCAGGACATTTAGCCTTCTTTTCTTTTTTTTTCTTTTTGTAAAGAAAAGGACACTCAATTTATCAAGAGTGTTTTGTATCCACTTTTATCATTTTTTTTTTTGATATAAAAGTTTCGAAGTTTTTGGTTCCACCTTCTTTGCTTAGCTGCGGATGAACCCAACTTCTTGATCACTGGATGTGAATACTAAACTTAGATAGGACTAAGTTTTTTTTTTTTTTTTTTTTTTTTAATGAGACACGGCGTCAGTCCACCTGAACTTAGATTTCACTAAGTCCTTTTGATGAGACGCAGCGTCGATCACAGAGTGAGACGCGGTCATCATTCACTAGGAACTAGACGCGGTCATCATTCACTAGGAACTTAGATTTCACCAAGTCCTTTTGACGAGACGCGGCGTCAATCATAAAGTGAGACGTGGTCATCATTTCATAAGAACTTAGATTCTACTAAGTCCTTTTGATGAGACGCAGCGTCAATCACAAATCGGAACGCGGTCTTCTTGATGAGATGCGGCGTCAATCAAAAGATGAGACGCGGCATTGATCCGTAAAGTAAGACGCGGCTGTCAGTCCCTGGGGTGAGACGCAGCGTCAATCACAAGGTGAGACGCAACTCTGAATAACGCAAATCTGTCTTGCGCGGATCGGGCAGACGCAAGAGATGCAGTCTTGTCCGCTGAAGGGACGCGGCTTTCCCATCTGCGTTTAATGTGATCTGACTCAAGATTTTAGGAGATCTTTGCTCGTCTGGTCTTCACTGTCGATTGGGATTCCGAGTCATCCGTTGATTCCCAAGGCCGTTATCCACGCGTCAACTCCTCATTGGACTCAGGAGTTACTGCCCTTAAATGCAAAACCGATGCGGGCGGTTGAAAACCGGCGCTTGCGACGGTTCCCAAAGCGGCGTTCCACGCGTCAATCCTTCACTGGGCTTTGACAATCGTGCGTGACGGTTCCAATTAACGCCTCATTAATGGCAGTTATTAGGGCCTGCCTATAAATAGGGTGCGCTCCCCTTCTATAATCCAAGCTTGGATTATTTCTCTTTGGATTGCTTTGAGAAGTCCCACCTTCTTCAAAAAAGAGTGTCTTGATAGGGATTCCGTCTCCATGGATGAAGGTAATTCCGAGGATGAAGATGACCCAGAGCTCTCACGCTTCGGTTTGGTCTCTTCAAGAAGAACCCCCTCTCGATCATCTTGGACGCCTGCGTTTGGGTGCAGAGAGGCCAACTCTGGCCAGAGGTCTCTGCTGGTATGTCCCCCGATGATGTGTATAGCCTGAACTTTGGCATAACCGTCTGAATGAAGTCCCGGTGCATTCCTTCTCTGGAATTTGTGCCAGTGACTTGACTTCTCTGAACGCGGGCACTTGACGCTGGCTTTGCCCATTGCGTTTCATGGCCACTGCCTTGGCGCGTTTCAGACCTGAATCTTGCAACTCCTGTTCACCCAACAGAGAGATGGCAATTTTGGCGTTCTGAAATTCTTTGCGTCTGGTGCATTAGGCGCGGGTACAAACTGAGGCCGCGTTTGAATCTTATACGTGGCGCAGTTTGACTCGCGTCTGTTTGACTGTGCGGGTTATTCCCGCGTCTGAAGTCTTGAATGGCTGCCGCGTTCTGTTACTCAGTTTCCTTTATAAAAATGTACTGAGTTCCAGATTTTCTGACTCTTGCTTATTCTTTGCAGGTAGGCTTGCTCGTCCTTTTTCAGGTTTGCTGGGCCCCAGAAAGAATATACCGGCTGGCGAACTTGCTCCATGTTCGTTTGTGAGAGATTAAATTATGGTCCTCGTCGTTTGTGAGAGATTAAATTATATCTCTGACGAGGACCCAACCCTCGCCAAGGTCTCTTCAGATCTGGTGCAAGAGACGGATAGGCTGAGTATCGGCGAGGGTGGTCCGGCGGTTGCGGCGGCGGATGAGATCCTCTTCCTCTCCCTACCCCAGAAGTGACATCAAGGACATTCCGTTAGATGGCCTGCTGGAGGAAAGGGATGGTGATGAATGCAGGACTTTCTGCTGCCGCTGGACCTAGTGGAGGGTAGCATCCTTTGTGATGACTCCTAAACTTCCTCTCTCACCCCAGGAGTGACTCCATGTTCGTTGGATGGTCTGGTAGGGAAAGAGACGCGCCTGAACGAAGGGTTGCAGGACCTTCTGTTGCCACCGGACCTCAAGAACACCATTGCTCTTAGCTTACTCAGCTAGGGCGCTTTCGACTTTTGCGTCATTGCCATGGCGCAATCGGTTCCAATTGTGCACCTGGGATCAGATGCGGTTTCAAGGAGTGAGTACGGCCTCTGAGAGAGAGGGACTTCTTTGTACTCCTTAATTGTAACACTCATCTTATTGTATAAGAGAGCGTTTTGTATCACTTTCATATGCTTGAATATCAATAAAAGTGACACTTTTCTTTTTGCCTCTTTCTGTTGTCTTGAATGTTTTGTTTTAGAAGCAAAAGAATGATTTTGGTGGACCCGCCACTTTATAAAAGAAAGTGACAAGTAGAGTGTGTACCCCCAGAGAAGGTGAACTTTTATCAAGGATTTGGGATTAACTTGATTTAAGATCAGCTGGGGATTTTGATGGAAGCATTGTTTATCGGTGTAATGTTAACCAACAATGCCTCCAAAATGAATTTGATACTCGGTTGGGGAGAATATCAAATGAAACTAGACTCGTGGGGAATCTAGTGAGATTTTTACCGCTAGAGGTGTGATATTAACTTAACGGTTTAGAAGTAATCTTGTCAGAAGTGTAATATTAACTTGACAAGGACGTGAGTTAGAGGTGTGATATTAACCTAACTCATCAGCATCTCAGTTTTATTTGGGAAAACTGAGGGCGTCACTGTCATAGGTGTGATGTTTAACTTAACAGTGATAGTAATGCTAGAGGTGTAATGTTGAACTTGGCATTGGTCGTCTCGGCTTAAAGAAGTCGAGGAAAGGTCATAGCCATAGGTGTATTGTTGAACTTAGCAATGACTCGGATGCTAGAAGTGTAGTGTTAACTTGGCATCGTCCATTTCAGCTTCGATATGGAAGTCTGAAGAAAGGTAACTGTCAGAGGTGTGATATTAACTTGACAGACACTCGATGTACCGCTTAGAGGTATAATGTTAACTTAAACAGTAGTTTGTCAGAGGTGTGATATTAACTTGACAAGAATTTGCTTGCGATAGGAGCAATTTGAGGACCTGTCATTCTATTGATGAGAATTGACAAGTAGAATTTGAAGTGCCAGAGGTATAGTGTTAACTTGGCAAATTTGAGAGTTTGTTACTCTATGCAGAGTTAACAAGCCAGGTTTGTACTCGACGAGGAGTATTCATTACCAGAGGTATAGTGTTAACATAGTAATGATTGCATTTGTGGTCCTACCATTCTATGGATGAGAATTGGTAAGGGATTTTTGGAGGGAAGAGTGGAATCAAGTCCACTTAGGATTTTTAGCAAACCCTCAGCTATCAACGGATTTGAGGTGCCTTTACCAACTACCGTTTGGGTTGGGCTAGCCATGCTATTCCCCTCAGCATGATAAGTTGTCGAGGACTTATGTTGGGCTTAAAAGCCAACATTTTCCTCTATCCTTAGCCGTCGGAGGCGTTGGATGTTTTTGATCAGAGGTGTATTTTTTAACTTGATCGGCAGGATTTTTAGCAAACCCTCAGCTATCAACGGATTTGAGGTGCCTTTACCAACTACCGTTTGGGTTGGGCTAGCCATGCTATTCCCCTCAGCATGATAAGTTGTCGAGGACTTATGTTGGGCTTAAAAGCCAACATTTTCCTCTATCCTTAGCCGTCGGAGGCGTTGGATGTTTTTTGATCAGAGGTGCATTTTTAACTTGATCGGTGGAAGAATGCCATCTAGGGATAGTATTTCTTCAGGAATTTGCCATTGATTGGCATCATGAGTGTATCGCCATTTGAGGTTATGAGGCGATACGATCCATTCGAGTAGACTGACTCTACTACAAACGGCCCTTCCCATTTGGGTTGGAATTTTCCTTTCGTCTTGTGTGTCATGACCATGGGTCTTCGGACGGCTAAGACGAGGTCGCCTTTCCTGAAAGTTCGCGATTTGACTTTCTTGTTGAAGGCTCTGGTGATACGAGCTTGATAAAGCTCGATTTGTTGTTGGGCCTGCAGACGCTTGTCGTCCAAGGCTTCCAATTCTTGGAGTCGCTGTCGATGCTTCTCCTCTGTTGTCATCTCCGCTGTCAAGGCGACGCGAAGAGATGGAATTTGGATTTCCAGTGGAAGGACGGCTTCGCATCCGTACACCAAGGAAAATGGCGTGGCTTTAGTTGGGGTTCGTACAGTCGTGCGATAGGCCCATAAGCATTCGCCCAACTTATCGTCCCAGTCTCGTTGACTTTTCGAGACGAATTTCTTGAGAAGCTTGCCAATAGTCTTATTGAAAGCTTCTGCGAGGCCGTTAGCGGGCGGATAGTATGCCGTTGATGACACACTCTGGATTCTGAACTTGGCGCAGAATCTCTGAAAAGCCTGGCTGATGAACTGGGGTCCATTGTCATGGACAATCCGCCGAGGCACACCGAAGCGGTAAATAACGTGATGTTTCACGAACTTGATCACGTTAGATGATTTTACCTCCTTCAAAGGGATAGCTTCGGCCCACTTTGAGAAGTAATCGGTTATCGCTAGGATGAACCGATGTCCCTTTGATGATGGTGGGCTGATAGGACCAACCACGTCCATCCCCCACATTTCGAACGGCCAGGTAGAGGTCGTAGAGTGGAGGTATCCTGGTGCTTGATGGATGAAATCGCCATGTATTTGACAGGCGTGACATCTTTTGGCATAGGCAACAGCATCGGCAACCATCTTGGGCCAGTAGTAACCCAATCTTTGGAGTCGGTTTGCCAGCTTTGGGCCAGGTTGATGAGCTCCACACGTACCATCGTGGGCTTCTTTCAACACTTCGTGGGCTTCTTTTGATGAGAGGCACCGGAGCAGGATCCCGTCATGCGATCTACGATACAATGTTCGCGAAATCGCATTGTAGTAGAATTTGGAGGCTTTCCTTCGGATGGCAGCCGCCTCCCTGGTGTCTTCGGGCAAGATGCCGTACAAGACAAAATCAATGTAGGGGAATCGCCAGTCTTTAAGCTCTGGATCGGTCGACACTTCAAGTGTTTCCTTACCGCGACGATCTCCTGTTGACCTCTGGTAATCTCCGAGGGGACTTTTTGGGCAGTATAGGTCGTGGCTATAGACGAATACCTTCTCCATTGCTCCAACTGGAAGAGCTAAGGAGGCAGCAAGGGATGCAAGTGCATCTGCATGCGCATTTTGCTTGCGCGGTACATGGTCGATGTAGAAGTTTGAAAACCTCTCGGCCATGTGGATTGTCGCGTTGTAGTAGGGTACTAGATCTTCATGCCTGACCTCATACTCTCCGCGAACTTGGCTGACGATGAGTTTGGAGTCACCGTACGCCTCGAGATTTTTAACGCCAATCTCATCGGCGAATTGCATCCCAATCAAAAGAGCGTTGTATTCCGCCACATTGTTGGAGCAGGGCTCGGTTAACGAGATAGCTCGGGGAATCACATAACTTTGTGGGGAGACGAGTACTACTCCTACCCCCGCAACTGCGTGTCCCTTAGGGCTTGTTCTTGATGCACCATCGAAGAAAAGTTGCCATACTTGTCCTTCGAACAATGTCTGGGTCAGGCAAGCTTCGGCGACCTCGTCTGGGAGATCCTCGTAGAGTTTAGCTGCCCTCGGATCTGGGTGTTCGGCTAAGAAGTCCGCCACCGCTTGTCCTTTAATGGCTTTTTGGGGTAGGAAGTGCATCTCGTATTGAGAGAGCAATATAGCCCATTTCGCCAGTCGGCCGTTCAATGATGAAGGCTTTGTCATGAGTAACCTCAGGGGGTTGACTTTGGATATGACATTTATGGTTTGGCCCACCAGATAGTGTCGCATTTTCTGAATAGCGAACACCAGTGCCAAACATTCCTTCTCGATCGGGTTGTACCGATATTCGGCTCCGATCATCGTTCTACTTAGGTAGTAGATTGCTTGTTCTCGCCCTTGGTCATCATTCTGAGCTAGTAGAGCTCCCAAAGAATGATCCATTGATCGGACGTACACCAGGAAAGGCTTTCCGGATACCGGAGCTGCAAGGACTGGTGGTTGGGTGAGGTAGTGTTTGATCTCCTCAAACGCTTTTGACAAGCGTCGTCCCAAATGAATGAAACACCCTTTTTCATCAGCTTGGCGAAGGGTTGGCATCTCCCGGAAAGGTTTGATATGAACCTGCGGATGTACGCCAATCGTCCTTGTAATCCCCTGAGCTCCTTGAGGCTTCTGGGGGGTTGCATCTCTTGGATAGCGTGGACTTTCTCTGGATCCAAATGGATTCCTGTGGAAGTCACAACAAACCCTAGGAATTTGCCACTGGCTACCCCCAGGAAGGACTTGGTGGGGTTCATCTTCAATTGATGAGCCCGCATGATGTCGAAGACCACCTTCAGATCAGCTATGTGATCTCCTTTAATGCGACTTTTCACCGCGATGTCGTCGACATAACATTCCACCGTTTTGCGTATCTGCTGATGGAAAATGGCATTCATGGCCCTTTGGTAGGTTGCCCCCGCATTCTTTAGACCGAAGGGCATGACGGTGTAGCAATATACCCCTAGAGGTGTCCTGAAGGAGGTGTGCTTTTCGTCATCGGGATACATCTTTATTTGATTGTATCCTGAGAATCCGTCCATAAAGGACATTCGCTCGAATCCACAAGTGTTGTCAATCATGACATCCGTGATTGGCAATGGGAATTCGTCTTTGGGGCAGGCCTCGTTTAGATCGCGGAAGTCGATGCAGATCCGGATCTTTCCGTTCTTCTTGGCAACGGGTACGATGTTGGCTACCCAATCGGGATGCTGTTCCTCCCTGATAAAGCCGGAGTCAATAAGCTTCCTGACTTCTGATTGGATTGCCTCCATTATTTCGGGACGGAACCGTCGCTGCTGTTGTTTGACAGGTTTTACATCCGGATTAATGTTGAGGCAGTGCATAGCCACTTGAGGATCAAGTCCAGGCATGTCCTCGTAATTCCAGGCGAAGACGTCTATATACTCTTGTACAAGAGATATAAGATCCTTCTTCTCCGAAGGTGACAGGCCGTCACTTATGAAGATGGGTTTAGGATTGGCTTCATCTCCTAGGTTGACTTGAACAACTTTGTCTTCTGTGGGTGGCTCACGCTGTTCAAAGCGGATATCCCAAAGAGCATTCAAATGTTTGATCCAAGGGTCTGTATCAGATTGGATCATTTCTTCATCTTCATCCTCCATATGGCTTGTCGAAACCATGTTTACTGAAGGCCCTTTGAAGATGTTGCCGACACTGACATCTGATTCCCACGACGACGTGTCTGATGAGCAGTCATGACTTGACAGTCTCTCCGAATCAGAGGCTGATGGCACTGGAGTTGATATATAGCCCAACCCCCGGCGTGTCTGATGATAGTAATCAGGGGTTTTCCCTTTCGGTACAAAGGACCGAAGCAGTGTTCTTCTTCCTTTTCCGAAGTTCAACCCAGGCCTGTTGGTTAGATCATACCCCATGCGCTTCATCATCTTGAGCGTTTTCGGTTCATAATGATCGAACTGAGGGGATTCATCCTCACCTTCCGATTCTTCGTGGGGCATTGGTTCAGACGCGATTCGCCCAAAAAGTATTGGTCTTTGGCCTTTTCGTCTGGCTGGAACCATGAATACAGACTCTTGCGCGTCTCCATTATCCTGGTACGTCCCGAAGGATGATTTTATTGGTACATGTAATGATGTCAAAGCATCCATTGCCGACCAGACATCCTCATCTACGTCGGTACTAGTATCCGACGGTATTGAATCAGACTCACACGCAGGGAAATACGCGAAATCTAAATCTTCATTAATATACCAACCGCCTGCATCGTCGGTGGTATCAACATCGAGCTTATTAGTGCTCTTTACAAGTGGTTCCAACTCCCACAGGCACTCTTCTTTCTCTGGCTCAATGTCAGCTTCATTACCAGAGTCTGGCTCCTCTGGTTGTGGGGTTTCATTAGTCTCCTCCGGATCCTGATATAAGAGAGAGTTCGTGAAATAATTTTCAACCCCTTTAAACGGATGCCTTTCGGCAATCAACGTTCGGACCTGTCCACTCTCGTCAATGTATTTCATGACTTGGTGGAGGGTAGAGGGAACGATGGAATTGCGGTGAATCCATGGTCGTCCCAGCAACAGGTTGTAGGAAGTGTCCGCGTCAATGACGTAACACGTCACTTCCGACTTGAGGCTCCCGATCTGGCATTTGAGCTTGATCTTCCCCATCGGGCGGGAGCTGTTGGCATTGAACCCGTAAATAGTTGTCTGGGTAGGGCTCAGACGATGGGTAGGAATGCCTAGAAACTGCATAACCCGGCGAGGTATGATGCTTAGCGCAGACCCTGGGTCTACCTGGATGTGGTTCACCTCGGATGACCCAATATACCCTGTGAAGTATAGGGGTCGGTCATGCTTCCCTTTAACCTGCATGTCATCTGTTGTGAAGGTGATGCAGGGAGCATTTGGGGAGGTGTGGAGGCAATCCTCTACATCTTCCTCCCTTGGCACGCGGGTCATAAAGACCTCAGCATTTGCCAAAGCTTCTTGTAGAGCCTCTCTGGTTGACTTTGATAGCCTCAGGAGCTCATACAAGGTAATGCGTGCCGGGATGTTGGCTAATTGAGCCAAGACATCAAAACTGTAAGGTGTCGAGGATCCTTCCGTTACACCTTTCGCAAGAACTCGAGAAAACCGAGTTTCTTTCTGTTTCTCCCCAGGCTGTTTAGAGGAGGGCTTTGCTGGCTCTGCAGCTGGTTGTGGAGGAGCTATGGCTGTCTCGCCATACTGTTTCAGGTATGCCTGCCCCGAACGGGTTCCTGCCGTTGGTGGGTTGGGTTCTGCGGCCAGGACTATTGTCTCCTCTTCCGAGTCAGTCAGCGAGGGAACCTCAGTATCTGCTTCTCGGGAGGAAGCGCATATCACATGGCAAGATGAAGCCTTCCCTTTGCCTTGGACTTCCTATTGGTCACAGTCGTCCATTGTTGTTCGTCGACGAGGTCAGGGTGGACCCACATGATTTCCCCTCGAGGTGTAGGGACGGGTACCAAGCCTTTCTCCCGCTGCTGATGAGGGTCTGTGTTGACCACCCTCAGTTCTCCTTTCGGGACAGAGATCACCCCCACGGGTGTCGGGGGTCGTGTCCCAAACTGGAGAATCGACGTCATGTTGGCCGTCATCTTCTTCTGCTCCGGTCGGAGTTTTAATACCTCCGCGTCAATCAGAGCTTGAAGGATGTCCTTAAAGACGTAGCAGCTTTTGGTAGGATGTCCGAGCATCCTGTGGTATAAGCAGTAGGTGGGATTGTCGGTCTTGCCGACTTCCTCCGGGCGCCTAATTTCAGGGAGCTTCAGTCGATTGCTCTTGTTGAGTAGCTTGAAGAGCGAATCGACGTGTTCCTCTTTGAAGGAATACTGCTTGTTGGGGCGTGGCTGGCTTGAAGAGCCACTTGCCCTGCCTGTTTGAGGTTTGGTGGGAGATTTGGTCTCCGTCGCCAAATTATCCTTCCGCTTCGTCTGGAGGGAGGTGTCTGGTGCACGCCTTATCGACCTCTCTGGCCTGGGCTTGCCTTCTTCCGCTCTGACGCGGGCGACAATCTCCTCAGCCTGTTCACCTTGCTGGACTAATTGTTTCCAGGTGCGGCTTTCAGCAACTCCTATTTGAGCAAGGAGTGAGGTTTGGAGATTATGGCGACATGTTTCCACCAGGGTGGCCTGGGTCATGCCGCTTGGACATCGGAGCGCCATGTTCCGAAATCTTTCTACGAAAGACTTGACGGACTCTCCCTTTCGCTGTTTTGTAGCTAAAAGGGTAGGCATTGTGACTTCGGAGTCGTCTTCGAAGAAGCGTGTCAAGAACAGCTTCTCTAGATCCCCCCAGTTCTTGATAGAACCCTCCGGGAGCTTCATAAACCACTCAAAAGCCAACCCTTTCAGGGTGCCGATGAACAGTCGCGCCAGGATGGCGTCATTATCTACCACATTCCCGGTCTGGGATTTGAAGTAGTAGATGTGCTGGTTGGGTGACCCCTTCCCGTCGAATGCTTGGAGGGTTGGAGCCTTGAACTTAGGAGGGTATGGAACTAAGTCCCACTCAGCCGGATAGGGCCGGACCACTCCTGCTTCTTGGAGGTCCTTGCGATTGGCAAGGGCCTCGAGGCGTCGTTCCAATTGACTCACCCTCTTAGCATGAGTCTTCTCCTGGTCTTGGTCGCTTCTTGCCTGCGACGAGGGCTTGGACACATCCGAGGTAGATCGTCGTGTCTCGTCAGAAGATTCGGAGGGTGGGCTTCCTCCCTTTCTCCCTTTCCCCTTCGGTCGTCTAGGAGGAGATCTCGCTCTTTCTTCAAGCAATTTCTCAAGCATATGCTTAAGGGAGTCAATGGATCTCTGTTGAGAGGCGATTATATCCATCTGGTGCTTCTGCGTCTGTTCTAAACGCCTGGTCGTCTCCTCAGGAGTGTCGGCCATGTAGGCGGAAGCCTCCTTCTCGACGGAAGAGTTTGAAGCCTGCGACTCCACTATAGCGGAGTGAGAACCACCCATTCTAATGCCGCGGGCTAAGGCATTATAGTCAATTGGAGAATGGCCCCTGTCCGGGTGCGAGTGTGTTGATACACCCCCTCCGGTTCAGAGTCAGATTCCTCTGAGTTGACCATTAGTTGTTTCCCCTTGCTTCTGCTAGTCATGTTTGCAGTAAGCTCCGGGTATTCAACATCTGAGAAGGTTCTCCTCCTGTGGGAGCGTCTTCTTTTGGCTGACGGGGGAATCAGGGTCAGCTGTCGAATTAAAGACGGCTGGTGCACGCCTGACTCGCAATGGCATCCAGAGAGCATCTGGATGAGCTGTTGACAGCAGTATGGAGAAGTGGCCTGATTGGCACTCCTTTTCCTTGTCAAATAATCCCTCAGATCCGTGGGAGAGGGATTAAATAGACTAGCCTCGCGACGTGGAAGACGGGAGGAAGTCATGCGCTGTGCTGTCTGGACACAGGTTTCAGAAACGCGGCTGTCGCGTCGCGGCTGCGTCACGCGCGTCTGGCGTCTCTGTTGATATAAGACGCGACTTTCGCGTTGCTGTCTGCTGCGTTGGAGCAGGGAGACTTGGGAGAGAGTGGGCTGCTGGGCCCCACCCCTATGGGCGCGTGCTTCCTGCGTTTGACGAGACGCAGAAGCTTCGCTTTGGCGTTTGGCAAGTTGGTCTTCAGAAGGCTCAACTTGTGGAGTCTCGCGTTTGGGTCGCCAAACGCGGATCTCTCGCACTGGACGAGGTGCGGGCAAGGCATCGGATCGTACGCTGCGTCCAACCCCAGTCAGAAAACCAACGGTTCCAACTGAGTGTTGACGCGCGCGTCTTCTCTGTCGACGCTCGGCATTCCGATTGCGCCGTGGAGGAAGAGAGAAGCCAACAACTTCCTGGTTTGTAGAACCAGGAGTGTTTGCCACGCGGGTCTCCTGAGAGACGCTGACGCGGGCGTTCTGTGCGACACGGTCGATCGCAGGAGTAGATGTGCCGGGGACCACGCGGGCCTTCAGAGAGGCGTTGGCGCGTGTGTTCTGCGCGACGCGGTTGATCGCAGCAGAGGTGTCTGAGGTTACGCGGGCCTTCTGGGAGGCGTCGGCGCGTGAACCAAACTTGGCACAGTGGGCAGCAGGAGCACCCGATAGAGCCTCAGATTGGGCTTCAGGGGGCTGTCCACTTGAGACCCTGCGGCAGACGCGGGTCTTTGGGCTCTTGGAGCCAGAAGAGAGGAACTCTTCATACTTCGCCTGGTCGAACTCGACGACGAGTGATTCGACCATTTTCCCCTTACGGAGAACGTCATCTTGCACCACGGTGCGCTCGTCAGTAACGAAGGTAGTCCCCAGCGGAGTCGCCATCTCTTGTTTGCGCCGGAAAAAGAAAGAGGGAATTGTTGTAAAGATTTCTTTGAATCAGATGAAAAGATTACAACAAGACTTTTCCTTCCAGTTACAAGGGAGGGAGGATGTTGAAGCTTGAATCCCCCCTTTGTTTAATGCTGGGTTCTTCGTGTGGCGGTGGAGAGTGAATCTTGTTCTCCGTTGACCAGATGACCGTCCTGGACCGTCGGGGGTCTTCTCTTCGGTCGGTAGAAAGAGTAACTCAGCTCCGTCTACCAAAACTCTCAAAGAGGAGGTAGGCGAAGAGCGGCTAGTACTCAGTAAGCTCGCTGAAGAGTCTCCTCCCTCTGTCTGTTGCTGAAGTTGTGCTTCCCTCTTGATGATCCTCTTGCCTGGATTTGATCGATCTTGATGATGCCTTGACCTTCTTAATTCTCGACTTCTCCAAAGCTTCGATCCCCTCTCATAGCAAACAAGGCTATTTATAGGGGTCTCAGGGGGTGAAGGTGCCTCCTGAAAACGCTCCCGAATGAGGGGCCACTACCCGCTACATGCGCGGTGACTGGCCCCGCAATCAGGGCAGTTGCAACTGAGACGCGGGCGTTGAGCCAAACGCGCCTTGAAGTTTGAGACGCGGGCGTCGAGCCAAACGCGCCTTAATGCTGAGACGCGGGCTTCGGGCCTTCACGTCTGGACGCTGAGGCGCGGGCGTCGGGCCGACGCGCCTTGATGCTGAGACGCGGGCTTCGGGCCGACGCGTCTGGATGTTGAGACGCGGGTGTAGAGCCAACGCGTCTTAATGCTGAGACGCGGGCATCGATTCCTCGCGTCTAGAGCTTGAAACTCTGCTTCCTTAATGGCTTGTCTGTTTAGTCATTTTTAGACAGCCTACAGAACCCCCTCCAAAGTTTCTGATATTCCGCAGTTGAATGGGACGGATTTGGAATACTTTGGATCTTAGCCGTGTTCGCCTTTATGACTGGACTGTTGATGCTTCGGGCTTGATCTTATCTGGAATTGGTCTTCGTGAGTGTACTGTTGAACTCTTTGAAGCCGTCAGAGTTGATCGTGTTGAGTGTCTAGATACACAGTCTAGACCTCCCCGATTGCTTTTAGTCTGTCACGGGTGCGCTTTTGGCGGGGAGTGGTTGGTTGTCTGTTTGCGTCAGTGTACTGTTGAACTGACTTGCAGAAGCAGGAGACTGGACGCAGGTTCCTTTTGAAAAAGCAGAGACTGCTTTAAAGACGCGACTTCCATGGGGTGGACGCGACGTTTGGCCGGTTTGGGGGGACGCGGACTTTGGAGAGACGCATCTCTTGAAATGCAGACGCGATTTTCTGGGTGCATTTATGATGATGCTGATGGGGCATGTCCATCGAAGAGCGCGTACTTTGGGGCGCGCACCTGTGCCATGTCATAATTACGCCGCCAGCTGGCCTGGGGAAACGGCGAGATTTCGCCTCTTGGCGCGCGGATCTCCCGGTTCATTAAATGAACTGCTCCACGTGTCAACTTCTGACTTGTGGCGGGGTCGCGACGCATGATCTTCCCTGTTCAAACAATGATTTGGCTCCACGCGTCAGGCAGCGATTCGCTGCAGCGTTTATTGGGCCAAACGCTGCGTATCTTCGCGAATCTCTGTGCCTATAAAAGGCAACAGTTAGAGACAGACACATCTTCTTCTTCGAACGCATTTGCTGAGAAAAGAGAGCTTCCCTCCTCTTGTTTGTTCATCTGTCCATCTTCGAACTCGGATTTCTGAACATCGATGGCTCCCAAGACGAAACCGACTGCATCATCCTCAAGGGCGACGTCGCCGAGGCTGAGAGAGATGCTTCCTCTGCGCAGGAGGGTGTTTTCGAGGTAAAAATGCACCTTCGGCGTGGTTTCCGCCATTAAAACATGTTCATAGAACCCTAAGAACCTTTAACACAAGATCGTGTTTGATTCTCGGACGCTGTCCTTGAGATGATAACCGGGGCGCGGGGGCTGATGATCCGACGCTGGTGAACTCTGCATTCTGGATCTCCACTTAGAACATTTCTAATTGTGAAGGTCTCTGGACGCGATTTGCAGAACGCGGATTTGATCCATGCGTTTCTGTGTCTTCAACCGCCGATTTGTAGAATCTGGCGTTGAGTCCAAGTACTTAGAATTTTCATAAGTCTTGGTTTGCGGAACGCGGCTTTGCAGGTCTGGACGCGGGTTCGAAAAATTCCTGCGTCCAGTATCTCTTCTGCGTTTTGGTGCAAGTTCGCAGGTCTGGACGCGGATGATAACTCCTGCGTCCAGTGTCTCGGCTGCGTTTTGAATTATGAACACTTAGCGTCTTCCCTTATTTTTGGCAAAGTATCTGACCAAGTGTCTTTTTCTTTTTGCAGTGCCGCATGTTTCAGGTTCACTTGCCAAGATGCACCACTTTGGCGCGTGGGTGGTGCCGACCACCGTCTGACTTTTGCACTGCGAAGGACCATACCTGTGACTGCTGACAGGTCGCCAGTTCGCAGGAAATGATTGCCCATGTTAATGAGAGGACTTCTCGGGTGCTCATGACCGATGCAGTCTTCGCAACGGATACCCACATCAAGCTGGAGAGAAGCCTGCTTTCTTCTTTGGAGATCATGTCAGCGACGGTGGCAGACCAATGTATGACGGGAATTACAGGTGGCTCCATCAGATAGGGAGAGGAGATACTTCCTTCCCGCCATGGAGAGGATGCTCCCGTTGTCTTATCTCCACATCTGTCCGTCCTTCGGAAGATGAAGTGGGACGTGTCCCGGGATATCTCTGAGATTACCCTTGGTATTTCAAATCCCAGAATGTATACCGTCCTGATTGCCATGACCGGGCGGTCCTCGGCTTGTTTCCCGGGTCACGCAAGTCTGAGCTTCAGTCGGAGAGATCCCGCAGCTTGCCACCACCTTCCTCAATTCGTTCATAGAAGCAGAGGGTGATTATACGGCCAAGTTCCGTTTGCCAGGATGGGCCACTCCACGGAGAATTCTTGGTGGGGCAGAATGGTGGGTTTCGCCCTCTCCGATCTTGGAGATCTGCTTGAGCACGTGGGATTATACTCAGCAGTCAGGGCCGTACAATGGGGCATCCAATGAGCTCTCACAACTTCTTCGGGATCTTGGAGCGCTACAACCCTCAGACGGGGACATTCTTTACCCCGGTTGGAGAAATGGGCCTTGCACTGCATGAGTTGCATGAGGTTCGGGGCTGGTGATGGGGGAGTTCCCTTATGAAGAATATGTCCCGACTGCTAGGGAGCTTGACCTTATAAAGAAGGATTCCCTGAGGTGTACGAGACCTATTGGGAAGTGATGTGCCACTTCCATATTTGTGGTCAGGTAACTGGTTGGAGGACGCATGGAGTTAGGCATCTATCCTGGGCCAATACCTATTCAGCAACGTCAGCAAGAAGGATCATTCGATAACTCGACTGGCTCCCCTCTCTGAACAGGGAGTTGACGACATGGTCGCACAAGCTTCTGAGGGCTTTTACACCACTGGGTCGAACGAGGACGGCTTCGAACCTGATACGCTTTTCGAAAGCTATCATCATCGGGCCCGGGCTTCTATCTCTAGTCGAGCGCTGTTGGCAGGTTCTGATGCTGCTGTGGTTGAAGCGTTGTGTGGTACCTACACGGCCACATGAAGTCGTTATTGCCGACGTGGTGTACCCAGCAGTGCTCCTGGCCCATGGCCGTCCTCTAGCCCTTCTTCCGGCCGTGGCGGCTGGCATTCAGAGTGGGTTGCGGGCGTTACCAAGAGACTATGCGAGGCTCCAAGGACTGTCGACTCTCAAGGCAAGCCGTATGTTGACTCAGAGGGAAACCCGACGGCAAGGCGCCCCAACCCCCGAATTGAGTTGCCTTACACGTATCTCATGGCCTGGTACGTGATGCATTGCCCTTCTTTGATGACAACGGCGCGTGGGAGTACGAGTCCTGTCCCTTTTGTGAGGCGGCTGGAAAACTCGGATTGGAGTGACACCTATATTATTATATTCGGAGACGTCTCTCAAATGCCGCCAATTACCAGCTCAACCGCTGCTTCGCTGGGATTCCTGGTGCATTTTGGTGAGCAATTCACTGATTCTATAGGTCGGGATGACCTCACCCAACTGTCCACGGGAGTCTTCCGGTGGTTGATCAACATACGACCAGGATATGTGCTGTTTCGCCAAGGGACTTCCTGCACTATCGAACCGTATATGCCAAGTCGTTTTGCCCGACAGTTTGGCTATGCTCAGCTTTATGTCGGCAATCCGAATACACAACTTGCCTTCAATGGGAATTTGTGCGAAGGTGCTCGAGCCTGGTACTATAGCGTGGCTGGGGGGACAGAGGCAACTTTCGTTTGCCCGTCGAGGAGCCGAAGAATCTTACCAGCTTCACTTTCTGCACCTGGTATTCTCGGGTAAACCAGTCACCGGATTTTGCCCCGGGTATACGGATTGAGGGCATTAATGCTTATCTCAAAACACAGTCGGAGTCTGGCAAATGCTCGCACATGATCACCCAGTATTTAAAGGTCCAGAAAGAGCTAGAGAGAGCATCTCAGAGAGAAGCTGAGGGAGGCTCAAGAGAGGAGCTCCGAGTAACCCGGAGTAGAACCAAGCTAGGGCCACAGGAGGGGCCCTCTACCGCCAAGGCTCAAGAATTGGTGAGTAAGCGCCGTCGGGGTCCCACTTCAACTGCTGGTCCTGTTTCGAAGAGGGCTCGGAGGGACTTAGCAACGGAAGTCTCTCCCTCAGGAGATATTTCTGGTGGAGTTGGGGACTGTCCTGAAGACCTCTTTGTCATGGTGAGGAACCGCCAGAGGATAGAGATCTCCCCAGTTTAATCCGTGCTCTAGGGCGCACAGAGGGACCTGTAAAATTGCGGAAGAGGGGGAATTGGTTGACAAACCCACTATAGCTGACGAGGAAGAACAACTCGTGGGAGGGAATGTCCAGATTCCAGGGTTCTCAGCTCGGCCCGAGCCTTCTTCTGCTCGTGAAGGGAGATACAAGGCACAGCGGTCAGGACCTCCTAGCGTCTTCATTTCCAGCGCTCGGATAATCGACCCTAGTCCTACCACTGGGGTGATTGGTGGCAAGGCCCCGGTCACCGAGGACCTTTGCGTTGAACTGTCGTCTTCCGCGTCTGATACGGAAAGCGACTTTGAGATAAAGTCGACTACGGCCATGAACCCGCTTTTCCTGACCGAGTAAGTTCTCACGCATCTCGGAGGGGAAAATATACGGGGGCGAATCATCGACTGCGTTACCGCCGGCGATAATCCCTGCTGAAGGTACAACTTCCTCGCGTGTCGAGGCGATGGAAACAGTGTTGACCCAGCCCAAGGGGATTGAGGCTTCGGTTGCCGAGACAACCTCAGTGGGGCAGCTGTTGAAGTTGGGGAGCCTTCCCTTTGCTAGGAGGGGAACAACCATTGAGGCTGAGGAGGCTCTCACTCCGCCGGTGGAGAAGGCTACTGCTGAAGCTGGGGAGACTCCCATTCTACAGGACTCGACGCCTCTGGACCTCGAACCTGGTAAGGCAGCTCTGACTGAGGGGGCTCAGGTGGGGAGTCTGACGATCGGCACCCTTCCAGAAGGCCACACAGCTCACTTCTCGGTGGAAGTTCTGAAGAGGTTGTGCTTACAACTCCTTCATTGGTCGTGGAAGCTCTTGCAGAGGCAGCGCTCCAGGAAGCGCCAGTGGGTAGTCTTGCTCTTGCCACATCGACGGCCGGCACGCTCTTGTGCGAGAAGACCCGCCCTATATCCCTTATCCGTGACAGAAAAAGGGTTCGGGAAGCTTCTTAGGTGGTGAAGACATGGGGGAGCTGGCACGTCAGATGTGTTGCAACAATTCTTCACCTCGATGGGATCATGTATTGATCTCATCTTCCGTGGACACACAGCACCTTCCAGTTCGCCCAGAGGCTTCTTGAAAATATGGCCGTGAGCGTCGAATTGGCGGGAGGCCCTTCACTTGCCAGGGCAGCCTACGGGTGGTAGAGCAACTTGGAGATAACCTGCGGGAGCTGGAATCTTTGGAAGATGCTGGCTCTTTTGATGAAGCCCAGGCCACCTTGACTAGGCTCCTAGCTGATCAGGAACGGAGCGACAGGAGGCGGAGGCACAAATCGCTCCGGCCGAGGTCCGTTGACCTTGAATATTCCAAGGCTGAATTCAGAAATTAGCGGAGATTCGAGGGAATCTGAGCTCAGTGTGCAGAGCACGGAGCAAGTCATCCTCAGAACTCGGGACATTATCGCCAAGGCGGAAGCTGTTCTTGCGCTAAATGAGGAGAAATTGTTCCCCAAGAAGGAGCTTGAGGAGCAACGGGCTGCTACGGCGCGTGCTGAAGAGAGTCTATCCCTACATCTTCCAGGGTGGAATCTTTGCGGATGCAGCTGGCTGCCAGAATTTCTTATCTGAGGCGGAGCTGCGGGGGACCGGGCCTATCATGGAGGCTGAGAGGACGCGCCAGCATGAGATTCACCGCCTTAGGGAAACAAATCCGTTCCTTGGCGCACCAGGACATTTAGCTTCTTTTCTTTTTTTCTTTTTGTAAAGAAAAGGACACTCAATTTATCAAGAGTGTTTTGTATCCACTTTTATCATTTTTTTTTTGATATAAAAGTTTCGAAGTTTTTGGTTCCACTTCTTTGCTTAGCTGCGGATGAACCCAACTTCTTGATCACTGATGTGAATACTAAACTTAGATAGGACTAAGTTTTTTTTTTTTTTTTTTTTTTTTAATGAGACACGGCGTCAGTCCACCTGAACTTAGATTTCACTAAGTCCTTTTGATGAGACGCAGCGTCGATCACAGAGTGAGACGCGGTCATCATTCACTAGGAAACTAGACGCGGTCATCATTCACTAGGAACTTAGATTTCACCAAGTCCTTTTGACGAGACGCGGCGTCAATCATAAAGTGAGACGTGGTCATCATTTCATAAGAACTTAGATTCTACTAAGTCCTTTGATGAGACGCAGCGTAAATCACAAATCGGAACGCGGTCTTCTTGATGAGATGCGGCGTCAATCAAAAGATGAGACGCGGCATTGATCCGTAAAGTAAGACGCGGCTGTCAGTCCCTGGGGTGAGACGCAGCGTCAATCACAAGGTGAGACGCAACTCTGAATAACGCAAATTGTCTTGCGCGGATCGGGCAGACGCAAGAGATGCAGTCTTGTCGCTGAAGGGACGCGGCTTTCCCATCTGCGTTTAATGTGATCTGACTCAAGATTTTAGGAGATCTTTGCTCGTCTGGTTCACTGTCGATTGGGATTCCGAGTCATCCGTTGATTCCCAAGGCCGTTATCCACGCGTCAACTCCTCATTGGACTCAGGAGTTACTGCCCTTAAATGCAAAACCGATGCGGGCGGTTGAAAACCGGCGCTTGCGACGGTTCCCAAAGCGGCGTTCCACGCGTCAATCTTCACTGGGCTTTGACAATCGTGCGTGACGGTTCCAATTAACGCCTCATTAATGGCAGTTATTAGGGCCTGCCTATAAATAGGGTGCGCTTCCCTTCTATAATCCAAGCTTGGATTATTTCTCTTTGGATTGCTTTGAGAAGTCCCACCTTCTTCAAAAAAGAGTGTCTTGATAGGGATTCCGTCTCCATGGATGAAGGTAATTCCGAGGATGAAGATGACCCAGAGCTCTCACGCTTCGGTTTGGTCTCTTCAAGAAGAACCCCCTCTCGGATCATCTTGGACGCCTGCGTTTGGGTGCAGAGAGGCCAACTCTGGCCAGAGGTCTCTGCTGGTATGTCCCCGATGATGTGTATAGCCTGAACTTTGGCATAACCGTCTGAATGAAGTCCCGGTGCATTCCTTTCTCTGGAATTTGTGCCAGTGACTTGACTTCTCTGAACGCGGGCACTTGACGCTGGCTTTGCCCATTTGCGTTTCATGGCAACTGCCTTGGCGCGTTTCAGACCTGAATCTTGCAACTCCTGTTCACCCAACAGAGAGATGGCAATTTTTGGCGTTCTGAAATTCTTTGCGTCTGTTGCATTAGGCGCGGGTACAAACTGAGGCCCGCGTTTGAATCTTATACGTGGCGCAGTTGACTCGCGTCTGTTTGACTGTGCGGGGTTTTCCCGCGTCTGAAGTCTTGAATGGCTGCCGCGTTCTGTTACTCAGTTCCTTTATAAAAATGTACTGAGTTCCAGATTTTCTGACTCTTGCTTATTCTTTGCAGGTAGGCTTGCTCGTCCTTTTTCAGGTTTGCTGGGCCCCAGAAAGAATATACCGGCTGGCGAACTTGCTCCATGTTTCGTTTGTGAGAGATTAAATTATGGTCCTCGTTTTGTGAGAGATTAAATTATATCTCTGACGAGGACCCAACCCTCGCCAAGGTCTCTTCAGATCTGGTGCAAGAGACGGATAGGCTGAGTATCGGCGAGGGTGGTCCGGCGGTTGCGGCGGCGGATGAGATCCTCTTCCCCTCCCTACCCCAGAAGTGACATCAAGGACATTCCGTTAGATGGCCTGCTGGGGAAAGGGATGGTGATGAATGCAGGACTTTCTGCTGCCGCTGGACCTAGTGGAGGGTAGCATCCTTTGTGATGATCCTAAACTTCCTCTCTCACCCCAGGAGTGACTCCATGTTCGTTGGATGGTCTGGTAGGGAAAGAGACGCGCCTGAACGAAGGGTTGCAGGACCTTCTGTTGCCACGGACCTCAAGAACACCATTGCTCTTAGCTTACTCAGCTAGGGCGCTTTCGACTTTTGCGTCATTGCCATGGCGCAATCGGTTCCAATTGTGCACCTGGGATCAGATGCGGTTTCAAGGAGTGAGTACGGCCTCTGAGAGAGAGGGACTTCTTTGTACTCCTTAATTGTAACACTCATCTTATTGTTAAGAGAGCGTTTTGTATCACTTTCATATGCTTGAATATCAATAAAAGTGACACTTTTCTTTTTGCCTCTTTCTGTTGTCTTGAATGTTTTGTTTAGAAGCAAAAGAATGATTTGGTGGACCCGCCACTTTATAAAAGAAAGTGACAAGTAGAGTGTGTACCCCCAGAGAAGGTAAATGTTATCAAGGATTTGGGATTAACTTGATTAAGATCAGCTGGGGATTTTGATGGAAGCATTGTTTTATCGGTGTAATGTTAACCAACAATGCCTCCAAAATGAATTTGATACTCGGTTGGGGAGAATATCAAATGAAACTAGACTCGTGGGGAATCTAGTGAGATTTTTACCGCTAGAGGTGTGATATTAACTTAACGGTTAGAAGTAATCTTGTCAGAAGTGTAATATTAACTTGACAAGGACGTGAGTTAGAGGTGTGATATTAACCTAAACTCATCAGCATCTCAGTTTTATTTGGGAAAACTGAGGGCGTCACTGTCATAGGTGTGATGTTTAACTTAACAGTGATAGTAATGCTAGAGGTGTAATGTTGAACTTGGCATTGGCTCGTCTCGGCTTAAAGAAGTCGAGGAAAGGTCATAGCCATAGGTGTATTGTTGAACTTAGCAATGACTCGGATGCTAGAAGTGTAGTGTTAACTTGGCATCGTCCATTTCAGCTTCGATATGGAAGTCTGAAGAAGGTAACTGTCAGAGGTGTGATATTAACTTGACAGACACTCGATTGTACCGCTTAGAGGTATAATGTTAACTTAAACAGTAGTTTGTCAGAGGTGTAATATAACTTGACAAGAATTTGCTTGCGATAGGAGCAATTGAGGACCTGTCATTCTATTGATGAGAATTGACAAGTAGAATTGAAGTGCAGAGGTATAGTGTTAACTTGGCAAATTTGAGAGTTGTTACTCTATGCAGAGGTAACAAGCCAGGTTTGTACTCGACGAGGAGTATTCATTACCAGAGGTATAGTGTTAACATAGTAATGATTGCATTTTTGTGGTCCTACCATTCTATGGATGAGAATTGGTAAGGGATTTTTGGAGGGAAGAGTGGAAATCAAGTCCACTTAGGATTTTTAGCAAACCCTCAGCTATCAACGGATTTGAGGTGCCTTTACCAACTACCGTTTGGGTTGGGCTAGCCATGCTATTCCCCTCAGCATGATAAGTTGTCGAGGACGTATGTTGGGCTTAAAAGCCAACATTTTCCTCTATCCTTAGCCGTCGGAGGCGTTGGATGTTTTTGATCAGAGGTGTATTTTTTTAACTTGATCGGCAGGATTTTTAGCAAACCCTCAGCTATCAACGGATTTGAGGTGCCTTTACCAACTACCGTTTGGTTGGGCTAGCCATGCTATTCCCCTCAGCATGATAAGTTGTCGAGGATTATGTTGGGCTTAAAAGCCAACATTTTCTCTATCCTTAGCGTCGGAGGCGTTGGATGTTTTTGATCAGAGGTGCATTTTTAACTTGATCGGTGGAAAGAATGCCATCTAGGGATAGTATTTCTTCAGGAATTTGCCATTGATTGGCATCATGAGTGTATCGCCATTTGAGGTTATGAGGCGATACGATCCATTCGAGTAGACTGACTCTACTACAAACGGCCCTTCCCATTTGGGTTGGAATTTTCCTTCGTCTTGTGTGTCATGACCATGGGTATCTTCGGACGGCTAAGACGAGGTCGCCTTTCCTGAAAGTTCGCGATTTGACTTTCTTGTTGAAGGCTCTGGTGATACGAGCTTGATAAAGCTCGATTTGTTGTTGGGCCTGCAGACGCTTGTCGTCCAAGGCTTCCAATTCTGGAGTCGCTGTCGATGCTTCTCCTCTGTTGTCATCTCCGCTGTCAAGGCGACGCGAAGAGATGGAATTTGGATTCCAG
>JAVJIF010032377.1:0-32201 GCA_038442645.1 Agave tequilana | reverse complement strand
TTGTTTGCGCCGGAAAAAGAAAGAGGGATTGTTGTAAAGATTTCTTTGAATCAGATGAAAAGATTACAACAAGACTTTTCCTTCCAGTTACAAGGGAGGGAGGATGTTGAAGCTTGAATCCCCCTTTGTTTAATGCTGGGTTCTTCGTGTGGCGGTGAGAGTGAATCTTGTTCTCCGTTGACCAGATGACCGTCCTGGACCGTCGGGGGTCTTCTCTTCGGTCGGTAGAAAGAGTAACTCAGCTCCGTCTACCAAAACTCTCAAAGAGGAGTAGGAGGCGAAGAGCGGCTAGTACTCAGTAAGCTCGCTGAAGAGTCTCCTCCCTCTGTCTGTTGCTGAAGTTGTGCTTCCCTCTTGATGATCCTCTTGCCTGGATTTGATCGATCTTGATGATGCCTTGACCTTCTTAATTCTCGACTTCTCCAAAGCTTCGATCCCCTCTTCATAGCAAACAAGGCTATTTAAGGGGTCTCAGGGGGTGAAGGTGCCTCCTGAAAACGCTCCCGAATGAGGGGCCACTACCCGCTACATGCGCGGTGACTGCCCCGCAATCAGGGCAGTTGCAACTGAGACGCGGGCGTTGAGCCAAACGCGCCTTGAAGTTTGAGACGCGGGCGTCGAGCCAAACGCGCCTTAATGCTGAGACGCGGGCTTCGGGCCTTCACGTCTGGACGCTGAGGCGCGGGCGTCGGGCCGACGCGCCTTGATGCTGAGACGCGGGCTTCGGCCGACGCGTCTGGATGTTGAGACGCGGGTGTAGAGCCAACGCGTCTTAATGCTGAGACGCGGGCATCGATTCCTCGCGTCTAGAGCTTGAAACTCTGCTTCCTTAATGGCTTGTCTGTTTAGTCATTTTTAGACAGCCTACAGAACCCCCTCCAAAGTTTCTGATATTCCGCAGTTGAATGGGACGGATTTCGGAATACTTTGGATCTTAGCCGTGTTCGCCTTTATGACTGGACTGTTGATGCTTCGGGCTTGATCTTATCTGGAATTGGTCTTCGTGAGTGTACTGTTGAACTCTTTGAAGCCGTCAGAGTTGATCGTGTTGAGTGTCTAGATACACAGTCTAGACCTCCCCGATTGCTTTTAGTCTGTCACGGGTGCGCTTTTGGCCGGGTGGTTGGTTGTCTGTTTGCGTCAGTGTACTGTTGAACTGACTTGCAGAAGCAGGAGACTGGACGCAGGTTCCTTTTTGAAAAAGCAGAGACTGCTTTAAAGACGCGACTTCCATGGGGTGGACGCGACGTTTGGCCGGTTTGGGGGGACGCGGACTTTGGAGAGACGCATCTCTTGAAATGCAGACGCGATTTTCTGGGTGCATTTATGATGATGCTGATGGGGCATGTCCATCGAAGAGCCGCGTACTTTGGGGCGCGCACTGTGCCATGTCATAATTACGCCGCCAGCTGGCCTGGGGAAACGGCGAGATTTCGCCTCTTGGCGCGCGGATCTCCCGGTTCATTAAATGAACTTGCTCCACGTGTCAACTTCTGACTTGTGGCGGGGTCGCGACGCATGATCTTCCCTGTTCAAACAATGATTTGGCTCCACGCGTCAGGCAGCGATTCGCTGCAGCGTTTATTGGGCCAAACGCTGCGTATCTTCGCGAATCTCTGTGCCTATAAAAGGCAACAGTTAGAGACAGACACATCTTCTTCTCCGAACGCATTTGCTGAGAAAAGAGAGCTTCCCTCCTCTTGTTTGTTCATCTGTCCATCTTCGAACTCGGATTTCTGAACATCGATGGCTCCCAAGACGAAACCGACTGCTGCATCATCCTCAAGGGCGACCGTCGCCGAGGCTGAGAGAGATGCTTCCTCTGCGCAGGAGGGTGTTTTCCGAGGTAAAAATGCACCTTCGGCGTGGTTTCCGCCATTAAAACATGTTCATAGAACCCTAAGAACCTTTAACCAAGATCGTGTTTGATTCTCGGACGCTGTCCTTGAGATGATAACCGGGCGCGCGGGCTGATGATCCGACGCTGGTGAACTCTGCATTCTGGATCCTCCACTTAGAACATTTCTAATTGTGAAGGTCTCTGGACGCGATTTGCAGAACGCGGATTTGATCCATGCGTTCTGTGTCTTCAACCGCCGATTTTGTAGAATCTGGCGTTTGAGTCCAAGTACTTAGAATTTTCATAAGTCTTGGTTTGCGGAACGCGGCTTTGCAGGTCTGGACGCGGGTTCGAAAAATTCCTGCGTCCAGTATCTCTTCTGCGTTTTGGTGCAAGTTCGCAGGTCTGGACGCGGATGATAACTCCTGCGTCCAGTGTCTCGGCTGCGTTTTGAATTATGAACACTTAGCGTCTTCCCTTATTTTTGGCAAAGTATCTGACCAAGTGTCTTTTCTTTTTGCAGTGCCGCATGTTTCAGGTTCACTTGCCAAGATGCACCACTTTGGCCGCGTGGGTGGTGCCGACCACCACCGTCTGACTTTTGCACTGCGAAGGACCATACCTGTGACTGCTGACAGGTAGTCGCCAGTTCGCAGGGAAATGATTGCCCATGTTAATGAGAGGACTTCTCGGGTGCTCATGACCGATGCAGTCTTCGCAACGGATACCCACATCAAGCTGGAGAAGCCTGCTTTCTTCTTTGGAGATCATGTCAGCGACGGTGGCAGACCAATGTATGACGGGAATTACAGGTGGCTCCATCAGATAGGGGAGAGGAGATACTTCCTTCCGCCATGGAGAGGATGCTCCCGTTGTCTTATCTCCAACATCTGTCCGTCCTTCGGAAGATGAAGTGGGACGTGTCCCGGGATATCTCTGAGATTACCCTTGGTAATTTCAAATCCCAGAATGTATACCGTCATGATTGCCATGACCGGGCGGTCCTCGGCTTGTTTCCCGGTCACGCAAGTCTGAGCTTCCAGTCGGAGAGATCCCGCAGCTTGCCACCACCTTCCTCAATTCGTTCATAGAAGCAGAGGGTGATTATCCGGCCAAGTTCCGTTTGCCAGGATGGGTCACTCCACGGAGAATTCTTGTGGGGCAGAATGGTGGGTTTCGCCCTCTCCGATCTTGGAGATCTGCTTGAGCACGTGGGATTATACTCAGCAGTCAGGGCCGTACAATGGGGCATCCCAATGAGCTCTCACAACTTCTTCGGGATCTTGGAGCGCTACAACCCTCAGACGGGGACATTCTTTACCCCGGTTGGAGAAATGGGCCTTGCACTGCATGAGTTGCATGAGGTCTCGGGGCTGGTGATGGGGGAGTTCCCTTATGAAGATATGTCCCGACTGCTAGGGAGCTTGACCTTATAAAGAAGGATTCCCCTGAGGTGTACGAGACCTATTGGGAAGTGATGTGCCACTTCCATATTTGTGGTCAGGTAACTGGTTGGAGGACGCATGGAGTTAGGCATCTATCCTGGGCCAATTACCTATTCAGCAACGTCAGCAAGAAGGATCATTCGATAACTCGACTGGCTCCCCTCTCTGAACAGGGAGTTGACGACATGGTCGCACAAGCTTCTGAGGGCTTTTACACCACTGGGTCGAACGAGGACGGCTTCGAACCTGATACGCTTTCGAAAGCTATCATCATCGGGCCCGGGCTTCTATCTCTAGTCGAGCGCTGTTGGCAGGCTTCTTGATGCTGTGGTTGAAGCGTTGTGGGTACCTACACGGCCACATGAAGTCGTTATTGCCGACGTGGTGTACCCAGCAGTGCTCCTGGCCCATGGCCGTCCTCTAGCCCTTCTTCCGGCCGTGGCGGCTGGCATTCAGAGTGGGTTGCGGGCGTTAACCAAGAGACTATGCGAGGCTCCAAGGACTGTCGACTCTCAAGGCAAGCCGTATGTTGACTCAGAGGGAAACCCGACGCAAGGCGCCCCAACCCCCGAATTGAGTTGCCTTACACGTATCTCATGGCCTGGTACGTGATGCATGCCCTTCTTTGATGACAACGGCGCGTGGGAGTACGAGTCCTGTCCCTTTTGTGAGGCGGCTGGAAAACTCGGATTGGAGTGACACCTATATATATATTCGGAGACGTCTCTCAAATGCCGCCAATTACCAGCTCAACGCTGCTTCGCTGGGATTCCTGGTGCATCTTTTGGTGAGCAATTCACTGATTCTATAGGTCGGGATGACCTCACCCAACTGTCCACGGGAGTCTTCCGGTGGTTGATCAACATACGACCAGGATATGTGCTGTTTCGCCAAGGGAACTTCCTGCACTATCGAACCGTATATGCCAAGTCGTTTTGCCCGACAGTTTGGCTATGCTCAGCTTTATGTCGGCAATCCGAATACACAACTTGCCTTCAATGGGAATTTGTGCGAAGGTGCTCGAGCCTGGTACTATAGCGTGGCTGGGGGGACAGAGGCAACTTTCCGTTTGCCCGTCGAGGAGCCGAAGAATCTTACCAGCTTCACTTTCTGCACCTGGTATTCTCGGGTAAACCAGTCACCGGATTTTGCCCCCGGTATACGGGTATTGAGGGCATTAATGCTTATCTCAAAACACAGTCGGAGTCTGGCAAATGCTCGCACATGATCACCCAGTATTTAAAGGTCCAGAAAGAGCTAGAGAGAGCATCTCAGAGAGAAGCTGAGGGAGGCTCAAGAGAGGAGCTCCGAGTAACCCGGAGTAGAACCAAGCTAGGGCCACAGGAGGGGCCCTCTACCGCCAAGGCTCAAGAATTGGTGAGTAAGCGCCGTCGGGGTCCCACTTCAACTGCTGGTCCTGTTTCGAAGAGGGCTCGGAGGGACTTAGCAACGGAAGTCTCTCCCTCAGGAGATATTTCTGGTGGAGTTGGGGACTGTCCTGAAGACCTCTTTGTCATGGTTGAGGAACCGCCAGAGGATAGAGATCTCCCCAGTTTAATCCGTGCTCCTAGGGCGCACAGAGGGACCTGTAAAATTGCGGAAGAGGGGAATTGGTGACAAACCCACTATAGCTGACGAGGAAGAACAACTCGTGGGAGGGAATGTCCAGATTCCAGGGTTCTCAGCTCGGCCCGAGCCTTCTCTGCTCGTGAAGGGAGATACAAGGCACAGCGGTCAGGACCTCCTAGCGTCTTCATTTCCAGCGCTCGGATAATCGACCCTAGTCCTACCACTGGGTGATTGGTGGCAAGGCCCCGGTCACCGAGGACCTTTGCGTTGAACTGTCGTCTTCCGCGTCTGATACGGAAAGCGACTTTGAAGATAAAGTCGACTACGGCCATGAACCCGCTTTTCCTGACCCGAGTAAGTTCTCACGCATCTCGGAGGGGAAAATATACGGGGGCGAATCATCGACTGCGTTACCGCCGGCGATAATCCCTGCTGAAGGTACAACTTCCTCGCGTGTCGAGGCGATGGAAACAGTGTTGACCCAGCCCAAGGGGATTGAGGCTTCGGTTGCGAGACAACCTCAGTGGGGGCAGCTGTTGAAGTTGGGGAGCCTTCCCCTTTGCTAGGAGGGGAAACAACCATTGAGGCTGAGGAGGCTCTCACTCCGCCGGTGGAGAAGGCTACTGCTGAAGCTGGGGAGACTCCCATTCTACAGGACTCGACGCCTCTGGACCTCGAACCTGGTAAGGCAGCTCTGACTGAGGGGGCTCAGGTGGGGAGTCTGACGATCGGCACCCTTCCAGAAGGCCACACAGCTCACTTCTCGGTGGAAGTTTCTGAAGAGGTTGTGCTTACAACTCCTTCATTGGTCGTGGAAGCTCTTGCAGAGGCAGCGCTCCAGGAAGCGCCAGTGGGTAGTCTTGCTCTTGCCACATCGACGGCCGGCACGGCTCTTGTGCGAGAAGACCCGCCCTATATCCCTTATCCCGTGACAGAAAAAGGGTCGGGAAGCTTCTTAGGTGGTGAAGACATGGGGAGCTGCACGTCAGATGGTGCAACAATTCTTCACCTCGATGGGATCATGTATTGATCTCATCTTCCGTGGACACAGCACCTTCCAGTTCGCCCAGAGGCTTCTTGAAAATATGGCCGTGAGCGTCGAATTGGCGGAGGCCCTTCACTTGCCAGGGCATGCCTACGGGTGGTAGAGCAACTTGGAGATAACCTGCGGGAGCTGGAATCTTTGGAAGATGCTGGCTCTTTTGATGAAGCCCAGGCCACCTTGACTAGGCTCCTAGCTGATCAGGAACGGGAGCGACAGGAGGCGGAGGCACAAATCGCTGCCGAGGTCCGTGACCTTGAATATTCCAAGGCTGAATTTCAGAAATTAGCCGGAGATTCGAGGAATCTGAGCTCAGTGTGCAGAGCACGGAGCAAGTCATCCTCAGAACTCGGGACATTATCGCCAAGGCGGAAGCTGTTCTTGCGCTAAATGAGGAGAAACTTGTTTCCCTCAAGAAGGAGCTTGAGGAGCAACGGCTGCTACGGCGCGTGCTGAAGAGAGTCTATCCCTACAATCTTCCAGGGTGGAATCTTTGCGGATGCAGCTGGCTGCCAGAAATTTCTTATCTGAGGCGGAGCTGCGGGACCGGGCTATCATGGAGGCTGAGAGGACGCGCCAGCATGAGATTCACCGCCTTAGGGAACAAATCCGTTCCTTGGCGCACCAGGACATTTAGCCTTCTTTTCTTTTTTTTCTTTTTGTAAAGAAAAGGACACTCAATTATCAAGAGTGTTTTGTATCCACTTTTATCATTTTTTTTTTTTGATATAAAAGTTTCGAAGTTTTTGGTTCACCTTCTTTGCTTAGCTGCGGATGAACCAACTTCTTGATCACTGGATGTGAATACTAAACTTAGATAGGACTAAGTTTTTTTTTTTTTTTTTTTTTTTTTTAATGAGACACGGCGTCAGTCCACCTGAACTTAGATTTCACTAAGTCCTTTTGATGAGACGCAGCGTCGATCACAGAGTGAGACGCGGTCATCATTCACTAGGAACTAGACGCGGTCATCATTCACTAGGAACTTAGATTTCACCAAGTCCTTTTGACGAGACGCGGCGTCAATCATAAAGTGAGACGTGGTCATCATTTCATAAGAACTTAGATTCTACTAAGTCCTTTTGATGAGACGCAGCGTCAATCACAAATCGGAACGCGGTCTTCTTGATGAGATGCGGCGTCAATCAAAAGATGAGACGCGGCATTGATCCGTAAAGTAAGACGCGGCTGTCAGTCCCTGGGGTGAGACGCAGCGTCAATCACAAGGTGAGACGCAACTCTGAATAACGCAAATCTGTCTTGCGCGGATCGGGCAGACGCAAGAGATGCAGTCTTGTCCGCTGAAGGGACGCGGCTTTCCCATCTGCGTTTAATGTGATCTGACTCAAGATTTTAGGAGATCTTTGCTCGTCTGGTCTTCACTGTCGATTGGATTCCGAGTCATCCGTTGATTCCCAAGGCCGTTATCCACGCGTCAACTCCTCATTGGACTCAGGAGTTACCCCTTAAATGCAAAACCGATGCGGGCGGTTGAAAACCGGCGCTTGCGACGGTTCCCAAAGCGGCGTTCCACGCGTCAATCCTTCACTGGGCTTTGACAATCGTGCGTGACGGTTCCAATTAACGCCTCATTAATGGCAGTTTATTAGGGCCTGCCTATAAATAGGGTGCGCTCCCCTTCTATAATCCAGCTTGGATTATTTCTCTTTGGATTGCTTTGAGAAGTCCCACCTTCTTCAAAAAAGAGTGTCTTGATAGGGATTCCGTCTCCATGGATGAAGGTAATTCCGAGGATGAAGATGACCCAGAGCTCTCACGCTTCGGTTTTGGTCTCTTCAAGAAGAACCCCCTCTCGATCATCTTGGACGCCTGCGTTTGGGTGCAGAGAGGCCAACTCTGGCCAGAGGTCTCTGCTGGTATGTCCCCCGATGATGTGTATAGCCTGAACTTTGGCATAACCGTCTGAATGAAGTCCGGTGCATTCCTTCTCTGGAATTTGTGCCAGTGACTTGACTTCTCTGAACGCGGGCACTTGACGCTGGCTTTGCCCATTGCGTTTCATGGCCACTGCCTTGGCGCGTTTCAGACCTGAATCTTGCAACTCCTGTTCACCCAACAGAGAGATGGCAATTTTTGGCGTTCTGAAATTCTTTGCGTCTGGTGCATTAGGCGCGGGTACAAACTGAGGCCGCGTTTGAATCTTATACGTGGCGCAGTTTGACTCGCGTCTGTTTGACTGTGCGGGTTATTCCCGCGTCTGAAGTCTTGAATGGCTGCCGCGTTCTGTTACTCAGTTTCCTTTATAAAAATGTACTGAGTTCCAGATTTTCTGACTCTTGCTTATTCTTTGCAGGTAGGCTTGCTCCCTTTTTCAGGTTTGCTGGGCCCCAGAAAGAATATACCGGCTGGCGAACTTGCTCCATGTTCGTTTGTGAGAGATTAAATTATGGTCCTCGTCGTTTGTGAGAGATTAAATTATATCTCTGACGAGGACCCAACCCTCGCCAAGGTCTCTTCAGATCTGTGCAAGAGACGGATAGGCTGAGTATCGGCGAGGGTGGTCCGGCGGTTGCGGCGGCGGATGAGATCCTCTTCCTCTCCCTACCCCAGAAGTGACATCAAGGACATTCCGTTAGATGGCCTGCTGGAGGAAAGGGATGGTGATGAATGCAGGACTTTCTGCTGCCGCTGGACCTAGTGGAGGGTAGCATCCTTTGTGATGACTCCTAAACTTCCTCTCACCCCAGGAGTGACTCCATGTTCGTTGGATGGTCTGGTAGGGAAAGAGACGCGCCTGAACGAAGGGTTGCAGGACCTTCTGTTGCCACCGGACCTCAAGAAACCATTGCTCTTAGCTTACTCAGCTAGGGCGCTTTCGACTTTTGCGTCATTGCCATGGCGCAATCGGTTCCAATTGTGCACCTGGGATCAGATGCGGTTTCAAGGAGTGAGTACGGCCTCTGAGAGAGAGGGACTTCTTTGTACTCCTTAATTGTAACACTCATCTTATTGTATAAGAGAGCGTTTTGTATCACTTTCATATGCTTGAATATCAATAAAAGTGACACTTTTCTTTTGCCTCTTTCTGTTGTCTTGAATGTTTTGTTTTAGAAGCAAAAGAATGATTTTGGTGGACCCGCCACTTTATAAAAGAAAGTGACAAGTAGAGTGTGTACCCCCAGAGAAGGTGAACTTTTATCAAGGATTTGGGATTAACTTGATTTAAGATCAGCTGGGGATTTGATGGAAGCATTGTTTATCGGTGTAATGTTAACCAACAATGCCTCCAAAATGAATTTGATACTCGGTTGGGGAGAATATCAAATGAAACTAGACTCGTGGGGAATCTAGTGAGATTTTTACCGCTAGAGGTGTGATATTAACTTAACGGTTTAGAAGTAATCTTGTCAGAAGTGTAATATTAACTTGACAAGGACGTGAGTTAGAGGTGTGATATTAACCTAACTCATCAGCATCTCAGTTTTATTTGGGAAAACTGAGGGCGTCACTGTCATAGGTGTGATGTTTAACTTAACAGTGATAGTAATGCTAGAGGTGTAATGTTGAACTTGGCATTGGTCGTCTCGGCTTAAAGAAGTCGAGGAAAGGTCATAGCCATAGGTGTATTGTTGAACTTAGCAATGACTCGGATGCTAGAAGTGTAGTGTTAACTTGGCATCGTCCATTTCAGCTTCGATATGGAAGTCTGAAGAAAGGTAACTGTCAGAGGTGTGATATTAACTTGACAGACACTCGATGTACCGCTTAGAGGTATAATGTTAACTTAAACAGTAGTTTGTCAGAGGTGTGATATTAACTTGACAAGAATTTGCTTGCGATAGGAGCAATTTGAGGACCTGTCATTCTATTGATGAGAATTGACAAGTAGAATTTGAAGTGCCAGAGGTATAGTGTTAACTTGGCAAATTTGAGAGTTTGTTACTCTATGCAGAGTTAACAAGCCAGGTTTGTACTCGACGAGGAGTATTCATTACCAGAGGTATAGTGTTAACATAGTAATGATTGCATTTTGTGGTCCTACCATTCTATGGATGAGAATTGGTAAGGGATTTTTGGAGGGAAGAGTGGAATCAAGTCCACTTAGGATTTTTAGCAAACCTCAGCTATCAACGGATTTGAGGTGCCTTTACCAACTACCGTTTGGGTTGGGCTAGCCATGCTATTCCCCTCAGCATGATAAGTTGTCGAGGACTTATGTTGGGCTTAAAAGCCAACATTTTCCTCATCCTTAGCCGTCGGAGGCGTTGGATGTTTTTGATCAGAGGTGTATTTTTAACTTGATCGGCAGGATTTTTAGCAAACCCTCAGCTATCAACGGATTTGAGGTGCCTTTACCAACTACCGTTTGGGTTGGGCTAGCCATGCTATTCCCCTCAGCATGATAAGTTGTCGAGGACTTATGTTGGGCTTAAAAGCCAACATTTTTCCTCTATCCTTAGCCGTCGGAGGCGTTGGATGTTTTTTGATCAGAGGTGCATTTTTAACTTGATCGGTGGAAGAATGCCATCTAGGGATAGTATTTCTTCAGGAATTTGCCATTGATTGGCATCATGAGTGTATCGCCATTGTGAGGTTATGAGGCGATACGATCCATTCGAGTAGACTGACTCTACTACAAACGGCCCTTCCCATTTGGGTTGGAATTTTCCTTTCGTCTTGTGTGTCATGACCATGGGTCTTCGGACGGCTAAGACGAGGTCGCCTTTCCTGAAAGTTCGCGATTTGGACTTTCTTGTTGAAGGCTCTGGTGATACGAGCTTGATAAAGCTCGATTTGTTGTTGGCCTGCAGACGCTTGTCGTCCAGGCTTCCAATTCTTGGAGTCGCTGTCGATGCTTCTCCTCTGTTGTCATCTCCGCTGTCAAGGCGACGCGAAGAGATGGAATTTGGATTTCCAGTGGAAGGACGGCTTCGCATCCGTACACCAAGGAAAATGGCGTGGCTTTAGTTGGGGTTCGTACAGTCGTGCGATAGGCCCATAAGCATTCGCCCACTTATCGTCCCAGTCTCGTTGACTTTTCGAGACGAATTTCTTGAGAAGCTTGCCATAGTCTTATTGAAAGCTTCTGCGAGGCCGTTAGCGGGCGGATAGTATGCCGTTGATGACACACTCTGGATTCTGAACTTGGCGCAGAATCTCTGAAAAGCCGGCTGATGAACTGGGGTCCATTGTCATGACAATCCGCCGAGGCACACCGAAGCGGTAAATAACGTGATGTTTCACGAACTTGATCACGTTAGATGATTTTACCTCCTTCAAAGGATAGCTTCGGCCCACTTTGAGAAGTAATCGGTTATCGCTAGGATGAACCGATGTCCCTTTGATGATGGTGGGCTGATAGGACCAACCACGTCCATCCCCCACATTTCGAACGGCCAGGTAGAGGTCGTAGAGTGGAGGTATCCTGGTGCTTGATGGATGAAATCGCCATGTATTTGACAGGCGTGACATCTTTTGGCATAGGCAACAGCATCGGCAACCATCTTGGGCCAGTAGTAACCCAATCTTTGGAGTCGGTTTGCCAGCTTTGGGCCAGGTTGATGAGCTCCACACGTACCATCGTGGGCTTCTTTCAACACTTCGTGGCTTCTTTTGATGAGAGGCACCGGAGCAGGATCCCGTCATGCGATCTACGATACAATGTTCGCGAAATCGCATTGTAGTAGAATTTGGAGGCTTTCCTTCGGATGGCAGCCGCCTCCCTGGTGTCTTCGGGCAAGATGCCGTACAAGACAAAATCAATGTAGGGGAATCGCCAGTCTTTAAGCTCTGGATCGGTCGACACTTCAAGTGTTTCCTTACCGCGACGATCTCTGTTGACCTCTGGTAATCTCCGAGGGGACTTTTTGGGCAGTATAGGTCGTGGCTATAGACGAATACCTTCTCCATTGCTCCAACTGGAAGAGCTAAGGAGGCAGCAAGGGATGCAAGTGCATCTGCATGCGCATTTTGCTTGCGCGGTACATGGTCGATGTAGAAGTTTGAAAACCTCTCGGCCATGTGGATTGTCGCGTTGTAGTAGGGTACTAGATCTTCATGCCTGACCTCATACTCTCCGCGAACTTGGCTGACGATGAGTTTGGAGTCACCGTACGCCTCGAGATTTTTAACGCCAATCTCATCGGCGAATTGCATCCCATCAAAAGAGCGTTGTATTCCGCCACATTGTTGGAGCAGGGCTCGGTTAACGAGATAGCTCGGGGAATCACATAACTTTGTGGGGAGACGAGTACTACTCCTACCCCCGCAACTGCGTGTCCCTTAGGGCTTGTTCTTGATGCACCATCGAAGAAAAGTTCCATACTTGTCCTTCGAACAATGTCTGGGTCAGCAAGCTTCGGCGACCTCGTCTGGGAGATCCTCGTAGAGTTTAGCTGCCCTCGGATCTGGGTGTTTTCGGCTAAGAAGTCCGCCACCGCTTGTCCTTTAATGGCTTTTTGGGGTAGGAAGTGCATCTCGTATTGAGAGAGCAATATAGCCCATTTCGCCAGTCGGCCGTTCAATGATGAAGGCTTTGTCATGAGTAACCTCAGGGGGTTGACTTTGGATATGACATTTATGGTTTGGCCCACCAGATAGTGTCGCATTTTCTGAATAGCGAACACCAGTGCCAAACATTCCTTCTCGATCGGGTTGTACCGATATTCGGCTCCGATCATCGTTCTACTTAGGTAGTAGATTGCTTGTTCTCGCCCTTGGTCATCATTCTGAGCTAGTAGAGCTCCCAAAGAATGATCCATTGATCGGACGTACACCAGGAAAGGCTTTCCGGATACCGGAGCTGCAAGGACTGGTGGTTGGGTGAGGTAGTGTTTGATCTCCTCAAACGCTTTTTGACAAGCGTCGTCCCAAATGAATGAAACACCCTTTTTCATCAGCTTGGCGAAGGGTTGGCATCTCCCGGAAAGTTTGATATGAACCTGCGGATGTACGCCAATCGTCCTTGTAATCCCCTGAGCTCCTTGAGGCTTCTGGGGGTTGCATCTCTTGGATAGCGTGGACTTTCTCTGGATCCAAATGGATTCCTGTGGAAGTCACAACAAACCCTAGGAATTTGCCACTGGCTACCCCCAGGAAGGACTTGGTGGGGTTCATCTTCAATTGATGAGCCCGCATGATGTCGAAGACCACCTTCAGATCAGCTATGTGATCTCCTTTAATGCGACTTTTCACCGCGAGGTCGTCGACATAACATTCCACCGTTTTGCGTATCTGCTGATGGAAAATGGCATTCATGGCCCTTTGGTAGGTTGCCCCGCATTCTTTAGACCGAAGGGCATGACGGTGTTAGCAATATACCCCTAGAGGTGTCCTGAAGGAGTGTGCTTTTCGTCATCGGGATACATCTTTATTTGATTGTATCCTGAGAATCCGTCCATAAAGGACATTCGCTCGAATCCACAAGTGTTGTCAATCATGACATCCGTGATTGGCAATGGGAATTCGTCTTTGGGGCAGGCCTCGTTTAGATCGCGGAAGTCGATGCAGATCCGGATCTTTCCGTTCTTCTTGGCAACGGGTACGATGTTGGCTACCCAATCGGGATGCTGTTCCTCCCTGATAAAGCCGGAGTCAATAAGCTTCCTGACTTTCTGATTGGATTGCCTCCATTATTTCGGGACGGAACCGTCGCTGCTGTTGTTTGACAGGTTTTACATCCGGATTAATGTTGAGGCAGTGCATAGCCACTTGAGGATCAAGTCCAGGCATGTCCTCGTAATTCCAGGCGAAGACGTCTATATACTCTTGTACAAGAGATATAAGATCCTTCTTCTCCGAAGGTGACAGGCCGTCACTTATGAAGATGGGTTTAGGATTGGCTTCATCTCCTAGGTTGACTTGAACAACTTTGTCTTCTGTGGGTGGCTCACGCTGTTCAAAGCGGATATCCCAAAGAGCATTCAAATGTTTGATCCAAGGGTCTGTATCAGATTGGATCATTTCTTCATCTTCATCCTCCATATGGCTTGTCGAAACCATGTTTACTGAAGGCCCTTTGAAGATGTTGCCGACACTGACATCTGATTCCCACGACGACGTGTCTGATGAGCAGTCATGACTTGACAGTCTCTCCGAATCAGAGGCTGATGGCACTGGAGTTGATATATAGCCCAACCCCCGGCGTGTCTGATGATAGTAATCAGGGGTTTTCCCTTTCGGTACAAAGGACCGAAGCAGTGTTCTCTTCCTTTTCGAAGTTCAACCCAGGCCTGTTGGTTAGATCATACCCCATGCGCTTCATCATCTTGAGCGTTTTCGGTTCATAATGATCGAACTGAGGGGATTCATCCTCACCTTCCGATTCTTCGTGGGGCATTGGTTCAGACGCGATTCGCCCAAAAAGTATTGGTCTTTGGCCTTTTCGTCTGGCTGGAACCATGAATACAGACTCTTGCGTCTCCATTATCCTGGTACGTCCCGAAGGATGATTTTATTGGTACATGTAATGATGTCAAAGCATCCATTGCCGACCAGACATCCTCATCTACGTCGGTACTAGTATCCGACGGTATTGAATCAGACTCACACGCAGGGAAATACGCGAAATCTAAATCTTCATTAATATACCAACCGCCTGCATCGTCGGTGGTATCAACATCGAGCTTATTAGTGCTCTTTACAAGTGGTTCCAACTCCCACAGGCACTCTTCTTTCTCTGGCTCAATGTCAGCTTCATTACCAGAGTCTGGCTCCTCTGGTTGTGGGGTTTCATTAGTCTCCTCCGGATCCTGATATAAGAGAGAGTTCGTGAAATAATTTTCAACCCCTTTAAACGGATGCCTTTCGGCAATCAACGTTCGGACCTGTCCACTCTCGTCAATGTATTTCATGACTTGGTGGAGGGTAGAGGGAACGATGGAATTGCGGTGAATCCATGGTCGTCCCAGCAACAGGTTGTAGGAAGTGTCCGCGTCAATGACGTAACACGTCACTTCCGACTTGAGGCTCCCGATCTGGCATTTGAGCTTGATCTTCCCCATCGGGCGGAGCTGTTGGCATTGAACCCGTAAATAGTTGTCTGGGTAGGGCTCAGACGATGGGTAGGAATGCCTAGAAACTGCATAACCCGGCGAGGTATGATGCTTAGCGCAGACCCTGGTCTCCTGGATGTGGTTCACCTCGGATGACCCAATATACCCTGTGAAGTATAGGGGTCGGTCATGCTTCCCTTAACCTGCATGTCATCTGTTGTGAAGGTGATGCAGGGCCATTTGGGGAGGTGTGGTGGAGGCAATCCTCTACATCTTCCTCCCTTGGCACGCGGGTCATAAAGACCTCAGCATTTGCCAAAGCTTCTTGTAGAGCCTCTCTGGTTGACTTTGATAGCCTCAGGAGCTCATACAAGGTAATGCGTGCCGGGATGTTGGCTATTGAGCCAACATCAAAACTGTAAGGTGTCGAGGACCTTCCGTACACCTTTCGCAAGAACTCGAGAAAACCGAGTTTTCTTCTGTTTCTCCCCAGGCTGTTTAGAGGAGGGCTTTGCTGGCTCTGCAGCTGGTTGTGGAGGAGCTATGGCTGTCTCGCCATACTGTTTCAGGTATGCCTGCCCCGAACGGGTTCCTGCCGTTGGTGGGTTGGTTTCTGCGGCCAGGACTATGTCTCCTCTTCCGAGTCAGTCAGCGAGGGAACCTCAGTATTGCTTCTCGGAGGAAGCGCATATCACATGGCAAGATGAAGCCTTCCCTTTGCCTTTGGACTTCCTATTGGTCACAGTCGTCCATTGTTGTTCGTCGACGAGGTCAGGGTGGACCCACATGATTTCCCCTCGAGGTGTAGGGACGGGTACCAAGCCTTCTCCCGCTGCTGATGAGGGTCTGTGTTGACCACCCTCAGTTCTCCTTTCGGGACAGAGATCACCCCACGGGTGTCGGGGGTCGTGTCCCAAACTGGAGAATCGACGTCATGTTGGCCGTCATCTTCTTCTGCTCCGGTCGGAGTTTTAATACCTCCGCGTCAATCAGAGCTTGAAGGATGTCCTTAAAGACGTAGCAGCTTCTTTTGGTAGGATGTCCGAGCATCCTGTGGTATAAGCAGTAGGTGGGATTGTCGGTCTTGCCGACTTCCTCCGGGCGCCTAATTTCAGGGAGCTTCAGTCGATTGCTCTTGTTGAGTAGCTTGAAGAGCGAATCGACGTGTTCCTCTTTGAAGGAATACTGCTTGTTGGGGCGTGGCTGGCTTGAAGAGCCACTTGCCCTGCCTGTTTGAGGTTTGGTGGGAGATTTGGTCTCCGTCGCCAAATTATCCTTCCGCTTCGTCTGGAGGGAGGTGTCTGGTGCACGCCTTATCGACCTCTCTGGCCTGGGCTTGCCTTCTTCCGCTCTGACGCGGGCGACAATCTCCTCAGCCTGTTCACCTTGCTGGACTAATTGTTTCCAGGTGCGGCTTTCAGCAACTCCTATTTGAGCAAGGAGTGAGGTTTGGAGATTATGGCGACATGTTTCCACCAGGGTGGCCTGGGTCATGCCGCTTGGACATCGGAGCGCCATGTTCCGAAATCTTTCTACGAAAGACTTGACGGACTCTCCCTTTCGCTGTTTGTAGCTAAAAGGGTAGGCATTGTGACTTCGGAGTCGTCTTCGAAGAAGCGTGTCAAGAACAGCTTCTCTAGATCCCCCCAGTTCTGATAGAACCCTCCGGGAGCTTCATAAACCACTCAAAAGCCAACCCTTTCAGGGTGCCGATGAACAGTCGCGCCAGGATGGCGTCATTATCTACCACATTCCCGGTCTGGGATTTGAAGTAGTAGATGTGCTGGTTGGGTGACCCCTTCCCGTCGAATGCTTGGAGGGTTGGAGCCTTGAACTTAGGAGGGTATGGAACTAAGTCCCACTCAGCCGGATAGGGCCGGACCACTCCTGCTTCTTGGAGGTCCTGCGATTGGCAAGGGCCTCGAGGCGTCGTTCCAATTGACTCACCCTCTTAGCATGAGTCTTCTCCTGGTCTGGTCGCTTCTTGCCTGCGACGAGGGCTTGGACACATCCGAGGTAGATCGTCGTGTCTCGTCAGAAGATTCGGAGGGTGGGCTTCCTCCCTTTCTCCCTTTCCCTCTTCGGTCGTCTAGGAGGAGATCTCGCTCTTTCTTCAAGCAATTTCTCAAGCATATGCTTAAGGGAGTCAATGGATCTCTGTTGAGAGGCGATTATATCCATCTGGTGCTTCTGCGTCTGTTCTAAACGCCTGGTCGTCTCCTCAGGAGTGTCGGCCATGTAGGCGGAAGCCTCCTCTCTCGCGAAGAGTTTGAAGCCTGCGACTCCACTATAGCGGAGTGAGAACCACCCATTCTAATGCCGCGGGCTAAGGCATTATAGTCAATTGGAGGATGGCCCCTGTCCGGGTGCGAGTGTGTTGATACACCCCCTCCGGTTCAGAGTCAGATTCCTCTGAGTTGACCATTAGTTGTTTCCCCTTGCTTCTGCTAGTCATGTTTGCAGTAAGCTCCGGGTATTCAACATCTGAGAAGGTTCTCCTCCTGTGGGAGCGTCTTCTTTTGGCTGACGGGGGAATCAGGGTCAGATGTCGAATTAAAGACGGCTGGTGCACGCCTGACTCGCAATGGCATCCAGAGAGCATCTGGATGAGCTGTTGACAGCAGTATGGAGAAGTGGCCTGATTGGCACTCCTTTTCCTTGTCAAATAATCCCTCAGATCCGTGGGAGAGGGATTAAATAGACTAGCCTCGCGACGTGGAAGACGGGAGGAAGTCATGCGCTGTGCTGTCTGGACACAGGTTTCAGAAACGCGGCTGTCGCGTCGCGGCTGCGTCACGCGCGTCTGGCGTCTCTGTTGATATAAGACGCGACTTTCGCGTTGCTGTCTGCTGCGTTGGAGCAGGAGACTTGGGAGAGAGTGGGCTGCTGGGCCCCACCCCTATGGGCGCGTGCTTCCTGCGTTTGACGAGACGCAGAAGCTTCGCTTGGCGTTTGGCAAGTTGGTCTTCAGAAGGCTCAACTTGTGGAGTCTCGCGTTTGGGTCGCCAAACGCGGATCTCTCGCACTGGACGAGGTGCGGGCAAGGCATCGGATCGTACGCTGCGTCCAACCCAGTCAGAAAACCAACGGTTCCAACTGAGTGTTGACGCGCGCGTCTTCTCTGTCGACGCTCGGCATTCCGATTGCGCCGTGGAGGAAGAGAGAAGCCAACAACTTCCTGGTTTGTAGAACCAGGAGTGTTTGCCACGCGGGTCTCCTGAGAGACGCTGACGCGGGCGTTCTGTGCGACACGGTCGATCGCAGGAGTAGATGTGCCGGGGACCACGCGGGCCTTCAGAGAGGCGTTGGCGCGTGTGTTCTGCGCGACGCGGTTGATCGCAGCAGAGGTGTCTGAGGTTACGCGGGCCTTCTGGGAGGCGTCGGCGCGTGAACCAAACTTGGCACAGTGGGCAGCAGGAGCACCCGATAGAGCCTCAGATTGGGCTTCAGGGGCTGTCCACTTGAGACCCTGCGGCAGACGCGGGTCTTTGGGCTCTTGGAGCCAGAAGAGAGGAACTCTTCATACTTCGCCTGGTCGAACTCGACGACGAGTGATTCGACCATTTTCCCCTTACGGAGAACGTCATCTTGCACCACGGTGCGCTCGTCAGTAACGAAGGTAGTCCCCAGCGGAGTCGCCATCTCTTGTTTGCGCCGGAAAAAGAAAGAGGGAATTGTTGTAAAGATTTCTTTGAATCAGATGAAAAGATTACAACAAGACTTTTCCTTCCAGTTACAAGGGAGGGAGGATGTTTGAAGCTTGAATCCCCCCTTTGTTTATGCTGGGTTCTTCGTGTGGCGGTGGAGAGTGAATCTTGTTCTCCGTTGACCAGATGACCGTCCTGGACCGTCGGGGGTCTTCTCTTCGGTCGGTAGAAAGAGTAACTCAGCTCCGTCTACCAAAACTCTCAAAGGAGGTAGGCGAAGAGCGGCTAGTACTCAGTAAGCTCGCTGAAGAGTCTCCTCCTCTGTCTGTTGCTGAAGTTGTGCTTCCCTCTTGATGATCCTCTTGCCTGGATTTGATCGATCTTGATGATGCCTTGACCTTCTTAATTCTCGACTTCTCCAAAGCTTCGATCCCCTCTTCATAGCAAACAAGGCTATTTATAGGGGTCTCAGGGGTGAAGGTGCCTCCTGAAACGCTCCCGAATGAGGGGCCACTACCCGCTACATGCGCGGTGACTGGCCCCGCAATCAGGGCAGTTGCAACTGAGACGCGGGCGTTGAGCCAAACGCGCCTTGAAGTTTGAGACGCGGGCGTCGAGCCAAACGCGCCTTAATGCTGAGACGCGGGCTTCGGCCTTCACGTCTGGACGCTGAGGCGCGGGCGTCGGGCCGACGCGCCTTGATGCTGAGACGCGGGCTTCGGGCCGACGCGTCTGGATGTTGAGACGCGGGTGTAGAGCCAACGCGTCTTAATGCTGAGACGCGGGCATCGATTCCTCGCGTCTAGAGCTTGAAACTCTGCTTCCTTAATGGCTTGTCTGTTTAGTCATTTTTAGACAGCCTACAGAACCCCCTCCAAAGTTTCTGATATTCCGCAGTTGAATGGGACGGATTTCGGAATACTTTGGATCTTAGCCGTGTTCGCCTTTATGACTGGACTGTTGATGCTTCGGGCTGATCTTATCTGGAATTGGTCTCGTGAGTGTACTGTTGAACTCTTTGAAGCCGTCAGAGTTGATCGTGTTGAGTGTCTAGATACACAGTCTAGACCTCCCCGATTGCTTTTAGTCTGTCACGGGTGCGCTTTTGGCCGGAGTGGTTGGTTGTCTGTTTGCGTCAGTGTACTGTTGAACTGACTTGCAGAAGCAGGAGACTGGACGCAGGTTCCTTTTGAAAAAGCAGAGACTGCTTTAAAGACGCGACTTCCATGGGGTGGACGCGACGTTTGGCCGGTTTGGGGGGACGCGGACTTTGGAGAGGACGCATCTCTTGAAATGCAGACGCGATTTTCTGGGTGCATTTATGATGATGCTGATGGGGCATGTCCATCGAAGAGCCGCGTACTTTGGGGCGCGCACCTGTGCCATGTCATAATTACGCCGCCAGCTGGCCTGGGGAAACGGCGAGATTTCGCCTCTTGGCGCGCGTATCTCCCGGTTCATTAAATGAACTGCTCCACGTGTCAACTTCTGACTTGTGGCGGGGTCGCGACGCATGATCTTCCCTGTTCAAACAATGATTTGGCTCCACGCGTCAGGCAGCGATTCGCTGCAGCGTTTATTGGGCCAAACGCTGCGTATCTTCGCGAATCTCTGTGCCTATAAAAGGCAACAGTTAGAGACAGACACATCTTCTTCTTCGAACGCATTTGCTGAGAAAAGAGAGCTTCCCTCCTCTTGTTTGTTCATCTGTCCATCTTCGAACTCGGATTTCTGAACATCGATGGCTCCCAAGACGAAACCGACTGCATCATCCTCAAGGGCGACCGTCGCCGAGGCTGAGAGAGATGCTTCCTCTGCGCAGGAGGGTGTTTTCCGAGGTAAAAATGCACCTTCGGCGTGGTTTCCGCCATTAAAACATGTTCATAGAACCCTAAGAACCTTTAACACAAGATCGTGTTTGATTCTCGGACGCTGTCCTTGAGATGATAACCGGGGCGCGGGGCTGATGATCCGACGCTGGTGAACTCTGCATTCTGGATCCTCCACTTAGAAACATTTCTAATTGTGAAGGTCTCTGGACGCGATTTGCAGAACGCGGATTTGATCCATGCGTTCTGTGTCTTCAACCGCCGATTTTGTAGAATCTGGCGTTGAGTCCAAGTACTTAGAATTTTCATAAGTCTTGGTTTGCGGAACGCGGCTTTGCAGGTCTGGACGCGGGTTCGAAAAATTCCTGCGTCCAGTATCTCTTCTGCGTTTTGGTGCAAGTTCGCAGGTCTGGACGCGGATGATAACTCCTGCGTCCAGTGTCTCGGCTGCGTTTTGAATTATGACACTTAGCGTCTTCCCTTATTTTTGGCAAAGTATCTGACCAAGTGTCTTTTTCTTTTTGCAGTGCCGCATGTTTCAGGTTCACTTGCCAAGATGCACCACTTTGGCCGCGTGGGTGGTGCCGACCACCGTCTGACTTTTGCACTGCGAAGGACCATACCTGTGACTGCTGACAGGTCGCCAGTTCGCAGGAAATGATTGCCCATGTTAATGAGAGGACTTCTCGGGTGCTCATGACCGATGCAGTCTTCGCAACGGATACCCACATCAAGCTGGAGAAGCCTGCTTTCTTCTTTGGAGATCATGTCAGCGACGGTGGCAGCCAATGTATGACGGGAATTACAGGTGGCTCCATCAGATAGGGGAGAGGAGATACTTCCTTCCCGCCATGGAGAGGATGCTCCCGTTGTCTTATCTCCAACATCTGTCCGTCCTCGGAAGATGAAGTGGGACGTGTCCCGGGATATCTCTGAGATTACCCTTGGTAATTTCAAATCCCAGAATGTATACCGTCTGATTGCCATGACCGGGCGGTCCTCGGCTTGTTTCCGGGTCACGCAAGTCTGAGCTTCCAGTCGGAGAGATCCCGCAGCTTGCCACCACCTTCCTCAATTCGTTCATAGAAGCAGAGGGTGATTATCCGCCAAGTTCCGTTTGCCAGGATGGGTCCACTCCACGGAGAATTCTTGGTGGGGCAGAATGGTGGGTTTCGCCTCTCCGATCTTGGAGATCTGCTTGAGCACGTGGGATTATACTCAGCAGTCAGGGCCGTACAATGGGGCATCCCAATGAGCTCTCACAACTTCTTCGGGATCTTGGAGCGCTACAACCCTCAGACGGGGACATTCTTTACCCCGGTTGGAGAAATGGGCCTTGCACTGCATGAGTTGCATGAGGTCTCGGGGCTGGTGATGGGGGAGTTCCCTTATGAAGAATATGTCCCGACTGCTAGGGAGCTTGACCTTATAAAGAAGGATTCCCCTGAGGTGTACGAGACCTATTGGGAAGTGATGTGCCCTTCCATATTTGTGGTCAGGTAACTGGTTGGAGGACGCATGGAGTTAGGCATCTATCCTGGGCCATTACCTATTCAGCAACGTCAGCAAGAAGGATCATTCGATAACTCGACTGGCTCCCCTCTCTGAACAGGGAGTTGACGACATGGTCGCACAAGCTTCTGAGGGCTTTTACACCACTGGGTCGAACGAGGACGGCTTCGAACCTGATACGCTTTTCGAAAGCTATCATCATCGGGCCCGGGCTTCTATCTCTAGTCGAGCGCTGTTGGCAGGCTTCTTGATGCTGTGGTTGAAGCGTTGTGTGGTACCTACACGGCCACATGAAGTCGTTATTGCCGACGTGGTGTACCCAGCAGTGCTCCTGGCCCATGGCCGTCCTCTAGCCCTTCTTCCGGCCGTGGCGGCTGGCATTCAGAGTGGTTGCGGGCGTTACCAAGAGACTATGCGAGGCTCCAAGGACTGTCGACTCTCAAGGCAAGCCGTATGTTGACTCAGAGGGAACCCGACGGCAAGGCGCCCCAACCCCCGAATTGAGTTGCCTTACACGTATCTCATGGCCTGGTACGTGATGCATTGCCCTTCTTTGATGACAACGGCGCGTGGGAGTACGAGTCCTGTCCCTTTTGTGAGGCGGCTGGAAAACTCGGATTGGAGTGACACCTATATTATTATATTCGGAGACGTCTCTCAAATGCCGCCAATTACCAGCTCAACCGCTGCTTCGCTGGGATTCCTGGTGCATCTTTTGGTGAGCAATTCACTGATTCTATAGGTCGGATGCCTCACCCCACCAACTGTCCACGGGAGTCTTCCGTGGTTGATCAACATACGACCAGGATATGTGCTGTTTCGCCAAGGGACTTCCTGCACTATCGAACCGTATATGCCAAGTCGTTTTGCCCGACAGTTTGGCTATGCTCAGCTTTATGTCGGCAATCCGAATACACAACTTGCCTTCAATGGAATTTGTGCGAAGGTGCTCGAGCCTGGTACTATAGCGTGGCTGGGGGGACAGAGGCAACTTTCCGTTTGCCCGTCGAGGAGCCGAAGAATCTTACCAGCTTCACTTTCTGCACCTGGTATTCTCGGGTAAACCAGTCACCGGATTTTGCCCCCGGGTATACGGGTATTGAGGGCATTAATGCTTATCTCAAAACACAGTCGGAGTCTGGCAAATGCTCGCACATGATCACCCAGTATTTAAAGGTCCAGAAAGAGCTAGAGAGAGCATCTCAGAGAGAAGCTGAGGGAGGCTCAAGAGAGGAGCTCCGAGTAACCCGGAGTAGAACCAAGCTAGGGCCACAGGAGGGGCCCTCTACCGCCAAGGCTCAAGAATTGGTGAGTAAGCGCCGTCGGGGTCCCACTTCAACTGCTGGTCCTGTTTCGAAGAGGGCTCGGAGGGACTTAGCAACGGAAGTCTCTCCCTCAGGAGATATTTCTGGTGGAGTTGGGGACTGTCCTGAAGACCTCTTTGTCATGGTTGAGGAACCGCCAGAGGATAGAGATCTCCCCAGTTTAATCCGTGCTCCTAGGGCGCACAGAGGACCTGTAAATTGCGGAAGAGGGGAATTGTTGACAAACCCACTATAGCTGACGAGGAAGAACAACTCGTGGGAGGGAATGTCCAGATTCCAGGGTTCTCAGCTCGGCCCGAGCCTTCTTCTGCTCGTGAAGGGAGATACAAGGCACAGCGGTCAGGACCTCCTAGCGTCTTCATTTCCAGCGCTCGGAATAATCGACCCTAGTCCTACCACTGGGGTGATTGGTGGCAAGGCCCCGGTCACCGAGGACCTTTGCGTTGAACTGTCGTCTTCCGCGTCTGATACGGAAAGCGACTTTGAGATAAAGTCGACTACGGCCATGAACCCGCTTTTCCTGACCCGAGTAAGTTCTCACGCATCTCGGAGGGGAAAATATACGGGGGCGAATCATCGACTGCGTTACCGCCGGCGATAATCCCTGCTGAAGGTACAACTTCCTCGCGTGTCGAGGCGATGGAAACAGTGTTGACCCAGCCCAAGGGATTGAGGCTTCGGTTGCCGAGACAACCTCAGTGGGGGCAGCTGTTGAAGTTGGGGAGCCTTCCCCTTTGCTAGGAGGGAAACAACCATTGAGGCTGAGGAGGCTCTCACTCCGCCGGTGGAGAAGGCTACTGCTGAAGCTGGGGAGACTCCCATTCTACAGGACTCGACGCCTCTGGACCTCGAACCTGGTAAGGCAGCTCTGACTGAGGGGGCTCAGGTGGGGAGTCTGACGATCGGCACCCTTCCAGAAGGCCACACAGCTCACTTCTCGGTGGAAGTTCTGAAGAGGTTGTGCTTACAACTCCTTCATTGGTCGTGGAAGCTCTTGCAGAGGCAGCGCTCCAGGAAGCGCAGTGGGTAGTCTTGCTCTTGCCACATCGACGGCCGGCACGGCTCTTGTGCGAGAAGACCCGCCCTATATCCCTTATCCGTGACAGAAAAAGGGTCGGGAAGCTTCTTAGGTGGTGAAGACATGGGGGAGCTGGCACGTCAGATGGTGCAACAATTCTTCACCTCGATGGGATCATGTATTGATCTCATCTTCCGTGGACACAGCACCTTCCAGTTCGCCCAGAGGCTTCTTGAAAATATGGCCGTGAGCGTCGAATTGGCGGGAGGCCCTTCACTTGCCAGGGCATGCCTACGGGTGGTAGAGCAACTTGGAGATAACCTGCGGGAGCTGGAATCTTTGGAAGATGCTGGCTCTTTTGATGAAGCCCAGGCCACCTTGACTAGGCTCCTAGCTGATCAGGAACGGAGCGACAGGAGGCGGAGGCACAAATCGCTGCCGAGGTCCGTGACCTTGAATATTCCAAGGCTGAATTTCAGAAATTAGCCGAGATTCGAGGGAATCTGAGCTCAGTGTGCAGAGCACGGAGCAAGTCATCCTCAGAACTCGGGACATTATCGCCAAGGCGGAAGCTGTTCTTGCGCTAAATGAGGAGAAACTTTTTCCCTCAAGAAGGAGCTTGAGGAGCAACGGGCTGCTACGGCGCGTGCTGAAGAGAGTCTATCCCTACAATCTTCCAGGGTGGAATCTTTGCGGATGCAGCTGGCTGCCAGAAATTTCTTATCTGAGGCGGAGCTGCGGGACCGGGCTATCATGGAGGCTGAGAGGACGCGCCAGCATGAGATTCACCGCCTTAGGGAACAAATCCGTTCCTTGGCGCACCAGGACATTTAGCCTTCTTTTCTTTTTTTCTTTTTGTAAAGAAAAGGACACTCAATTTATCAAGAGTGTTTTGTATCCACTTTTATCATTTTTTTTTTTGATATAAAAGTTTCGAAGTTTTTGGTTCCACCTTCTTTGCTTAGCTGCGGATGAACCCAACTTCTTGATCACTGGATGTGAATACTAAACTTAGATAGGACTAAGTTTTTTTTTTTTTTTTTTTTTTTTAATGAGACACGGCGTCAGTCCACCTGAACTTAGATTTCACTAAGTCCTTTTGATGAGACGCAGCGTCGATCACAGAGTGAGACGCGGTCATCATTCACTAGGAAACTAGACGCGGTCATCATTCACTAGGAACTTAGATTTCACCAAGTCCTTTTGACGAGACGCGGCGTCAATCATAAAGTGAGACGTGGTCCATCATTTCATAAGAACTTAGATTCTACTAAGTCCTTTTGATGAGACGCAGCGTCATCACAAATCGGAACGCGGTCTTCTTGATGAGATGCGGCGTCAATCAAAAGATGAGACGCGGCATTGATCCGTAAAGTAAGACGCGGCTGTCAGTCCCTGGGGTGAGACGCAGCGTCAATCACAAGGTGAGACGCAACTCTGAATAACGCAAATCTGTTCTTGCGCGGATCGGGCAGACGCAAGAGATGCAGTCTTGTCCGCTGAAGGGACGCGGCTTTCCCATCTGCGTTTAATGTGATCTGACTCAAGATTTTAGGAGATCTTTGCTCGTCTGGTCTTCACTGTCGATTGGGATTCCGAGTCATCCGTTGATTCCCAAGGCCGTTATCCACGCGTCAACTCCTCATTGGACTCAGGAGTTACTGCCTTAAATGCAAAACCGATGCGGGCGGTTGAAAACCGGCGCTTGCGACGGTTCCCAAAGCGGCGTTCCACGCGTCAATCCTTCACTGGGCTTTGACAATCGTGCGTGACGGTTCCAATTAACGCCTCATTAATGGCAGTTATTAGGGCCTGCCTATAAATAGGGTGCGCTCCCTTCTATAATCCAAGCTTGGATTATTTCTCTTTGGATTGCTTTGAGAAGTCCCACCTTCTTCAAAAAAGAGTGTCTTGATAGGGATTCCGTCTCCATGGATGAAGGTAATTCCGAGGATGAAGATGACCCAGAGCTCTCACGCTTCGGTTTGGTCTCTTCAAGAAGAACCCCCTCTCGGATCATCTTGGACGCCTGCGTTTGGGTGCAGAGAGGCCAACTCTGGCCAGAGGTCTCTGCTGGTATGTCCCCCGATGATGTGTATAGCCTGAACTTTGGCATAACCGTCTGATGAAGTCCCGGTGCATTCCTTCTCTGGAATTTGTGCCAGTGACTTGACTTCTCTGAACGCGGGCACTTGACGCTGGCTTTGCCCATTGCGTTTCATGGCCACTGCCTTGGCGCGTTTCAGACCTGAATCTTGCAAACTCCTGTTCACCCAACAGAGAGATGGCAATTTTTGGCGTTCTGAAATTCTTTGCGTCTGTGCATTAGGCGCGGGTACAAACTGAGGCCCGCGTTTGAATCTTATACGTGGCGCAGTTTGACTCGCGTCTGTTTGACTGTGCGGGTTATTCCCGCGTCTGAAGTCTTGAATGGCTGCCGCGTTCTGTTACTCAGTTTCCTTTATAAAAATGTACTGAGTTCCAGATTTTCTGACTCTTGCTTATTCTTTGCAGGTAGGCTTGCTCGTCCTTTTTCAGGTTTGCTGGCCCCAGAAAGAATATACGGCTGGCGAACTTGCTCCATGTTTCGTTTGTGAGAGATTAAATTATGGTCCTCGTCGTTTGTGAGAGATTAATTTATCTCTGACGAGGACCCAACCCTCGCCAAGGTCTCTTCAGATCTGGTGCAAGAGACGGATAGGCTGAGTATCGGCGAGGGTGGTCCGGCGGTTGCGGCGGCGGATGAGATCCTCTTCCTCTCCCTACCCAGAAGTGACATCAAGGACATTCCGTTAGATGGCCTGCTGGAGGAAAGGGATGGTGATGAATGCAGGACTTTCTGCTGCCGCTGGACCTAGTGGAGGGTAGCATCCTTTGTGATGACTCCTAAACTTCCTCTCTCACCCCAGGAGTGACTCCATGTTCGTTGGATGGTCTGGTAGGAAAGAGACGCGCCTGAACGAAGGGTTGCAGGACCTTCTGTGCCACGGACCTCAAGAACACCATTGCTCTTAGCTTACTCAGCTAGGGCGCTTTCGACTTTTGCGTCATTGCCATGGCGCAATCGGTTCCAATTGTGCACCGGGATCAGATGCGGTTTCAAGGAGTGAGTACGGCCTCTGAGAGAGAGGGACTTCTTGTACTCCTTAATTGTAACACTCATCTTATTGTTAAGAGAGCGTTTTGTATCACTTTCATATGCTTGAATATCAATAAAAGTGACACTTTTCTTTTTGCCTCTTTCTGTTGTCTTGAATGTTTTGTTTTAGAAGCAAAAGAATGATTTTGGTGGACCCGCCACTTTATAAAAGAAAGTGACAAGTAGAGTGTGTACCCCCAGAGAAGGTAACTTTTATCAAGGATTTGGGATTAACTTGATTAAGATCAGCTGGGGATTTTGATGGAAGCATTGTTTATCGGTGTAATGTTAACCAACAATGCCTCCAAAATGAATTTGATACTCGGTTGGGGAGAATATCAAATGAAACTAGACTCGTGGGGATCTAGTGAGATTTTTACCGCTAGAGGTGTGATATTAACTTACGGTTTAGAAGTAAATCTTGTCAGAAGTGTAATATTAACTTGACAAGGACGTGAGTTAGAGTGTGATATTAACCTAACTCATCAGCATCTCAGTTTTATTTGGGAAAACTGAGGGCGTCACTGTCATAGGTGTGATGTTTAACTTAACAGTGATAGTAATGCTAGAGGTGTAATGTTGAACTTGGCATTGGTCGTCTCGTCTCGGCTTAAAGAAGTCGAGGAAAGGTCATAGCCATAGGTGTATTGTTGACTTAGCATGACTCGGATGCTAGAAGTGTAGTGTTAACTTGGCATCGTCCATTTCAGCTTCGATATGGAAGTCTGAAGAAGGTAACTGTCAGAGGTGTGAATTAACTTGACAGACACTCGATTTACCGCTTAGAGGTATAATGTTAACTTAAACAGTAGTTTGTCAGAGGTGTGATATTAACTTGACAAGAATTTGCTTGCGATAGGAGCAATTGAGGACCTGTCATTCTATTGATGAGAATTGACAAGTAGAATTTGAAGTGCAGAGGTATAGTGTTAACTTGGCAAATTTGAGAGTTTGTTACTCTATGCAGAGTAACAAGCCAGGTTTGTACTCGACGAGGAGTATTCATTACCAGAGGTATAGTGTTAACATAGTATGATTGCATTTTGTGGTCCTACCATTCTATGGATGAGAATTGGTAAGGGATTTTTGGAGGGAAGAGTGGAATCAAGTCCACTTAGGATTTTTAGCAAACCCTCAGCTATCAACGGATTTGAGGTGCCTTTACCAACTACCGTTTGGGTTGGGCTAGCCATGCTATTCCCCTCAGCATGATAAGTTGTCGAGGACGTATGTTGGGCTTAAAAGCCAACATTTTCCTCTATCCTTAGCCGTCGGAGGCGTTGGATGTTTTTGATCAGAGGTGTATTTTTTTAACTTGATCGGCAGGATTTTTAGCAAACCCTCAGCTATCAACGGATTTGAGGTGCCTTTACCAACTACCGTTTGGTTGGGCTAGCCATGCTATTCCCCTCAGCATGATAAGTTGTCGAGGACTTATGTTGGGCTTAAAAGCCAACATTTTCCTCTATCCTTAGCGTCGGAGGCGTTTGGATGTTTTTGATCAGAGGTGCATTTTTAACTTGATCGGTGGAAGAATGCCATCTAGGGATAGTATTTCTTCAGGAATTTGCCATTGATTGGCATCATGAGTGTTCGCCATTTGAGGTTATGAGGCGATACGATCCATTCGAGTAGACTGACTCTACTACAAACGGCCCTTCCCATTTGGGTTTGAATTTTCCTTTCGTCTTGTGTGTCATGACCATGGGTCTTCGCGGCTAAGACGAGGTCGCCTTTCCTGAAAGTTCGCGATTTGACTTTCTTGTTGAAGGCTCTGGTGATACGAGCTTGATAAGCTCGATTTGTTGTTGGGCCTGCAGACGCTTGTCGTCCAAGGCTTCCAATTCTTGGAGTCGCTGTCGATGCTTCTCCTCTGTTGTCATCTCCGCTGTCAAGGAGACGCGAAGAGATGGAATTTGGATTTCCAGTGGAAGGACGGCTTCGCATCGTACACCAAGGAAATGGCGTGGCTTTAGTTGGGGTTCGTACAGTCGTGCGTAGGCCCATAAGCATTCGCCCACTTATCGGTCCCAGTCTCGTTGACTTTTCGAGACGAATTTCTTGAGAAGCTTGCCAATAGTCTTATTGAAAGCTTCTTCTGACGCCGTTAGCGGCGGATAGTATGCCGTTGATGACACACTCTGGATTCTGAACTTGGCGCAGAATCTCTGAAAAAGCCTGGCTGATGAACTGGGGTCCATTGTCCATGGACAATCCGCCGAGGCACACCGAAGCGGTAAATAACGTGATGTTTCACGAACTTGATCACGTTAGATGATTTTAACCTCCTTCAAAGGGATAGCTTCGGCCCACTTTGAGAAGTAATCGGTTATCGCTAGATGAACCGATGTCCCTTTGATGATGGTGGGCTGATAGGACCACCACGTCCATCCCCCCATTTCGAACACGGCCGGTAGAGGTCGTAGAGTGGAGGTATCCTGGTGCTTGATGGATGAAATCGCCATGTATTTGACAGGCGTGACACATCTTTTGGCATAGGCAACAGCATCGGCAACCATCTTGGGCAGTAGTAACCCAATCTTTGGAGTCGGTTTGCCAGCTTTGGGCCAGGTTGATGAGCTCCACACGTACCATCGTGGGCTTCTTTCAACACTTCGTGGGCTTCTTTTGATGAGAGGCACCGGAGCAGGATCCCGTCATGCGATCTACGATACAATGTTCGCGGAAATCGCATTGTAGTAGAATTTGGAGGCTTTCCTTCGGATGGCAGCCGCCTCCCTGGTGTCTTCGGGCAAGATGCCGTACAAGACAAAATCAATGTAGGGAATCGCCAGTCTTTAAGCTCTGGATCGGTCGACACTTCAAGTGTTTCCTTACCGCGCCGATCTCCTGTTGACCTCTGTTAATCTCCGAGGGGACTTTTTTGGGCAGTATAGGTCGTGGCTATAGACGAATACCTTCTCCATTGCTCCAACTGGAAGAGCTAAGGAGGCAGCAAGGGATGCAAGTGCATCTGCATGCGCATTTTGCTTGCGCGGTACATGGTCGATGTAGAAGTTTGAAAACCTCTCGGCCATGTGGATTGTCGCGTTGTAGTAGGGTACTAGATCTTCATGCCTGACCTCATACTCTCCGCGACTTGGCTGACGATGAGTTTGGAGTCACCGTACGCCTCGAGATTTTTAACGCCAATCTCATCGGCGAATTGCATCCCAATCAAAAGAGCGTTGTATTCCGCCACATTGTTGGAGCAGGGCTCGGTTAACGAGATAGCTCGGGGGAATCACATAACTTTGTGGGGAGAAGACGAGTACTACTCCTACCCCCGCAACTGCGTGTCCCTTAGGGCTTGTTCTTGATGCACCATCGAAGAAAATTGCCATACTTGTCCTTCGAACAATGTCTGGGTCAGGCAAACTCGGCGACCTCGTCTGGGGATCCTCGTAGAGTTTAGCTGCCCTCGGATCTGGGTGTTCGGCTAAGAAGTCCGCCCCGCTTGTCCTTTATGGCTTTTTGGGGTAGGAAGTGCATCTCGTATTGGAGAGCAATATAGCCCATTTCGCCAGTCGGCCGTTCAATGATGAAGGCTTTGTCATGAGTTACCTCAGGGGGGACTTGGATATGACATTTATGGTTTGGCCCACCAGATAGTGTCGCATTTTCTGAATAGCGAACACCAGTGCCAAACTTCCTTCTCGATCGGGTTGTACCGATATTCGGCTCCGATCATCGTTCTACTTAGGTAGTAGATTGCTTGTTCTCGCCCTTGGTCATCATTCTGAGCTAGTAAGAGCTCCCAAAGAATGATCCATTGATCGGACGTACACCAGGAAAGGCTTTCCGGATACCGGAGCTGCAAGGACTGGTGGTTTGGGTGGGTAGTGTTTGATCTCCTCAAACGCTTTTGACAAGCGTCGTCCCAAATGATGAAACACCCTTTTTCATCAGCTTGGCGAAGGGTTGGCATCTCCCGGAAAGGTTTGATATGCCTGCGGATGTACGCCATCGTCCCTTGTAATCCCCTGAGCTCCTTGAGGCTTCTGGGGGTTGCATCTCTTGGATAGCGTGGACTTTCTCTGGATCCAAATGGATTCCTGTGGAAGTCACAACAAACCCTAGGAATTTGCCACTGGCTACCCCCAGGAAGGACTTGGTGGGGTTCATCTTCAATTGATGAGCCCGCATGATGTCGAAGACCACCTTCATATCAGCTATGTGATCTCCTTTAATGCGACTTTTCACCGCGAGGTCGTAGATCGACATAACATTCCACCGTTTTGCGTATCTGCTGATGGAAAATGGCATTCATGGCCCTTTGGTAGGTTGCCCCCGCATTCTTTAGAGACCGAAGGGCATGACGGTGTAGCAATATACCCCTAGAGGTGTCCTGAAGGAGGTGTGCTTTTCGTCATCGGATACATCTTTATTTGATTGTATCCTGAGAATCCGTCCATAAAGGACATTCGCTCGAATCCACAAGTGTTTGTCAATCATGACATCCGTGATTGGCAATGGGAATTCGTCTTTTGGGGCAGGCCTCGTTTGATCGCGGAAGTCGATGCAGATCCGGATCTTTCCGTTCTTCTTGGCAACGGTACGATGTTGGCTACCCAATCGGGATGCGTTTCCTCCCTGATAAAGCCGGAGTCAATAAGCTTCCTGACTTCTGATTGGATTGCCTCCATTATTTCGGGACGGAACCGTCGCTGCTGTTGTTGACAGGTTTAACTCCGGATTAATGTTGAGGCAGTGCATAGCCACTTGAGGATCAAGTCCAGGCATGTCCTCGTAATTCCAGGCGAAGACGTCTATATACTCTTGTACAAGAGATATAAGATCCTTCTTCTCCGAAGGTGACAGGCCGTCACTTATGAAGATGGGTTTAGGATTGGCTTCATCTCCTAGGTTGACTTGAACAAC
>JAVJIF010032376.1:0-175063 GCA_038442645.1 Agave tequilana | reverse complement strand
GAGAGATGGCAATTTTTGGCGTTCTGAAATTCTTTGCGTCTGGTGCATAGGCGCGGTTACAAACTGAGGCCGCGTTTGAATCTTATACGTGGCGCAGTTTGACTCGCGTCTGTTTGACTGTGCGGGTTATTCCCGCGTCTGAAGTTCTTGAATGGCTGCCGCGTTCTGTTACTCAGTTTCCTTTATAAAAATGTACTGAGTTCCAGATTTTCTGACTCTCTTTTTATTCTTTGCAGGTTGGCTTGATGTCCTTTTTTCAGGTTTGCTGGGCCCCAGAAAGATATACCGGCTGGCGAACTTGCTCCACGTTCGTTTGTAGAGATTAAATTATGGTCCTCGTCGTTTGTGAGAGATTAAATTTATATCTCTGACGAGGACCCAACCCTCGCCAAGGTCTCTTCAGATCTGGTGCAAGAGACGGATAGGCTGAGTATCGGCGAGGGTGGTCCGGCGGTTGCGGCGGCGGATTAGATCCTCTTCCTCTCCCTACCCCAAAGTGACATCAAGGATATTCCGTTAGATGGCCTGCTGGAGGAAAGGGATGTGATGAATGCAGGACGTTTCTGCTGGCCGCTGACCTAGTGGAGGGTAGCATCCTTTGTGATGACTCCTAAACTTCCTCTCTCACCCCAGGAGTGACTCCATGTTCGTTGGATGGTCTGCTAGGGAAAGAGACGCGCCTGAACGAAGGGTTGCAGGACCTTCTGTTGCCACCGGACCTCAAGAAACACCATTGCTCTTAGCTTACTCAGCTAGGGCGCTTTCGACTTTTGCGTCATTGCCATGGCGCAATCGGTTTCCAATTGCACCTGGGATCAGATGCGGTTTCAAGGAGTGAGTACGGCCTCTGAGAGAGAGGGACTTCTTTGTACTCCTTAATTGTAACACTCATCTTATTGTATAAGAGAGCGTTTTGTATCACTTTCATATGCTTGAATATCAATAAAGTGACACTTTTCTTTTTGCCTCTTTCTGTTGTCTTGAATGCTTTGTTTTAGAAGCACAAGAATGATTTTGGTGGACCCGCCACTTTATAAAAGAAAGTGAAAGTAGAGTGTGTACCCCCAGAGAAGGTGAACTTTTATCAAGGATTTGGGATTAACTTGATTTAAGATCAGCTGGGGGATTTTTGATGGAAGCATTGTTTATCGGTGTAATGTTAACCAACAATGCCTCCAAAATGAATTTGATACTCGGTTGGGAGAATATCAAATGAAACTAGACTCGTGGGGGATCTAGTGAGATTTTTACCGCTAGAGGTGTGATATTAACTTAACGGTTTAGAAGTAATCTTGTCAGAAGTGTAATATTAACTTGACAAGGACTGAGTTAGAGGTGTGATATTAACCTAACTCATCAGCATCTCAGTTTTTATTTGGGAAAACTGAGGGCGTCACTGTCATAGGTGTGATGTTTAACTTAACAGTGATAGTATGCTAGAGGTGTACTGTTGAACTTGGCATTGGTCGTCTCGGCTTAAAGAAGTCGAGGAAAGGTCATACCATAGGTGTATTGTTGAACTTAGCAATGACTCGGATGCTAGAAGTGTAATTTAACTTGGCATCGTCCATTTCAGCTTCGATATGGAAGTCTGAAGAAAGGTAACTGTCAGAGTGTGATATTAACTTGACAGACACTCGATGTACCGCTTAGAGTATAATGTTTACTTAAACAGTAGTTTTGTCAGAGGTGTGATATTAACTTGACAAGAATTTGCTTGCGATAGGAGCAATTTGAGGACCTGTCATTCTATTGATGAGAATTGACAAGTAGAATTTGAAGTGCCAGAGGTATAGTGTTAACTTGGCAAATTTGAGAGTTTGTTACTCTATGCAGAGTTAACAAGCCAGGTTTGTACTCGACGAGGAGTATTCATTACCAAGGTATAGTGTTAACATAGTAATGATTGCATTTTGTGGTCCTACCATTCTATGGATGAGAATTGGTAAGGGATTTTTGGAGGGAAGAGTGGAATCAAGTCCACTTAGGATTTTTTAGCAACCCTCAGCTATCAACGGATTTGAGGTGCCTTTACCAACTACCGTTTGGGTTGGGCTAGCCATGCTATTCCCCTCAGCATGATAAGTTGTCGAGGACTTATGTTGGCTTAAAAGCCACATTTTCCTCTATCCTTAGCCGTCGGAGGCGTTGGATGTTTTTGATCAGAGGTGTATTTTTTAACTTGATCGGCAGGATTTTTAACAAACCCTCAGCTATCAACGGATTTGAGGTGCCTTTACCAACTATCGTTTGGGTTGGGCTAGCCATGCTATTCCCCTCAGCATGAAGTTGTCGAGGACTTATGTTGGGCTTAAAAGCCAACATTTTCCTCTATCCTTAGCCGTCGGAGGCGTTGGATGTTTTTGATCAGAGGTGTATTTTTTAACTTGATCGGCAGAAGAATGCCATCTAGGGATAGTATTTCTTCAGGAATTTGCCATTGATTGGCATCATGAGTGTATCGCCATTTGAGGTTATGAGGCGATCGATCCATTTGAGTAGACTGACTCTCCACAAACGGTCCTTCCCATTTGGGTTGAAATTTTCCTTTCGTCTTGTGTGTCATGACCATGGGTCTTCGGACGGCTAAGACGAGGTCGCCTTTCCTGAAAGTTCGCGATTTGACTTTCTTGTTGAAGGCTCTGGTGATACGAGCTTGATAAAGCTCGATTTGTTGTTGGGCCTGCAGACGCTTGTCGTCCAAGGCTTCCAATTCTTGGAGTCGCTGTCGATGCTTCTCCTCTGTTGTCATCTCCGCTGTCAAGGCGACGCGAAGAGATGGAATTTGGATTTCCAGTGGAGGACGGCTTCGCATCCGTACACCAAGGAAAATGGCGTGGCTTTAGTTGGGGTTCGCACAGTCGTGCGATAGGCCCATAAGCATTCGCCCAACTATCGTCCCAGTCTCGTTGACTTTTCGAGACGAATTTCTTGAGAAGCTTGCCAATAGTCTTATTGAAAGCTTCTGCGAGGCCGTTAGCGGGCGGATAGTATGCCGTTGATGACACACTCTGGATTCTGAACTTGGCGCAGAATCTCTGAAAAGCCTGGCTGATGAACTGGGGTCCATTGTCATGGACAATCCGCCGAGGCACACCGAAGCGGTAAATAACGTGATGTTTCACGAACTTGATCACGTTAGATGATTTTAACCTCCTTCACAGGATAGCTTCGGCCCACTTTGAGAAGTAATCGGTTATCGCTAGGATGAACCGATGTCCCTTTGATGATGGTGGGCTGATAGGACCAACCACGTCCATCCCCCACATTTCGAACGCCAGGTAGAGGTCGTAGAGTGGAGGTATCCTGGTGCTTGATGGATGAAATCGCCATGTATTTGACAGGCGTGACATCTTTTGGCATAGGCAACAGCATCGGCAACCATCTTGGGCCAGTAGTAACCCAATCTTTGGAGTCGGTTTGCAGCAGCTTCGGGCCAGGTTGATGAGCTCCACACGTACCATCGTGGGCTTCTTTCACACTTCGTGGGCTTCTTTTGATGAGAGGCACCGGAGCAGGATCCCGTCATGCGATCTACTACAATGTTCGCGAAATCGCATTGTAGTAGAATTTGGAGGCTTTCCTTCGGATGGCAGCCGCCTCCCTGGTGTCTTCGGGCAAGATGCCGTACAAGACAAAATCATGTAGGGGAATCGCCAGTCTTTAAGCTCTAGATCGGTCGACACTTCAAGTGTTTCCTTACCGCGACGATCTCCTGTTGACCTCTGGTAATCTCCGAGGGGACTTTTTGGGCAGTATAGGTCGTAGCTATAGACGAATACCTTCTCCATTGCTCCAACTGGAAGAGCCAAGGAGGCAGCAAGGATGCAAGTGCATCTGCATGCGCATTTTGCTTGCGCGGGGTACATGGTCGATGTAGAAGTTTGAAACCTCTCGGCCATGTGGATTGTCGCGTTGTAGTAGGGTACTAGATCTTCATGCCTGACCTCATACTCTCCGCGAACTTGGCTGACGATGAGTTTGGAGTCACCGTACGCCTCGAGATTTTTAACGCCAATCTCATCGGCGAATTGCATCCCAATCAAAGAGCGTTGTATTCCGCCACATTGTTGGAGCAGGGCTCGGTTAACGAGATAGCTCGGGAATCACATAATTTTGTGTGGAGACGAGTACTACTCCTACCCCCGCAACTGCGTGTCCCTTAGGGCTTGTTCTTGATGCACCCATCGAAGAAAAGTTGCCATACTTGTCCTTCGAACAATGTCTGGGTCAGGCAGGCTTCGGCGACCTCGTCTGGGAGATCCTCGTAGAGTTTAGCTGCCCTCGGATCTGGGTGTTCGCTAAGAAGTCCGCCACCGCTTGTCCTTTAATGGCTTTTTGGGTAGGAAGTGCATCTCGTATTGAGAGAGCAATATAGCCCATTTCGCCAGTCGGCCGTTCAATGATGAAGGCTTTGTCATGAGTAACCTCAGGGGGTTGATTTTGGATATGACATTTATGGTTGGGCCCACCAGATAGTGTCGCATTTTCTGAATAGCGAACACCAGTGCCAAACATTCCTTCTCGATCGGGTTGTACCGATGTTCGGCTCCGATCATCGTTCTACTTAGGTAGTAGATTGCTTGTTCTCTCCCTTGGTCATCATTCTGAGCTAGTAGAGCTCCCAAAGAATGATCCATTGATATCGGAACGTACACCAGGAAAGCTTTCCGGATACCGGAGCTGCAAGGACTGGTGTTTGGGTGAGGTAGTGTTTTGATCTCCTCAAACGCTTTTTGACAAGCGTCGTCCCAAATGAATGAAACCCCCTTTTTCATCAGCTTGGCGAAGGGTTGGCATCTCCGGAAAGGTTTGATATGAACCTGCGGATGTACGCCAATCGTCCTTGTAATCCCCTGAGCTCCTTGAGGCTTCTGGGGGTTGCATCTCTTGGATAGCGCGGACTTTCTCTGGATCCAAATGGATTCCTGTGGAAGTCACAACAAACCCTAGGAATTTGCCACTGGCTACCCCCAGGAAGGACTTGGTGGGGTTCATCTTCAATTGATGAGCCCGCATGATGTCGAAGACCACCTTCAGATCAGCTATGTGATCTCCTTTAATGCGACTTTTCACCGCGATGTCGTCGACATAACATTCCACCGTTTTGCGTATCTGCTGATGGAAAATGGCATTCATGGCCCTTTGGTAGGTTTGCCCCCGCATTCTTTAGACCGAAGGGCATGACGGTGTAGCAATATACCCCTAGAGGTGTCCTGAAGGAGGTGTGCTTTTCGTCATCGGGATACATCTTGATTTGATTGTATCCTGAGAATCCGTCCATAAAGGACTTCGCTCGAATCCACAAGTATTGTCAATCATGACATCCGTGATTGGCAATGGGAATTCGTCTTTGGGGCAGGCCTCGTTTAGATCGCGGAAGTCGATGCAGATCCGGATCTTCCCGTTCTTCTTGGCAACGGGTACGATGTTGGCTACCCAATCGGGATGCTGTTCCTCCCTGATAAAGCCGGAGTCAATAAGCTTCCTGACTTCTGATTGGATTGCCTCCATTATTTCGGGACGGACCGTCGCTGCTGTTGTTTGACAGGTTTTAACATCCGGATTGATGTTGAGGCGTGCATAGCCACTTGAGGATCAAGTCCAGGCATGTCCTCGTATTTCCAGGCGAAGACGTCTATATACTCTTGTACAAGAGATATAAGATCCTTCTTCTCCGAAGGTGACAGGCCGTCACTTATGAAGATGGGTTTAGGATTGGCTTCATCTCCTAGGTTGACTTGAACAACCTTGTCTTCTGTGGGTGGCTCACGCTGTTCAAAGCGGATATCCCAAAGAGCATTCAAATGTTTGATCCAAGGGTCTGTATCAGATTGGATCATTTCTTCATCTTCATCCTCCATATGGCTTGTCGAAACCATGTTTACTGAAAGCCCTTTGAAGATGTTGCCGACACTGACATCTGATTCCCATGACGACGTGTCTGATGAGCAGTCATGACTTGACGTCTCTCCGAATCAGAGGCTGATGGCACTGGAGTTGATATATAGCCCAACCCCCGGCGCGTCTGATGATAGTAATCAGGGGTTTTCCCTTTCGGTACAAAGGACCGAAGCAGTGTTCTTCTTCCTTTTCCGAAGTTCAACCCAGGCCTGTTGGTTAGATCATACCCCATGCGCTTCATCATCTTGAGCGTTTTCGGTTCATAATGATCGAACTGAGGGGATTCATCCTCACCTTCCGATTCTTCGTGGGGCATTGGTTCAGACGCGATTCGCCCAAAAAGTATTGGTCTTTTGGCCTTTTCGTCTGGCTGGAACCATGAATACAGACTCTTGCGCGTCTCCATTATCCTGGTACGTCCGAAGGATGATTTTATTGGTACATGCAATGATGTCAAAGCATCCATTGCCGACCAGACATCCTCATCTACGTCGGTACTAGTATCCGACGGTATTGAATCAGACTCACACGCAGGGAAATACGCGAAATCTAAATCTTCATTAATATACCACCGCGCCTGCATCGTCGGTGGTATCAACATCGAGCTTATTAGTGCTCTTTACAAGTGGTTCCAACTCCCACAGGCACTCTTCTTTCTCTGCTCAATGTCAGCTTCATTCCAGAGTCTGGCTCCTCTGGTTGTGGGGTTTCATTAGTCTCCTCCGGATCCTGATATAAGAGGGAGTCCGTGAAATAATTTTCAACCCCTTTAAACGGATGCCTTTCGGCAATCAACGTTCGGACCTGTCCACTCTCGTCAATGTATTTCATGACTTGGTGGAGGGTAGAGGGAACGATGGAATTGCGGTGAATCCATGGTCGTCCCAGCAACAGGTTGTAGGAAGTGTCCGCGTCAATGACGTAACACGTCACTTCCGACTTGAGGCTCCCGATCTGGCATTTGAGCTTGATCTTCCCCATCGGGCGGGAGCTTTTGGCATTGAACCCGTAATAGTTGTCTGGGTAGGGCTCAGACGATGGGTAGGAATGCCTAGAAACTGCATAACCCGGCGAGGTATGATGCTTAGCGCAGACCCTGGGTCTACCTGGATGCGGTTCACCTCGATTGACCCAATATACCCTGTGAAGTATAGGGGTCGGTCATGCTTCCCTTTAACCTGCATGTCATCTGTTGTGAAGGTGATGCAGGGAGCATTTGGGGAGGTGTGGAGGCAATCCTCTACATCTTCCTCCCTTGGCACGCGGGTCATAAAGACCTCAGCATTTGCCAAAGCTTCTTGTAGAGCCTCTCTGGTTGACTTTGATAGCCTCAGGAGCTCATACAAGGTAATGCGTGCCGGGATGTTGGCTAATTGAGCCAAGACATCAAAACTGTAAGGTGTCGAGGATCCTTCCGTTACACCTTTCGCAAGAACTCGAGAAAACCGAGTTTCTTTCTGTTTCTCTCCCAGGCTGTTTAGAGGAGGGCTTTGCTGGCTCTGCAGCTGGTTGTGGAGGAGCTATGGCTGTCTCGCCATACTGTTTCAGGTATGCCTGCCCCGAACGGGTTCCTGCCGTTGGTGGGTTGGGTTCCGCGGCCAGGACTATTGTCTCCTCTTCCGAGTCAGTCAGCGAGGGAACCTCAGTATCTGCTTCTCGGGAGGAAGCGCATATCACATGGCAAGATGAAGCCTTCCCTTTGCCTTTGGACTTCCTATTGGTCACAGTCGTCCATTGTGTTCGTCGACGAGGTCAGGGTGGACCCACATGATTTCCCCTCGAGGTGTAGGGACGGGTACCAAGCCTTTCTCCCGCTGCTGATGAGGGTCTGTGTTGACCACCCTCAGTTCTCCTTTCGGGACAGAGATCACCCCCACGGGTGTCGGGGGTCGTGTCCCAAACTGGAGAATCGACGTCATGTTGGCCGTCATCTTCTTCTGCTCCGGTCGGAGTTTTAATACCTCCGCGTCAATCAGAGCTTGAAGGATGTCCTTAAAGACGTAGCAGCTTTTGGTAGGATGTCCGAGCATCCTGTGGTATAAGCAGTAGGTGGGATTGTCGGTCTTGCCGACTTCCTCCGGGTGCCTAATTTCAGGGAGCTTCAGTCGATTGCTCTTGTTGAGTAACTTGAAGAGCAAATCGACGTGTTCCTCTTTGAAGGAATACTGCTTGTTGGGGCGTGGCTGGCTTGAAGAGCCACCACTTGCCTGCCTTTTGAGGTTTGGTGGGAGATTTGGTCTCCGTCGCCAAATTATCCTTCCGCTTCGTCTGGAGGGAGGTGTCTGGTGCACGCCTTGTCGACCTCTCTGGCCTGGGCTTGCCTTCTTCCGCTCTGACGCGGGCGACAATCTCCTCAGCCTGTTCACCTTGCTGGACTAATTGTTTCCCAGTGCGGCTTTCAGCAACTCCTATTTGAGTAAGGAGTGAGGTTTGGAGATTATGGCGACATGTTTCCCACCAGGGTGGCCTGGGTCATGCCGCTTGGACATCGGAGTGCCATGTTCCGAAATCTTTCTACGAAAGACTTGACGGACTCTCCCTTTCGCTGTTTTGTAGCTAAAAGGGTAGGCATTGTGACTTCGGAGTCGTCTTCGAAGAAGCGTGTCAAGAACAGCTTCTCTAGATCCCCCAGTTCTTGATAGAACCCTCCGGGAGCTTCATAAACCACTCAAAAGCCAACCCTTTCAGGGTGCCGATGAACAGTCGCGCCAGGATGGCGTCATTATCTACCACATTCCCAGTCTGGGATTTGAAGTAGTAAATGTGCTGGTTGGGTGACCCCTTCCCGTCGAATGCTTGGAGGGTTGGAGCCTTGAACTTAGGAGGGTATGGACTAAGTCCCACTCAGCCGGATAGGGCCGGACCACTCCTGCTTCTTGGAGGTCCTTGCGATTGGCAAGGGCCTCGAGGCGTCGTTCCAATTGACTCACCCTTTAGCATGAGTCTTCTCCTGGTCTTGTCGCTTCTTGCCTGCGACGAGGGCTTGGACACATCCGAGGTAGATCATCGTGTCTCGTCAGAAGATTCGGAGGGTGGGCTTCCTCCCCTTTCTCCTCTTTCCCCTTCGGTCGTCTAGGAGGAGATCTCGCTCTTTCTTCAAGCAATTTCTCAAGCATATGCTTAAGGGAGTCAATGGATCTCTGTTGAGAGGCGATTATATCCATCTGGTGCTTCTGCGTCTGTTCTAAACGCCTGGTCGTCTCCTCAGGAGTGTCGCCATGTAGGCGGAAGCCTCCTTCTCGACGGAAGAGTTTGAAGCCTGCGATTCCACTATAGCGGAGTGAGAACCACCCATTCTAATGCCGCGGGCTAAGGCATTATAGTCAATTGGGGGAATGGCCCCTGTCCGGGTGCGAGTGTGTTGATACACCCCCTCCGGTTCAGAGTCAGATTCCTCTGAGTTGACCATTAGTTGTTTTCCCTTTGCTTCTGCTAGTCATGTTTGCAGTAAGCTCCGGGTATTCAACATCTGAGAAGGTTCTCCTCCTGTGGGAGCGTCTTCTTTTGGCTGACGGGGGAATCAGGGTCAGCTGTCGATTAAAGACGGCTGGTGCACGCCTGACTCGCAATGGCATCCAGAGAGCATCTGGATGAGCTGTTGACAGCAGCATGGAGAAGTGGCCTGATTGGCACTCCTTTTCCTTGTCAAATAATCCCTCAGATCCCTGGGAGAGGGATTAAATAGACTAGCCTCGCGACGTGGAAGACGGGAGGAAGTCATGCGCTGTGCTGTCTGGACACAGGTTTCAGAAACGCGGCTGTCGCGTCGCGGCTGCGTCACGCGCGTCTGGCGTCTCTGTTGATATAAGACGCGACTTTCACGTTGCTGTCTGCTGCGTTGGAGCAGGGAGACTTGGGAGAGAGTGGGCTGCTGGGCCCCACGCCTATGGGCGCGTGCTTCCTGCGTTTGACGAGACGCAGAAGCTTTACTTTGGCGTTTGGCAAGTTGGTCTTCAGAAGGCTCAACTTGGGGAGTCTCGCGTTTGGTCGCCAAACGCGAATCTCTCGCACTGGACGAGGTGCGGGCAAGGCATCGGATCGTACGCTGCGTCCAACCCCAGTCAGAAAACCAACGGTTCCAACTGAGTGTTGACGCGCGCGTCTTCTCTGTCGACGCTCGGCATTCCGATTGCGCCGTGGAGGAAGAGAGAAGCCAATAACTTCCTGGTTTGTAGAACCAGGGGTGTTTGCCACGCGGGTGTCTCCTGAGAGACGCTGACGCGGGCGTTCTGTGCGACACGGTCGATCGCACGAGTAGATGTGCCGGGGACCACGCGGGCCTTCAGAGAGGCGTTGGCGCGTGTGTTCTGCGCGACGCGGTTGATCGCAGCAGAGGTGTCTGAGGTTACGCTGGCCTTCTGGGAGGCGTCGGCGCGTGAACCAAACTTGGCACAGTGGGCAGCAGGAGCACCCGACAGAGCCTCAGATTGGGCTTCAGGGGGCTGTCCACTTGAGACCCTGCGGCAGACGCGGGTCTTTGGGCTCTTGGAGCCAGAAGAGAGGAACTCTTCATACTTCGCCTGGTCGAACTCGACGACGAGTGATTCGATCATTTTCCCCTTACGAGAACGTCATCTTGCACCACGGTGCGCTCGTCAGTAACGAAGGTAGTCCCCAGCGGAGTCGCCATCTCTTGTTTGCGCCGGAAAAAGAAAGAGGGAATTGCTGTAAAGATTTCTTTGAATCAGATGAAAAGATTACAACAAGACTTTCCTTCCAGTTACAAGGGAGGGAGGATGTTGAAGCTTGAATCCCCCCTTTGTTTAATGCTGGGTTCTTCGTGTGGCGGTGGAGAGTGAATCTTGTTCTCCGTTGACCAGATGACCGTCCTGGACCGTTGGGGGTCTTCTCTTCGGTCGGTAGAAAGAGTAACTCAGCTCCGTCTACCAAAACTCTCAAAGAGAGGTAGGCGAAGAGCGGCTAGTACTCAGTAAGCTCGCTGAAGAGTCTCCTCCCTCTGTCTGTTGCTGAAGTTGTGCTTCCCTCTTGATGATCCTCTTGCCTGGATTTGATCGATCTTGATGATGCCTTGACCTTCTTAATTCTCCACTTCTCCAAAGCTTCGATCCCCTCTTCATAGCAAACAAGGCTATTTATAGGGGTCTCAGGGGGTGAAGGTGCCTCCTGAAAACGCTCCCGAATGAGGGGCCACTACCCGCTACATCGCGGTGACTGGCCCCGCAATCAGGGCAGTTGCAACTGAGACGCGGGCGTTGAGCCAAACGCGCCTTGAAGTTTGAGACGCGGGCGTCGGGCCGATGCGCCTTGATGCTGAGACGCGGGCTTCGGGCCGACGCGTCTGGACGTTGAGGCGCCAGTGTAGAGCCAACGCGTCTTAATGCTGAGACGCGGGCATCGATTTCTCGCGTCTAGAGCTTGAAAACTCTGCTTCCTTAATGGCTTGTCTGTTTAGTCATTTTTAGACAGCCTACAGGCATTTATCAGGGCTGCTGAGGAGAGGAAGAATAGACTGGCCACTCTTGAAGAATAGATCAAGTCCTACGAAGCACCCTCGTAGCCTGCAATCCGTGTATCCATGTATCCCTCCTTTGGAATCAAATAAAAAGTAATTTTATTTGCTCCCCTGTTGCGTTTCCAACTTATTTTATCTTCTAGATTTTCAGTTCTTACTTTCATATTGTATTGCAATCCTCAAAAGGAAAGGAATAACGGTATAACTAATCTAATCAGTAGTGATAAACTGATAGGGTTAGTTACACATTAAAGAAATAGTCCCTACTGGACTGAAAGATGAGACTTGGTTATCTGTCGGTTCCGAGATAACATGACATAACTGATTGAGAAGCCACCAAACTCGAAATTTTGTCATTCAGAGGTGATGAACTGGACATGATGATAAAGAAATAGTCCCTACTGGACTGAAAATGAGACTTGACTATCTGTCGGTTCAGAGGTGGGTGAACATAACCGATTGAGAAGCCATCAAGCTCGAAATTTTGTCATTCAGAGGTGACGAACTGGTCATGATGACAAAAAAATAGTCCCTACTGGACTGAAAGATGAGACTTGGCTATCTGTCGGTTCAGAGGTAGCGTGGACATAACCGATTGAGAAGCCACCAAGCTTGAAGTTTTGTCATTCAGAGGTGACGAACTGGACATGATGACGAAGAAATACTCCCTACTGGGCTAAAAGGTGAGACTTGGCTATCTGTCGGTTCAGAGGTAACATGGACATAACCGATTGAGAAGCCACCAAGCTCGAAAGTTTGTCATTCAGAGGTGACGAACTGGACATGATGACAAAGAAATAGTCCCTACTGGACTAAAAGATGAGACTTGGCTATCTGTCAGTTCAGAAATAACATGGACATAACCGATTGAGAAGCCACCAAGCTCGAGATTTTGTCATTCAAAGGTGATGATCTAGACATGGTGACAAAGAAATCGTTCCTCTGGGGGATATAAGACTTGATTATTAACTCTATGGGGATTTTGCTATCTCCTTCGGATGTTTTTGAACGAAATTGTCAGAGGTATATTGTTAACATGACAAACCAGAAAAGTCTACTGAGGACTGATTGTTAGAAACTCGTTAGGGAGTTAGGAAATGAGTCCCATAGAAGACCATGTATCAGATAGCTTTGTGGGGACTTGTAAAGCAACTTGCCGGAGGTGTGATGTTAACTTGACAAGGATTCATTTACTGTTAAAGGTGCTTGAATATAACAGTAATTTGAATGGACCTGTCGTTCTGTTGAAGAGAATGACAAGTAGAGTTTATTCACTAGGATATTGGTTTTATCTATTGGGGAGTCATTATAGTCTTGTTATCAGAGGTTTAGTGTTAACATGATAGGTTAGACTCATCATATTGCAAGGTATATGAATACCTTTATATGTGGTCTTACCATTCTATGGATGGGAATTGGTAAATGATTTTGGAGAGGTAATCAAATGGGAACAGGTCCCTTAGGATTTTTAGCAAACCCTCAGCCATCAACGGATTTGATATGTCTTTACCAACTATCGTTTGAGTCGGGCTAGCCATGCTATTCCCCTCAGCATGATGAGTTATCGAGGACTTATGTTGGGCTTAAAGGCCAACATTTTCCTCTATCCTTAACTGCGGAATCAAATGGGAACAGGTCCCTTAGGATTTTTAGCAAATTCTCAGCTATCAATGGATTTGGTATGCCTTTACCAATTACCATTTAAGTCGGGCTACCCATGCTATTCCCCTCAGCATGATGAGTTATCGAGGACTTATGTTGGGCTTAAAGGCCAACATTTTATTCTATCTTTAACAGTTAGAGGTGTTGGATTATTTGGTTATTGTATTCGTAACCTTGATTCTTCAACCTGTGTACGATCAGCTCGATACTGGTTTATGGTTGTATGATCTTGTTTAGAGAAAGAGAGGAGCGCTCCTCCTTCTGCATATCTTGGATCTGAAGGTCTTGATTAGAGGTGTAATGTTAACTTGATCATGAGAAAGATCCTATCAAGGATAATTCTTCTTTAAGAACCTGCCATTGATAAGCATCATGAGTAAATCACCATCTGAAGTCATAAGGCGATATGCCCCGTTTGAATAGACTGTTTCTATTACAAACGGTCCTTCCCATTTGGGCTAAAATTTGCTTTTAGTTTTATGCGTCATGATCATCGGTTATCTGACGGCTAAAACCAAATCTCCTTTCTGGAAGACTCTTTGCTCGACCTTCTTATTGAAGGCTTTTGAGATCCGGGCTTGATACAACTCAATATGTTGCTGAGCTTGTAACCGCTTCTCATCTAGGGCTTCGAGCTCTTGGAGTCGCAACCGATCGTTGTTCTCTGTTGTCATCTTAGTCATCAAAGTGACTCGTAATGACAGCATCTGGATTTCTAACGGTATTACTACTTCGCACCGTATACCAAAGAAAAGGTGTATTACCTGTCGGTGTCCGAATTGTGGTCGGTAGGCCCAAAGATATTCACTAAGCTTCTCGTTCCAGTCTCGTTTATTTGAGAAAACGAACTTTTTGAGTAGCTTAATGATTGTCTTGTTGAATGCTTTCGCCAAACCGTTAGCGGCGGGGTTATAATTATTTGATGCCACATTCTGAATTTGATATTTATAACAGAACCGATAGAATACCTGGCTTGCAAATTGGGGACCGTTATCATGGATGATCCACCTAGGGATACCAAATCGATGGATGACATGGTGTTTGATGAAATTGACCCATTAGAAGTTTTAACTTCCAGCAGTGGTATAGCTTCTGCCCACTTTGAAAAGTAATCGGTTATTGCTAAGATAAACCGGTGACCTCTCGTTGAGGAGGGGCTGATCGGCCCTACGACATTGATTCCCCACGCTTCAAAAGGCCATGAAGTAACAGTTGGATGAAGCAACTCTGGAGGCTGATGTATGAAGTCTGCATGAATTTGGCAGGCCTTACACCTCCGTGCATATTGGATGGCATCGGCTATCATGGTTGGCCAATAATAACCAAGCCTGTGCAGTCGGTCCTTAAGTTTTGGACCTGGCTGATGAGTTCCGCATATGCCGTCATGCGCTTCTTTAAGCATTTCTTGTGCTTCTAAATTAGAAAGGTGATTAGTCTACAATTCTGCATTATTATGTCGCATTTTCCCACCGATTTATGAATAAACTGTCGGTCTAATTCGTGTTTTGGTCTCTATTGCAGGTACAACCAAAGTTCAAGGGCAAAGATGTAATAAGAGCTTAATTATACCCATTTATGGGTAATTAAATCCGCATTACTTGGAGGCCAAGCAAGGGATCATCTAGAAGATACATTGAACCTAGCCTCTCGCGCACATCAGACGGATCTGCGGACAAAATTACCCAAAACGGTATATACCAAGAAGCGTCTCGAAGCCAGACGGAGCCACAGACCAAAACCAGGGACCAGAGTCCCTGGTATTGCCGCGGATCCGGGAAATCCTTGCGGATCCGCGGCAATCCTGTGGATCCACGCGTCGATTTTCGACGCGTGGCCCCGTCTCGTCTTCTGGATCCTTCTGAGCCCTATAAATAGCCCTGCAGAGAGCCAGAGCGCAAGCAGTTTTCGTTTTTAGGAGTAGGTGCAGATTTTAGGAGTAGTGTAGGTGAGTGTTCTTCATTTCTTGTATTTTCTTTTCTTTTTAGATCATTGTAGTAGGGCTGAGTGATTCATAGAGAGAGAGATTGAGAGGGATTGATGTAATAGAGAGTGACACTCTATGTAAAGGTGCCTCCTTTCTCCTCCATTGTAATCTCCTTCACCTTCTAACATGATTTCTTGCTAGTTTTTTTTCTCATGGCAATCTAACTACTAACCACTAACTATCTAACCACTTACTTGATAATCCACATGAATCGGGTTGCCTCTACAAGGCCTTGTTCTTGCAAGAGCCATTGATGGCCAAAGATGATGGGTTCTAACATCTAACTTGCTAACTTGCTAACTTGCTAACCAAGCTAACTCTCTTTTATTTCATGCTCTTTTATTTCATGCTAGTAGTGTAATGAGTGATGCTTGTATTAGCTTGTTCTTGTTGCAATGTTTTGATTGTGATGAACCATCCATGAGCCATGCTTTGTATCGTTTCTTGTATCCAAGGATTGTGATGGCCGAGGATCAAAATGTGAGGCAACTATCTCAAAGAGGTTAGTATGGTTAGTGGAGTACTTAGTAGTTAGTAGCCATGAGTTTTCTTTTAGTTTGTTTTAGAAATCGTTTTCAAGCTCCTCTTCTTATTTTCCCATCGATGTTTTCACCGCCTTCTTAGTTCATCCTTGTTTCATCTCCTTTTATATTTTTTCTCCAAACCATTTTTCTATTTGTTTTCACATCGATGTTTTCATCGCTCTCCTCACCTACCACATTCTGGATTTCATTTTCTTTTTCTTTTCAATTTCTTTTTCATTCTTTCAACAAAGAAGAAGTGTTAACAACTGACGTGAATAGGGACTGTTTGGATTCGACCCGTTAAGCCAATGCTATAACGGAAGTATCGAGGGTACATTAGCACATTCGAGCTTTTCATTGATTTTACATAATACACACTTTTGAGTGCTAGTTCCGCCCCCGATCAAATTTTTTGCGCCGTTGCCGGGGAAGGGAATGGTTTTGTTTTCACGTTTTTGTTAACATTGTCTTCTCTGTTTTGGTGTGCAGGGCAATATTTACAGGTTCTTAACATTGCAGAACATAAGCTAGCTTTGCCTTTCCCTGCTCTTGAAAGCAGGGACCCAGATTCCGAAGAACTGCCGCGCAATCACGGCATGTGCCGCGAACCCCGCGGCAATTTTGTGAACGTTGTAATTGTTGTTGTTCTGGGATGTGTGAATTGTAATAGCTAGTTGATTTCTGCTGCTATTTTTCTGCTTTGATTGCCTAGACACCATAATAAATAAAAGAACTAAAATATGATAATTGGACGCCTTTAAAACGGTTTAGACATTTGCATTTAGGCACGTGTCAATTCAATTCCAATATACTGTATTTTGTTCTGTTGTTGTGATCTGGATGGAGATGTACATATGGCATTGCATATAGCATAGGACAAACACGTGGGTGATTTATCGCTTTGTGTTATATTCTTGTCTATATTGCACACTTGCACAAATTTAACTTAAGGGCATAACCCAAACAAGATAAGGTGGGATTTCATTACCCTTCCTTAGCCCAAAAATCATCTCCCCACTCACACAACCCAAGCCCTAATAAAATTTGAATAGACGTTGGCCCCTAGGGACATCTACATCTAGGTCTAGGTCAACCCTCTTATTGGCTTGGTTTTGATTTTTTGTTTTCTTTTTGTTTGTTGTTTGATTCTTTCTTTTTTGTGATTTTTTGTGTGAAATGACATTCAACAAAATAATTCTTTCAATTCGAACATGAATCCATATTTCACACCAACTCCATATGATTCGGATAATTCCAACCCGGCGTTTTACAATATGCACCAACCAAGTACACCGGGTTGGCCTTATCCGAATCAATACAACCCATACCCACATTCTTATGACTATAATTTCCAAAATAATTTCAACTCGTCACAGAGTCATTGGGGATTCAAGTCCCCCGAGTTAAATTTTCAACCTCCTTGTCCCCATGTCCACCTTGTCCATCATATTCACCTTATCCACAATATTCATTCCCCGAATGTGCTTCCTATACTCCTCTTTTTGAACCACCAATTGAAGAAAAATCAGAGTTACTAAAGAGTTTAGAAGCCAATTTACAGAGGGCCGAGCAACAACTTCAAGAGACATTGGCCTCTTCAATTCCACCTCCTCAAGAGTCTTACTCAGTTCCACCTCCTTATAATGAACAACCATCTGCCTGGGGAACTAGTAAGGAATTCTTGCGTGAGTCCGAACAACACTCAAAAAATCTGATGGACTCACAATTTCACCACCAATTCCAAAACAATACTTCATCTTCACAACAAAATGATGAATCAATGAATTGTAAAAAGATGCTTGAAATCATGACTCACAGGCTCAAAATGCTCGTAACCGTGACATAGAGTTGATGATTCAAACTCTTCATTCTCATCCTATTTCTAATGTCACAAACCATTCTGTCCGAGCCAAAGAGTCATGTTGTTTTGGAAATCAAGATTCAATTTCAGCACATCCACCTGAACTTGTCCACACCTCAAATCCCATTAACATTTTGGCAAGTTATCCTTTTCCTGAAATTGAACTTGAGCATGAATATGATCATGAACCTCAAATTATTGATTCAATTCTACTTCCTGATTCAATTATGACTCCGGTGTCTTCACCTGATTTCACTCCTTTTCCCGAGTCAGTATTGGATCCAGTGCCAGTCCATTGTGAAATTGAATCGCCAATCTCTTATGATGATCATATTGAACTTGACCAATTTCATACTTTTGAAAGACCCATTGATAAATTGGCAAGTTCTCATTTTTGTGGAATTGAACTGAATGAGGAATGTGACTTTGATCCTCCAATTTGTGATCTTGTTCAAATTCTCGAATCACTATTGACTCCTGTTTTGTTACCCAATTTGAGCAACATGCTAGAGTCAGTTTTGATTCCCATACCTGTCACTCCTGAACTTGAATCACCAATCTTAGAAAGTCACATTCCATCATGGGGAAATAATGGTGGACTTGAGCTTCATTTTCTTGATTTGGACCCACTTCCTGAACCGATTTCAACTCCTGAACCTTTACTTGATTTAAGTCTTTTTTCTGAGTTGATATTAGTTCCTGTGCTTCCTGAGTCCAAATCAATCATTCCATTCTGGGACAAGGGCTTTGAAAAATTTGACTCCAAAATTATTTTGAAAATTTGGAAATTTGATGGGGTAAATTTTTTAATAAAATCATAAATGCATACATCTTTTTAGTGGTTGTATCATGGAGGTTTCTGGTGGGTTCCTTCGGACTCCACGCAATAATGATTGGCCGCCTTTCGTGGACCAATCAGACCGCCACCGGAACCACCACCTTGAGGTGATTTTTCCTTCCCTCTCTATTTGTTTCATGCATACATATATCACGATGCATTGAGGACAATGCATGAGATAAGTGTGGGGGAGGGTTTACTAACTTAGAGTTTTTAGATTTTCTTTCTTTTACACTTCTTTTAGGATACTTTTAGAAATCTTCCTTTTTGTATAGGAATTTTCTCTTTCTTTAAAAACTTTTTAAAATAAGAGACAAAGTTTTGATCTATTTTTAAGAAAATTAAGATGATCTTAGAAATTAAGGAAGCCTTAATTATGACATCTTAAACCTAGTCGAAATAATGGATCTTGTTTAAAATTATAGGCTAAGTAAGATAAATTGGGGAGATAATTTTATCTTGAATTTTTTGCCATAGATAGTATGCACTCCACACTTAACACAATTTTTGGGATGGAAACAAACTTAAAATGCCATAAAGCAAAAATAAATAAAAAAAAAAGAAAAAATGAATAAAACATCACTTATTAAGCTGGATAATTATGCCTCAAGAAGCATGATTATTCACACACCTAACGGTGGTAAAAAAAAAGCAAATAATCCCCCTTAGTTTTGTGGCCTTGTTTACTAGAGTCCTTAAACCCGAAGGATGTTTTCTCATCTGGTGCCCTAAGACCATCTGTTTGGGAGTCATCGGTTATAGGCTCGCTACATGGGTGAACTAGAAAGCCTAAGAAAACTAAGGGAAGAAAAAGAAAAATATATATATATACATATTAATAAATGGCTTGATGGTTAGAGTTGAAATCCCAAAAATCTTTACTATCACAAAGTGCATATTATCTAGGTTTTTATAAGAGATAAAATATTCAATCGAATTTTGAATTCTTACCTTAATTGAAGACAAGATCTTGCATAGAGACTAAGTTTAAGGAAGAATGATTTGTGGTGGACTTATGACCTTAGATCACTTATATTTTTGCAAAAATATTTCATAAACTTGTCTCTCTTTCAAAATGCGTCTTCAAAATACTAACATTTGTCTTCTTTCTTTATGGATTTTGTGGGTGCAATCCGCTGAAAACCCTCGGAGACAACACTCCTCCTCTAGGGTAACCTAGAGGTTTAACGGCTTGTTGCACACGCTCAGTGCAATCGCATCACCTGCGAAAGTGGTATAATAACATTTGTAGTATAGTTTTTCTTTTCTTATTTTTGCTCGGGACGAGCAAAAGAATAAGTGTGGGGGTGTGATTAGTCTACAATTCTGCATTATTATGTCGCATTTTCCCACCGATTTATGAATAAACTGTCGGTCTAATTCGTGTTTTGGACTCTATTGCAGGTACAACCAAAGTTCAAGGGCAAAGATGTAATAAGAGCTTAATTATACCCATTTATGGGTAATTAAATCCGCATTACTTGGAGGCCAAGCAAGGGATCATCTAGAAGATACATTGAACCTAGCCTCTCGCGCACATCAGACGGATCTGCGGACAAAATTACCCGAACGGTATATACCAAGAAGCGTCTCGAAGCCAGACGGAGCCACGGACCAAAACCAGGGACCAGGTCCCTGGTATTGCCGCGGATCCGGGGAAATCCTTCCGGATCCGCGGCAATCCTGTGGAGCCACGCGTCGATTTTCGACGTGTGGCCCCGTCTCGTCTTCTGGATCCTTCTGAGCCCTATAAATAGCCCTGCAGAGAGCCAGAGCGCAAGCAGTTTTCGTTTTTAGGAGTAGGTGCAGATTTTAGGAGTAGTTAGGTGAGTGTTCTTCATTTCTTGTATTTTCTTTTCTTTTTTGATCATTGTAGTAGGGCTGAGTGATTCATAGAGAGAGAGATTGAGAGGGATTGATGTAATAGAGAGTGACACTCTATGTAAAGGTGCCTCCTTTCTCCTCCATTGTAATCTCCTTCACCTTCTAACATGATTTCTTGCTAGTTTTTTCTTCTCATAGCAATCTAACTACTAACCACTAACCATCTAACCACTTACTTGATAATCCACATGAATCGGGTTGCCTCTACAAGGCCTTGTTCTTGCAAGAGCCATTGATGGCCAAAGATGATGGGTTCTAACATCTAACTTGCTAACTTGCTAACTTGCTAACCAAGCTAACTCTCTTTTAATTCATGCTCTTTTATTTCTTGCTAGTAGTGTAATGAGTGATGCTTGTATTAGCTTGTTCTTGTTGCAATGTTTTGATTGTGATGAACCATCCATGAGCCATGCTTTGTATCGTTTCTTGTATCCAAGGATTGTGATGGCCGAGAATCAAAATGTGAGGCAACTATCTCAAAGAGGTTAGTATGGTTAGTGGAGTACTTAGTAGTTAGTAGCCATGAGTTTTCTTTTAGTTTGTTTTAGAAATCGTTTTCAAGCTCCTCTTCTTATTTTCCCATCGATGTTTTCATCACCGCCTTCTTAGTTCATCCTTGTTTCATCTCCTTTTATATTTTGTTCTCCAAACCACTTTTCTATTTTGTTTTCACATCGACGTTTTCATCGCTCTCCTCACCTACCACATTCTGGATTTCATTTTCTTTTTCTTTTCAATTTCTTTTTCATTCTTTCAACAAGAAGAAGTGTTAACAACTGACGTGAATAGAGACTGTTAATGCTTTTATCGCCTCCCTTCCCTGTGGATTCGACCCGTTAAGCCAATGCTATAACGTAAGTATCGAGGGTACATTAGCACATTCGAGCTTTTCATCGATTTTACATAATACACACTTTTGAGTGCTAGTTCCGCCCCCGATCAAAAGGTAATGGAGGAGGATACCTTCGTATGAACGACGGTAAAGTGTCTTCAGAGTTGGATCATAGTAAATAAAGCGGAGAGATCTTCGCCTGATAGATGTCACTTCTTTGGGGTTATCCGGCAGCAAACCGTGCAAAACATAGTCGATGAGGAGAAATCGTCAATCTCTCAGTTCAAGATTCTCAATATATGTTTAGAGCAGACAAGGTATCGAGTCGCCACTGTAGGGTGATACTTGGTGTCGACTAGCAAGACTAGCGTTGTTGCTAATGCGGCCAGAGCATCGGCCCTAATATTCTGGGATCGAGACACATGACCGATGTAAAAGCCATCAAATAAATCAACCACTTTGGTGACTGCGTGATAATAAGGTACCAAATCTTCATGACGGACCTCATATTCGCTTTTAACCTGATTGACAATTAGTTTTGAATCACCATAAGCTTCAAAGTAGCGTACCCCCATTTCGTGAGTGAGCTAAAGACCAATGAGTAAAGCATTGTATTCTGCCACATTGTTGGAGTATGATTCCGTCAGAGAAAATGCCCTAGGAAGGACATGATTTTGTAGAGAGATAAACACAACCTCCACACCGGCAATGATCTTGCCTTTAGGGCCTATTTGTGATGCTCCATCGAAGAACATCTGCCAAACTTCATCCTCTAAAGTTATATTGGATTTGAAGACTTCATCAGGAATATCTTTATGAAGTTTTGAGCTTTTCTGAACTGGATGAGCAGCCAAGAACTCTGCAAGTGTCTGGCCTTTATCCGCCTTTTAAGGGACAAAGAGCATGTCGTACTGAGACAAAAGGAGGACCCATTTAGCTAATCTTAAATTTAATGACCTTGGTTTCGTCATGAGAAGACGCAAAGGATTCACTCTGAAAATGACATGTATGGTTTGGCCGACTAAATAATGTCGTGTCTTCTGAATAGCAAAGAAAAGAGCTAAGCATTCTTTCTCAATAGGATTATAGCGAGATTCCGCCCCTATCAGAGTACTGCTCAGATAATAAATAGCTTGTTCGTGACCATTATCATCTTTTTGAGCAAGCAGAGCACCGAGAGAATGGTCCATAGCTTACATAAAGTAGAATGGTCTCCCTGATATGGAAGCTACTAAGACTGGAGGTTTTGTGAGATATCTTTTGATATCTTCGTAAGCTTCTTGACAGGCTTGATCCCTACAAAAGAGACACCCTTTTTTATGAGTCGGGTGAACGGTTGACAGCGGCCTGAGAGATTTGCAACGAATCTTCTGATATAAGCCAGTCTACCTTGTAGGCCCCTAAGTTCTTTGAGATTCTTAGGTGGATGCATATTCTGAATGGCTTTTACTTTGTCAGAGTCAAGATGAATTCCTCTTGATGTAACAATAAATCTAAGGAATTTGCCACTCGAAACCCCCAAGAAGGATTTTGCTGGATTCATCTTCCGCTGATGAGCCTGCATTATGTCGAACATCGTTCTCAAGTCGTGAAGGTGGTCACTCTTATTGCGGCTTTTGATAGTAATGTCGTCGACATAACATTCTACCGTTTTTCGGAGGTGATCACGGAAAATCATACTCATTGCCCACTGATAAGTTGCTCCTGCGTTCTTTAACCCGAAGGGCATCACGGTATAACCCAACGGTGTCCGGAATGAAGTATGCTTTTCATCCTCTGAATACATCTTAATTTGATTGTACCCTGAAAAGCCGTCCTTGAAGGACATCCTCTCGAATCCGCAGGTATTATCAATTATGACATCAGTGATGGGCAGTGGGAATTCGTCTTTAGGACAGGCTATATTGAGATCACGGTAGTCGATGCAGATCCGTATCTTCCCATTCTTTTTGAGAACAGGAACGATATTGCTATTAGCTACCCAGTCTGGATGTTGTTCCTCCCGTATGAAGCCGCATGCAATTAGCTTATGAACTTTGACTTCAATAGCCTCCATAATATTTAGGCGAAACCGGCGTTGCTGCTGTTTGATTGACTTGGCATCAGGTCTGATATTCAGACAATGCATGGTTACTTGTGGATCAAGTCCGAGCATGTCTTCGTAGTTCCATGCAAAGACATCTATATACTCCTTTACAAGTATCATTTATTCTTCTCTTTCTGTGAGTGATAAGCTTTTACTTATAAAGATGGGCTTAGGGTGATCTTGACTACCTAAGTTAACCTGGATCACCTTGTCTTCAGTAGGTGGTTCGCGTTGTTCGAATCGCTTTTCCCACTAGAGATTCAATTGCTGAGCCCATGATTCCTCATCACTAGCTTCTGCTGGCTCCAATTGGCTGCTTGAAGTCATATTAACAGTGAGCTTTTTGAACACCGTTCCCACACTGACATTTGAGTCCCATTCGGAGGAAGAGGCAGAGCGTGATGGGACTAGTTTATCGTCTTTGGAATGAACTGTCGCTGGTAGTGTAGGTGTAACGTATCCCAACCCCCTCTGTGTGTTATCATAATAATTTGTCGATTTTTCTTTTGGCACAAAATTAGGCAGAAAACCACGCCTTCCTTTTCCAAAATCAAGCCCTTTCCATACTGCAAGTTGTACCCCATTTTTCTCATCATATGCTGCGCTGATCGTGCATAATGAAAAATTTGTGGGGTGTCTGAATCTGAACTTAAATTCGCGGCTGCAGACCTTCGCAGTTCGGCTTTACGAAATATTATTGGTAATTGACACTCTTTGGATGGAGGAACCACTAAAACGGATCCTTCTATAGATTCCACGGATGTACTTGATGCACTTGGCTTGTGTAAGAGCATGTGCAAAGAGCTATCCGTAACAGACCCAAATAATTCGACACTCACAGGATAATCAAAGGAAATATTATCATTAATTACTCATTCGTCCTCATCTTCAGAAGGAGTGTTACATTGGAGATTATTAAAACATGCTATAAACGGTTCACCGACCAAAATGGCTGGCATGTCTGCTTCAGACTCTGAATCTGCCTTATTGCCACTATCATTATTGTCAGGTAATGATTCTTTTGATGTTTCACCAACCTCTTGATATAGGAGAGCGTTAGTAAAGTAGTTTTTCACTCCTTTAAATGGTAGCTTCTCAGCGAAGACAGTTCGTACTGTTACATCATCTTCAACATATTTGAAGCACTAGTGCAGAGTCAAGGGAATGATCTAGTTAGTATGGATCCAGGGTCGTCCTAATAACAAATTGTAAGTCAGCGTCAATGACATAGCATGTTACTTCTGACTTCAGGCTCTCTATTCGGCTACGAAGTCGGATCTTTCCAATGGGTGATTACTCCCTGCATTAAAGTTGTATATTGTTGTGGTAGTTGCAGACAACCGATACAGTGGAATGCAGAGGAAGTAGAGGAGTCTTTTAGGTATGATGCTCAGTGCAGATCCTGGATCAACTTGTACCCTTTCAATGCACGTCGAACCGATGTATCCAGTATAGTACAAAGGTCGATCATGCTTGTTATCCTTGAGAAGCATATCTTCCGCTGTGAAGGTAATAGCAGGTACCTTTCATTGCACATGATGGCATTCAGGGCAAGAAGACTGACTGTCATCTTTAGAGATTTCTGGCATATAGTAAGGAATGATTCTGAGTTAGTCAGTGCATCCCTAAGTGCTTCTCATGTCTCTTTCGAGAGACGAAGGAGATCGTGTATGGTGATACGAGCTGGGATATCAGCCAGCTGGGCCAATATGTCAAAATAAAAGGGCATGTTAAGCCCTGGGCCTGAAGGCTTCTTCAGGACATGGTCGAACCGGATTTCTTTCTGCTTCTCTTTTCCCGTTGTCGGGAGCAGAGCCAGTGTAGATATTTGTACTGACATCGTCTGCTGTTGTGTCTCATCAGTAACTTTCTCATACTGCTTTAAGTATGATTTTTCAGATCGAGTACCTGTCAGCTGAGTACATTAGCCTTAACTGTGCAAGCGTGCTTTCCCCCCTCGGAATCGCTAAGAGAAGCTGATGTGAGATTGTCATCATCTGGCAAGATAGAGATAACATTGCAAGATTTCCTTCTTGACCTGGATTTCTTCGCATCCTATTGTTCGTCCTAGATGAGGTCTGAGTGTATCCACATGATTTTCCCTATTTCTAATGTCAAGGGAATAAGACCCTTACTCTCTTGAGTTTTAGCTGAAGGATGCTTCACTTTCAGCCGTGGTGCAGGGATTGGAAAGGTCCCATCAGGAACTGTGACCTTTGGGGTTTTGCCGAACTCGAGAGTCACCATGTTTGCAGTGACTTTCTTTTGCTCAGATTTCAGAGTCAGAACTCTGGCATCGACTAAAGTTTGAATTTTGTCCTTGAGAATAAAGCACTTATCAGTAGGATGATGAACCATCCTATGAAAGAGGCAATAAATGGGATCGTTCGTACGTCCTATTTCATTAGGGCGTCGAACGTCTGGCAGCTTCTGTTTATTCCCTTTGTGGAGTAAATAGAATATTGCAATCACTTGCTCGTCTTCGAAAGAGTACTATTTCGGAAGAAACTTAGACTCTTGATTATTGAAAGCGTTCTTCTTGGCCCTCGAATGAACATCCTCTGACAATTCAACAGACATAGTCTCTTTGCCTTTAGTTGGGGAAGACTGCGCCATGTCACCGCACCCCTTATTATTCCTACCCCATTTGCCTTTAGGGGTAGATGGCTCGAACTTTTTAGCCAACTTTTCGGCTATCTCAGCTTGTTCAACTAGTTCCTTCCAAGTATGGGCATTGACAGCTCCCATGCGAATCTCCACTTGGTCGAGGAAATTATGTTTGCATGTCTGCAAGAGCATGGGCAATGGCATATCTGCTGGGCACATCAGAGACAAGTTTTTGAACCGTTCAATGTAGTCACGGACGGATTCGTCCTTCTTTTGCACGTTAGAGAGGAGTTTATCCATGGTTACCTCGGTATCGTCCTCATAGAAACGAGAAAGAAATCGAGTTTCTAGGTCGATTCAGGAATTGATAGAGCTCGGAGGAAGACTTCAGAACCAGTCGAATGCTACCCCCTTCAAGGTGAATAATCTGACCATGATAGCATCATTGTCTATAACATTACCGGTCTGAGACCGAAAGTAGTAGATATGCTGGTTTGGCGAGCTCTTATCATCATATGTATGTAACATTGGTGGCTTGAATTTTGGTGGGTATGGTTCTGAATCCCATTCCAAAGGGTAAGGACGGACTGTCCCTATCTTCTTTAGTTCATCCCTCTGAGCTAGGGATGCGATCTGAGCTTGGATGCCTTTAAGAACTTCAGTGTCCATAGAAGAATTTTCCTTTGACTTCTCAATCTTTGGTTATTCATCGTTATGATGTTCTTCCTTATCATGGTTACTCCCTGTATCATTATTATTCTGGTTGGTGAGGAGTTGAGCGAGCATCTGTTGAATATTGTCCAAGGCTTCTTGCTGGGCCTTAGAGGTTTGCTCTTGAGCTTCCAACTGTCGACGGAGGTCATTATTATCGTTATCAGTCATGTTTATTGATACTCTATCTGTTCGTACCGAGCTGACTGTAGCCGAAGAGGCATACCCACTGTCTTCGTCTTCCTCATCAGACCATTAGAATAATCTTCTCATTGGTTCTGACGAGGTTACTGTGGTTGAGGAGGATGGCTGTTCGTAATTGTAGGGTATTGCGACCCTAGATCTGGTGTTTTAGAAGACACCTTCTTCGTGCACCAAGACTTGGCATAATCCCAGACTATAATCCAGATCTAGAGAACTGGAGGGAGCGGCATGCGACGCTCATCTGTCCTTATGCGGCTCTCGTTCCCTTCTGATCATATTGGCAGATGCAGAGGGCAGATCTGGTAGATCTTGCGATACGCTCCTTTTGCGATGCTTCACAGGAGCTTGTTGCGATAGTCGGTCAAAAAATAATCGTTAGTTTGGAGGAGTGGCAGGGCTTGGTCTTAGCCGGCAATGGACTGAATGGACTGTCATCAACTGATATCCCACTTGTCAACAAAAGGGGGAGAAGTTTTGAGTAAATCTGACTTCCGTTTGTTCGTTAAGAACTCTGGCAAGTCAGATGTAGCCAGGTTTAAGCAATTCAGCACAGAGGCTGTGTTGGATTGCGCATAGGACGACGCCTTGTTTTTTCATCACCGCAGAGGTGACTAGCAATAGATAGTGCTTTAGCTCTAGCTTTGCGGTTAAGAACTTTGGGAATGCCCTTGGGTGTTGAAGCTACATAAGCACTGCTATCAACACTTGGGGACGATCCTTTAGCTCCGCTGCGAAGAGCGAGCTTAGTGTTTGATGAACTAGGGAGCAGAGCACACTGTGGTGATTTGTCCGCTACCTTGCTGCGAAGATAGTTAGCACTAGATTGTGCTTTAGCTCTAGCTTCGCACCTAAGAACTTTGGGAATGCCCTTGAGTGTTGAAGCTGCATAAGCACTGCTATTAACACTTAGGGATAATCCCTTAGCTCTGCTGCGAAGAGAGAGCTTAGCGCTTGATGAACTGGGGAGCGGAACACACTGTGGTGCTTTGTCCGCTACCTTGCTACGAAGGAGGTTATCACCGGTGGGTGCTTTAGTTCTAGCCTGACGGCTGGGAACTCCGCGCGTACCCTGAGATACTGGCGTTGTGTTTGCCACTCCTAAGAACGAGGTTGGAGTAAGGAGTTACCGCTCTTAAATTAGGCGAAGGTATAGTCGCCGTTTTAGCTTCGCGGCTGATAGTCTCGACGAAGCAGGCAGGCATCTTGCCTTTTTCTTCACGGGACAGGCGGACCTGTGGCGTAGCTACGCCTGAAGTTTCATATAGAGCTTTCTGCTTTGGCCTCCACATTTGTTTTAGAAGAGAAGATTTAGGTTCACAGGGAACCTGGCAAGCCACACGCGAGGCTGAGAGGAGTTGGGAGGAGTCCGCATCCGGTTTTTGGTCCGAAACCTTGGCCATTGTGACCTTTCTATGCTTCCGTGCGTGGAGCGCTGGACTACCTCTAGAGAGAAGGTCTTCGAATTTTTCTTGGTCGAAATGAACAACCAGGTTTTTGAAGGATCAGGCTCAAGATTTTGATCCTCTTTATTGCGCCAGAAGACCGTAATAGGCTTGCAGAGAGCCTTATCTGTCTTGACAGAGACTTGTTTCGAAGAATTAGTCAGAGGGGTTCCGGCTGTGCCGACTTCCTTACAGTCGCGCGTAGGTTCTTGGCCAGAGTGAATGGCCAGCGCCTCAGCAGTAGACCCGAAGGTCTGATAGTCACATTACGACACTTGATTCTCAGCAGTGGAGAATACAATCCCCAACGGAGTCACCATCTTGTTTTTCATTGATTTTGCAAAGGGGAAAACTTACAAAAAAGGGGTCGAGGAGTGAAATTACAAGTAATTTTTTGCAAGAAAAAGATTACAGGTAGCCTCTGAGATTTCTGGGAAAGTGTGCCGGTGGAAATCTGATCAACGCGCGATCACTTTATCCCTTTGACGATGCGATCGATCAGACAATCGGACTGCTGCCTGATGGGATTCCCTTCTCGCCTGGTTCGGGGAATTGAAAAATAGAAGGTCAGTAGAGCCCTCTTGTTACTTCTCGAGCTACCTCCACTTGGGAATTCTTTCTCACCTGGTTCCGAAAATTCCTTGAGAGGGAGGAAGATCTTAGGGCATTAGCACCCTGTTTAGAGAAATAATTCTCTGAATTCTTAGAAGTAAGAGAGTAGATCCCTGTCCTCAGCAGTCTCTCCTCTCTTTTCCTGAGCCTCTTTCTTCTTTTCTAGCTCCCGCCTCTCTTCCTCTAGCCCCTGGTAGGCTATTTATAAGGAGGAGTAGGGGTATAATCGCCCTGAAAATCTGAAAACAGATTGGGTCAATCTGTTTTACATCCGATGAGTAGCCTTGCCGTGAGGATAGAATCAGCTTCTGCGAAGTTAGGAATAGCTGATCTCTTGATCCGCTCTGCTAGGTGAGAAATACTCCCTTGATTCTTTCCAAATAACTGAAAGATCTCCCCTGATCTTCTCACTTGATTGGGAGAGTTAAAAGATCATGACAAACAATTGCCAAATTTGATCTCAATTAGATCTGATCTCAATTAGATTCGATCTCATCTAGAGATTTGATTGGTTAAAGGTGACCATAAAAGATCCGCAGCGGAGTTGTTGCGTTGAGCTCATGACGGAGCTGTGAGAAGCACCTGGCGAAGCTAGAAGGAAAGCTCTTCAACGGAGTTGGATAACTTTTTGGCGAAGTTACCTTATCAATTACCCTTTTGCGCAGCTGCATGGGGCTTCGAGCGAAGCTAACTCTCTACGGAGTTAACTGAGCATTTCTGTGTGAAGTTGTAAGTTAGCTCCCAGCGAGGCTGTGAAGGAGCTTCCTGCGATGCTAAGCAACTTTGGCTTCTTATGCGAGACTTATCTCGTGGGCTCGTGCGAGACTGAGTGTTGAGCTAACTTAGCGTCCTGGTCCTGTTGGGGCATTTTCACGAGCTTTTTTTGGCTTACTGTCTGCTTCACTGGATCAGTAGTGTCCAAGTTGTTAATACGTCCCTTTGAGATGGGTGAAGAACTGGTCGTCAGCTTGTCTGTCGCTTGTCTTTTGTAGATGTCAACAAGTTAGATATTGTTCAAGCCAGTAAGGAATCTTGTCTTTTTTAGAGTGTCAACACTGGCATACTTGGTTGGTTAGAGTTATGTAATGCCGGCTTGGTAATATCTGAATTGAAAGAGGTTAGGGTGAAATATGGATTTGAGTTATAATCAGAATAATTGTAATTATAATTCATGTTCACGATAACAAACAAAAACAAATAAGAAAATAAAGAAAAATCTAGCCTATGGTAAGGTAGAGCTTAGACCTAAACAACTCCTAACTGTTGATTATCCACAGGAGGTATATTGCAAAACCTAACCATAAGTTATTCGGTCAGGTAGGGGCAAGATTGGTGGGAGGTATCCGTGCCTAAGCAACGGGCCTAATTATGTCAAACCACCAGCCTTCGGGGTTTCGCCCCTCAATCCCCAACCTTTAACACCAATTTGGCAAGTGTCAACTTCTAACAACTTCCACCGTCAATCCCTATTTGAGTCTAAGATGTCCCTAAGGCCAACGTCTACTCAATTTTATGTTAGGCTGGGTTAGTGAGTGAGGAGATGTTTTTGGTCTAAGAAAGGGTAATAACTTCCCCACCTTATTTTGTTTAAGGATATGCCCTTAGTCTTTTTAGTGCAGTGTACAAGAATAAAGCAAAAGATAACATTCAAGCAATATGAATCACTCAAAACATGTTTCCTAAACTATATGCAATGCACACATTCCTTTGCTCCAGTACTCTTCAACAGTAATGTAAAGAAACGAAATAGACAAATGCCCTAAGATGCAAGAGTCTAAACATTTTTTAGCATTTATAAAGTAACAAGTTATTGTTACTTAGAAATATGTACAGAGTGAGTTAAACAGAAAACTAAGAACTGCAGAGAGCTAATCTCTGAAAAGCAATCTGCAAGAGACTACAGTTAGTAGTTCACCACAGTTGTGGGCTTTGATGCCCTGCCTTCTTGGGATAGAGGCACAGAGTAGTAATATGTCCACTGCACCTCATAGTTTTCTATAATTAGCCCCCGTATACTAAATCAAGAAGAAAAAAAGGGATTAATTCGTTAAAGTAAATTAAAAAGAAAGAAAACTTACCGTCCCTCTCTGGCAACGGCGCCAAAAACTATGATCGAGCCAAACCTGAACAAAAAATACAGACTTTTAGAACAGTGCTAGATCCTCAATTCTACCGTGACAAATGAGTCGTGATCCAAAGAGAGGGACAGTGATGGAAGCGTTATGTAAGTTTCTTCCTTTAATTTATAAAAACTAATTAATACTTATCTTCTCAGTTTATGAAAAGAAAATAAAAATATTAAGTTAAGAGAAATGGTAGAAGAAGGGATGGTGATGTTGTTTTATTTTAATTATAAAAGAAAAAGAAACAAAAAGAGATAAAAAAAAAGTGTTGATGCAAAAATCAAAATAAAAAGAAATAAAAAAATATTTACCTCTACTGTTGAACCATAATGAAATTTACCTTAGCATGGAGCAAAGCAAAATAATAGAAAAGAATAAAGGAAAGCAAGGCTTCGGCGAGATCAAGCACAATGAAGAAAAGTGAGAAACCTCTATTGATTGTCACCTTCAATATTAGCTTCTTGAAGAGAAGATTACAACAGTGTCACTCTACAATAACTCTTCCTCTCTTTTAATCATGTAACTCTTTCTAACCTAAGCTAAAAAGAAAAAGAAAAGAAAAATAAAAATTACATTGAAGAAAAGAAAATCTAAAGTAAAGCTATCTCTAAAGTAGTGCCCTTTTTGCCTTCGAGGTATGAGGGTATTTATAGGAGAAAACCAGAGGGATAGAAAGCGTATGAAGATAGGAAGATCTGAATATTTCTGAATTTGAATTCTCTACTTTTCTCCAAACTTAATTTGATTTATCCAGAAATTCAATTCTGATCTGCAAGCTGTTGGCGTGTTGATTGATGGATATCACTTATCAAATGATAGAATTGGAACACGTAGTCAACAGAAGAATTGTAGCCCTTTAAGTCTTCTTTCTGTAGCATCTTAAATCATTAGATTTGAGTTTCAGTAGCGAAAATTATAATTAAAATGTTAAACTGTATTCAGCTTGAATCCGAATCTAAATTGCTTCATCTTATCTATTGATTTCTCTTTATCCATTTATCCTCTTAGATTTTCAGTTTATCTTCTAGAATTGATAAGATATTCACTTATCTTCAGCGAAACAGATAGGGTCTTCAAACAATCTATTTTTATCTTGATATTAGATAATATTATCTTATCTGATATATCCAGTTTTCAGATAAGATAACTTATAGAACCTTTAGATTTGAATCGATCCCCTTTCTTTTGAACTTTTAAATTTAATTGGATAAATTTCATGATTATCTTCTCCCTATCATACCCTGCATGAATTAGGACATTAAGACAAGTTATTTGCAATATTCATTATGGAATATATGTAGGAATGTAATAATATTTATGCAATATATGTGTCCAAACATAAGACAAAAGAAAATTTTCAACCAAAATGGGAAAGATCATTTGTAATAGAGTCAGTCTACTCAAATAGAGCATACCGCCTTATAACTCTGAACGGTGATACGCTCATGATGCCATCAACAATAGATTCTTGAAGAAGTACTATCCTTAAAGGGACTCTTCTCATGATCAAGACTCCGCCCTGATCAATCAGATGGATTAGGATTTGAGATACAAGATGTTTGGAAGAGCGCCAAAGAAGAGTTTCTTCTTTCAACTGATCACATCATGATCGATCGACGCCGAGTCGACCAAACATTGTTGACATCCTGATGCATGATGTTAATATCAAAGAAACAAAGTTAGAGAATTCAGTTTTAGCCTCGTCACTCTTCTCATGATCAAGTTAAACACTACACCTCTGATTGAAGCTTTGCCCTGATCAATCAGATAAATTAGGGTTTGAGATCCAAAATATTTGAAAGAGCGCCTAAGAAAAGCTTCTTCCTTCAATCAATCACAACTCGGTCGATCGACGCTGAGCCGACCGAACATAGGTGACATTATAATGCATGATCTAAGCATTAAAGAAAAGACAATGGCAAAATGTTAGTTTTTAATCTTGTCACATGCAGCCACCTTAAACTTAGAAGAATAAGTCATATTTTGAAGTCGAGCATGCCTAAGCAACAGTTTTAGGCATTCTTCTTTTTGATCATTCCTCTCAATCCAGAAGGATGGCTTGTCCACATAACTTCTCTATATGTAATGGTGGCATACCTCCCTGCTCCTGTTCCATCGATCGAAGCTCGACCCAACTACAAAGGATCCAAATAATCATTTGGTGAACTTGAATGAGTTTACTTAATAACTTATCAATCCAAACTCATTGAAGAAGGTTCATGATGCATCTTTGTAGAACCTTTCTATTGTATCCACAAACTATTCATTGTGAGCCACCGTATGTATGGAGAATTCACATGTATGCTCGATTTGGATAATAAATTAACGAGCTTCATGTCCCCGGTACATAACACATAAGTAACTATGAATTTTATTCTGGTGTTTACATTTCTCTTTTAACTAAGTGTTTAGATGACATTAATATTTGGACAATTCTAACAATTAGGCATAAGAAGATGAGATGTGTCATAATATATCGAAATTATGTTTGTATCCAAACAGAGTGTATTTCTCCTCCATTCAAGCATCACATGTTGACTCAATAAATCTCACTGCACTTGAGATGAATATTTATGATATCAATGAAGCATCTAAGTGCAAATAAGTAAAAATGTACTTAATTGAATTCTTCATTTATGCACAAGGATGACATCCTAACTTTTAATGTGTTGTTTAAAATCTTATGTAAGAATTGATACTCAACTAGCATGAGTACTCCCTTTAATGTTGGAACATCATTGATGCATCCAATACCAATGCGCAATGACATCGATGAGGGTGATGATGTTGTACAGAATAATAATAATGATAATGACTCCAATAAGGTGATGATGCGCTATAGAAAAATAGCATGCAAGTTACAACATAAGACCTTGAACATGACACCGACTAGATTGAGGATATACAAACCAACAATGCATATGTAGAGCCCAAGGATCCGTATTCTGATGAGTTTGAGAATTATAGGGTAAATGTTCAGAAAGAATTTATCTACACTTCAAGTTGTAATTTGGATATAAGAGAGTAGAAAAAATAATTGCAAAGACTCAAGTTTTTCGTGAAAACCTAATTTGGAAAAAACCACGGTGAGGAGAGGGAGAATTTATTATTTTCAGAGGATTACAACGGATTCAGCAAAGCTAATACTTTGTTTCTTTAGCAAAAATGGATGATGATTACTATTTTCCCTCGGCTATTTCTGCTTTTTTTTGGTCTGCTCATATATTGTATCTTCTATTTTCTTATATACCCGGGGGTGCTTCTTGAGAGTGAGTCATGCAAGATTCAATAACCGCATAATCTGCATGTTATGATTCTTCTATAATGAGAGCAACATCTACTGCTTTATTTAACTGCTTGCGTTGAAGTAGGAGTCATGGACCATGTGTGAAACATGGGATGACCTGGGGGCATAATGGACTCCACGAATGTACGAGGAAGCTGATAAAGTTAGTTGCAGAGGTTGGTTTACTCAAGACATAAGAATTGGTCTCAGGAGGATGAATATTCTCGGGACGATCAATTCCTCAGGAGGAAGAAATGGTCTCGAGAATATTTTGGATGCTAGTATTTGGGGAGTCGCTCTGATGGCTTTCCTTACTGATATCTTTGGTAGATTCTGATGGTAAGGGATGTGTATCTTGATCCTGGTGTGGGTTAGAATTTAACCACTATAAGTTCCCCCTTTACTTCCTCTTTCTCTAGGCTCCAAGGGGAAACAGTAGAGCGGAATGAGTAGGCCTTGGCTCGGGAAGTTGACGCATCACTTGCAATCCAAAAGGCCTTGGTTAAAATGCCTATGCATTCTCAGCCTTCTTTGAAAATTGGTGAAAACAACTGGCAAATTAATGACCCAAATCTTAACATCATAATGGAGAAGATCATGTGACAGGATTGAATCAAATTTGGTTGATCTAACATGCCAAAAATTTTGGGATTCAAACCGTCTCTGCTAATGTAGTGGAAGTTTTATTTTGAAGTTGTTCAGCTTCTGCATCTATAAATAGGGAGTATCAAGAAGTGGGAGGCTCATCTTCAGAAGGCTTACTCTGCCCCCTGATATTCTTGTTCTGGTAGATTGAGTTGTTGTTCGTTCTTCTCGCCTGAAGGAGGAAGGAGAAAAAGAGGATGCAAATGATCAAGATGGTTGTTCTGTTTCATCGTCCTTTTGTCATGTAATTTCAGTTCTTGTGATGATCTGGTCACAAAATTTCAGTTTCGTGACAAGGTCACGCTATAAAGAAGGGAGAGCATGACTGTGTTTCAGTCTGGTCGATCCGTCTAGTCCTTGATTAGAGTGGGCAGGACGGGAGTTGCGGCTCATGGTCTTTCTTTCATTATAGCTTGTAGGATGCAGGAGTAGAAGGCGTGCCTGATGCTGGGTCTGATCCCTTGTCTGACCGTCTGTCCTCTTGTTAAATGTTGTTGCTTTGCTGGTGGGAGTTCTTTCCTCATGGCTTAGCAACTGGTGGAATGGCATAGGGGTAGTCCTCGGGATCACTGTCAGAGAGTCGCCTTGCCTGCTTTTGCTTCGAGTTCATTTTTGGAGTCAGGAGGCTTGGCGTGATATCATGACTGTCTTGCAAACTTCAGACTGCAGCTTGAGACTTTATTTTTGGCTCTGGTCTTTTCCTGAAATTCGTAGATATCATTGTCCTTCCAGCAGTGGTGAATTGTTTGTTTAGGAGTTACCCATGGTGATTGGATTATTTATGTTTCTTTTCTAAAAACAAGCACAGATATGTAATAAATCTCGTATCACTGTTGTAAGATGTAACCGAGTATCTAATTGAATGGATGTAATCAGAAAAATTTGTAACGAAAGCAAAAATGTTCTGGAAAAGAATTGTTTGTTTGGATCTTTCCTAATTTGTTCTGTAATTGTATTATTTGGAATGATATGTATACTCGGGAGATTAGCTTTAATTTCGAAATGTTCAAAGGTTGACTGTGTGTAATTCTCAAGTGGTGATTTGTCCCCCCAGCAGTACCTGTAAGTCTCGTCCCCAAGTAGGAAAAATCCCAGCTATGGATTGAGCCTCCGAGAGGGAAAATCCCTAAAACAGAGTTGGCTTTATATTTTCTTCCGAGTGGGGGCACATCCCATCAAGGAGCTACAAAAACGGTGCTCTGAGAGGTGCAAAATCCCTGCATCAGATTCCGATCTCCAAGAGGGGAAAATCCCGTAACGGAGAACTCAGTTTATGTAGAAAGGCCGAGTGAAACCCATAGGTTGATCTTCGTTAACACTTTCACACGGGGGCACATCCTATCTAGTAATGTATACAGACGATTCTCCGAGTGAAGGCACATCCTAGCAACAGTAAACCAGAGTTCTACCCCAGAGTGGGGGGAAACCACTCTCAGGGCAGACAAGCTGAAATAGTTAGGATGCACAAACAAAACACAATGAGGCAAGTATTAAATGCAAATATAGACAAAACCAGTTTTATAAGCTTATTTTAATGGATTCACGTGACTAGTACCTTGAGAGGATAATCCAGATAAGAAAACCCTCATATATATACATTATGTAAGTCATACATGTAATCCTTGTTGTTGGGAGATTATTCTCAAACATCACGTCTTCGGAAACTAATGGACATATGACCACTCGAAATCGGTACGTCAAGGGGATAATCTAATCAAGAAAATCCTCGTGAATATACCTGGTCACGTGTATAGCTATAATCCGGTAGTACCTACAGAAAATTTGGTCTGAGGTGGGAGAAAATCCCAATAAAAGATTGGATGCGTTTGTCCCGGTAGGGGCCCCTACCAGGTCGATGAGCTGGTACCTCCAACGTGGGAGCAAGCCCAACAACGGAGTTATCCTCTCGTGCGGGGGATATCCCGTCAATGGAGCTGTCTCCCAAGTGGGGCACATCCCAACATCAGAATATGAAAGGAACCCGGCAGAGGAAAACTATTGGGAGTTTATCGCCTGTGGTATCAGATGAGGGGAGCTCGTAGGCTTGCTTGTTCGAATAGGGACACATCCCATCAACAGAACAGACAGGGGCTCTGAAAAGGGGAAATCCCTGCAGCATAGTAGGAACTCCTAATAGGAAAAATCCCACAACGGAGGGTTTTGACTCTCGTATGAGAAAGGCTTATAGGCATATCCGTATTAACACTTCCATGTGGGGGCGCATCCCGTCTAGGAGTGTTTTCCGAGTGGGGCACATTCCATCAACGGAAGATCGGACGCTCTGACAAGGGAAATCTCTGCAGCAGAGTGAGACTTTGAGTGGGAAAAATCACACAGCGGAGGGTTCAACTCCCGTAAGACAATCGAGAAAGGCCCGTAGAAATGTCTGTCTTAACGCTTCCACACTAGGGCACACCCCGTTTAGAAGCGTACAGACGTGATTCTCCTAGCGAGGGCACATCCCATCAGCGGAAGTTCACAAATTCACTTCTGAGTGGGGAAAATCTCATCAATGGGGCATGTGTATGGATGGACGTCGGTGTTTGCATTAACATATCCATGCGAGGGCACATCGATGATCATGGGAAAACTCGCAAAAAAATGTGTATTTTGTAAATCAGTGATAGTATGTGTGCTTTGGCTTCCTCGATACTTTCGTTATACTAAAGAGGCTATGAGTTGAATTCACAAGGACGGGAGGAGATAGAAATATTAATGGCTTGTTCATGTCAGTGATAATGAGTTCTTTAATGCTTCAAAGAATCAAAAGAGAGAAGAAAACAAAACTAGAAGTGGTAGAAGGAGAAGGTAATGGAAATATGAAAGAAATGATGGAAAAGTGGTTGTTGAAAATAGTTTTTAAAACAAAGTAAAAGAGGAAGAAAAATGCATGGCTACTAACTACTAAGTACTCTACTAACTATGCTAACCTCTTAGTGATAGTTGCCTCACATGGATCCCTGGCCATCACTAATTCTTGGCTTCAAGAGATATTACAAGGCATGGTCCATAAGATTGTTCTTCACATCTAAACCACATTAACAAGGTGCAAGCTGCTATTAATCCATCAAAACCGGTCTCTGCAAGCATGAAGTAAAGCTTGAATTGCAGGTTAGCTTGTCAGTGCTTTAGGAGTTAAAACCCATCATCATGAGCCATCAATGGCTCTTACAAGAGCAATGCCATGTAGAGGCTATTAGATTCATGTGGATTATCAAGTAAGTGTTAGATAATTAGTGATTAGTAGTTAGATTGCTATGAGAGAAAACTAGCTAAGAATCATGTTAGAGGTTAAAGAAAAAATCATGGAAGGAAAAGAGGAAAGTTTCATAAATTGTCACTCTCTATTACAACAACTATCTTTCTCTCCAGAATCAAACTCAGCCTACTACATGATCTAAAAAGAAAAGGAAAATATAAAAGAAAAAGAAAGAAAATGTACACTAAGCTATACTAAAGAAGTGAAACCCTAGTCTACTGCTCTTTCTTTTTCTGCTAGCCTTGATGGTCTATCTGTAGGTAAGAAACTCTAGTCCCAACGAATCGCAACCGTAGATGAAATCGTGAGGCCAACGGCCTAGACACTGCCACGTCTCCATGGTGTTTGACGCGAAAATGCGACAAAAGAGTGGTCATTGGGCCTGCGTCAGAAGCAATAGTCTGGCGATGTCCAAGTGTCCTTTTAGAAGCTTTTATTCTCTGGATATCCCTCTCTGAACGTCAGCAGACTGGGCTTTATTCTTTGGGCTTCAAAAGGGCTTAATTAATTCTAAATAAATGGATTCTTTAGGCTTCTTCTCCACTTAAGCCATGGACCTAATTTTCTGCATATAATAGACAAGAGACCATTAAAAAGCATAGTTATATTGAAAATAAATATGAGAATTTAATATGAAATATGCAAAATTGATGACTAATTACCACCCCGTTTAAGAGTGCACAGACGTGATCTTCGAGTGGGAGCACATCCCATCAACGGAAGATCATGAATCAGCCTCTGAGTGGAGGATATCCCATCATCGTGGCATCATGGATGGATGGTCGCCGAGGTTCCACATTAACACTTCAACGCGGTAGCACATCCCGCCTGGGAGTGCACATACATGATCCTTTGAGTGGGGACATATACCATCAGTGGAAGATCACAAATTAGCCTCCAAGTGGGCGAAATTTCATCATCAGGGTGTCATGGATGGATGATCGCCGAAACCGCCTCCGAGTGGGGCACATCCCATCATCAGGGGGTTGTCATGGCTCCCTCCGAGAGGGAGAAAATCCCATCATCAGGGCATATACTGGATGGTTGTATCTGCAAAATGTAAATCATGAAACAATTTTTTATTCTCAAAATGCAATACAATGAGGAGATTCGGAACAATGTACACCATTTGTATGGAAGTCTAGCAGCTTAGTCGATCATCCTATACTGAGCCGCATTCTATTTCTGGGAAGACAGGGTGTTCGACCTCCAAGAAATCGCCTTAGGAGTGAGGACTTACTCCTTGAGGAAGTTTTACTGGATGAGCTCTTCTAAGTATCTTTGAAAGGCCCAGTGGATGGTTTGATGCTCTTACAGTCGTGGTATGAGTTGTACTCCTTTGACCCGAGCAGTGACGGTTGGGTTGGATAGCTTTGGGCGTCTGACCCATGGTTAATCTTTGAAGGTATTGAAGACTTCATCGATTGGGAACTTCAATAGAGTGAAACATTTTGCATACCTATAGCTCTGGATTAGGCTTGACAGGATTAGACTTGATGGGATTATAAAGAGCGCCTACTTCTTTTCAGGAGGCTGCCCCCTATAGCGATGAGGAGCATGTCAAGAGTTTCATGAGCAGACTTTGATTTCGCTCTGTCCTCACTACGCTTTGCTGGGGGGTTGGAGAAAGCCTTCATTGCCTTTTCCAGTTGAATATATGGTTGTACCCGGGAGAGAGTCTCACTCATCTTGACGACGTTGTGCTTTAGGAGATACTTGTATAAAGGGTAAGTGATCTGCAACCCACTGATTTATGCGAGCACATACACTTTCTCACCGTAATTAAAGTCCTTGGTGAGCTAGTTCTGAAAGAAATTGATGTAAGATTTGAGACTGTCTCCTGCCTTATTTTGATGGAGAGGAGGTGATGGCTACTCCTCTTGGCGTCTTGATGAGTAGCATATTGTGTGAGGAAGGCGTCGGTTATCTCTGAGAAGTTGTGGAGAGAGCGAGGTGGCAGTGAGTGGAATCACTCTAATGTTGTACCTCTTAGACTAGAAGGGAAAGTGAGGCACATTACCGGGTCAAAGTAGAGGTCTTGAAAATGGTGGACGTGTTGGATCATATCGTTCGCTCTGGTGTAGCTATCGAAGGTGGCAATCGAGGACTTTTTTAGAAGCTCACACTCTTGGATGTCCTTGGAAAGCGGGGAGTCATGGAGGCGGATGGTTGGAATCAAGTGCTGAGGGGCTAGGCCTCCACGATTCACTTCTGAATTAGCTTCTCGAGGACGTGGAGATCTAGGGACCGATGTTCTCGGCGTCACCCGCTGCCCGAGTGGATTTGTTCTGAAGGGCGACGACTTGAGCCTGGAGCTGTTTATTGAGTAGCTTCAACTTTTCTTGCTCGCTAAAGATGTTGTCGCAGTCTAGAATTATCTATCCCCGCTCATGATCTGACTTTTGTTGTTATTCCTTTATCTGCTCTTTCATCTCTCGGAGCTTCTGAAACAACTTGTCTTCTTACTGTTGTGGAGGCTGAGTGTCGACAGATGGCTCCTGTGAAGTGGCAGAGTTGGTGCCCTCCGCGAATGATTGATTGTAGATTCGCTTGGAGGACGTGCCTCTGGCAGTCACCTTGGCATTTCCCTTGGAAGTTGTGCCACTGGTAACGTTCTTGTATGGGGCCATCATTGATCAAGAAGAGGCTATTTGAGGAAGATTGAAGGGGGAGAGACCTTGAGTGTGAGGGCTCAGATCTTAATGAAAGCACCAAAAATATATGGGTAAACTCCTAGAATAAATTTATCTACACTTTAAATTGTAACCTGCATATAAGAGAGAGTAGAAAAAACAATCATAAAGACTCAGATTTTACGTGTAATTTAGGAAAACCCACGGGGAGGAGAGGGAGAATTCACTATTTTCGGAGGATTACAGTATATTTTGCAGAACTAATACTCTATTTCTTTAACAAAAATGGCTGGATGATTACTATTTTCCCTCGGCTATTTCTATTGTTTTTTGATCTGCCCTTATATTGTATCTTCTATTGTCTTATATACCGGGGGGTCTTCTTGACAGTGCGAGTCATGCGGGATCAATAACTGCATGATCTGCATGTTGTCATTCTTCTGTAACAACAGAGATTCTGCCCTTGATTGTGTGAGCAATATCTATTGCTTTCTGTAACTACTTGCATTGAAGTAGGAATCATAGACCATGTGTGAAACATGAGATGATCCGGCGGTGTAACGAACTCCATGAATGTAAGAGGAAGTCAATGAAGTTGGTCTCGGCTGCAACATTAATTGCAAAAAACTCTAACTGACTTGCAAACTCTTGAACTGCAGTATTGCATTTAATGTTTCACAATTAAACACTTTTTCTCTCTAACGGGAAAATTGAAGAGAGATTATTACTCACCCCTTTAAATGTTGCACCTCTTCTTCACCTTGAAGTTCAGAAAAAACAGAGAGCAAAATTTATTACATATACAAAAATAATGATCTTTAGTTGTCTAATTCTTGATCTTTAAGAGAAGAATTATTGATCCACCCACCTTCATCAAAATTTCAACAACCCCTTATCTCTAAGAAGTGTCAAGCTTTCAGTTCTTCATCAAGATAATCTCCACACTTTATTCAATTCTTTATTTTGAGAATCTTGGGTTTAATTACCTCATTTAACTTTAATTCCCTAATTTGTTTGTGTGTGTTTATTGAAGATAATTTATTTATACTTCTTGATTACACAGAACCTCACTTGTATTATTATTTGACTATTGTGCTAACTTGGTTCTCACTATTATTTTAGAGAATAAATTATCTTGTGAAAAATTGTGTTCCCTCTCGGTGAAGAGGAGAGAAGTCAAAAGTCCAAGCTCGAAGAGAGTCTTGGCGGTTATAAATCTCTTCGGGGAGAAGAGTGAAGTCCAAGGCTCGAGGATAGTCTTGGCAGTGTAATCCTTGCTTCAAGGAGAAAATCGTGGATTTGAAATTCTAGAGATGAGGCATCTAGGTAGACGATATAGGGAGATTTCCCAAAATACTTTAAAATTATTGTGTCCCTCTTGCTATTGCTCTCTATTGTTTATTATTACTTTTATAGAACAATTTTTTGTTACTTAAATTGCTTACCAATTTTGGTTGAATTTTTAATTAATTTTCTATTTGATCCTGTCACTATATCCTACAGCAAATTGCATACATTATACCTGTCATGTTTGACAGTTAAACAGATTTTAGCATTATGATCCTGCCATCACATCCTGTAAAAATTTTCCTAGTTCCTACCAGTAGTTATACTGATCCTACCAGTGATCCTGCCACTAGTTTTAAGGATCCTAAAATTTATTTATTTGCATTATTTACTATAAATTTTACCTAGACCTTATTCACCCCTATAGGGTCCAACATATAGTTGGGTACATTTGACATGTACTGAATTCAATATGTCTACAGCATACCTACTACTACCAAGGATTTGAAGGTGAGAAATATATTTGAATCAAAAGTTAAATTGCTACAAGCAATTATCGAGTGGTTTATTAAGTGTGGAGTGTCTTCGCACCTGTGAAGACCAACAGACTACACAACACTTTGTGCTCCATTATAAAGGGTGACAATGTTGTTAGAGATGTGTCCCGTGGAGACTGCATACCTCTGTTCCCAAGAAGATATGTGGATATTTCAACATTAAATCTTATGTAGGAGAGCATATATGTAGCCGACATTCACTCAGATCCAATCACCATAAAGCAATCACATTTTTTTGTGCAATGTGATTCTGCCGATGGTGAGAAAAATGCTTGATATGTGTCCTGGTTATATTATAGAGTACATTGAAGCTAAATATCACAACAATATAACGTACAACAAGACGTGAAATGCTAAAATGAAAGCACCAATATTTAGAGATTGAGAATAGTCATATGAAATACTATTAGTATCTAGATGCAATGAAAGTAAGCAATCCGGGTATCGTAACTATTGCCTATTATGATCCTTATGTGTACAGAATGATCTGGTTTAGTCATATTTTGGGCTTTTGGACCTTCCATCATAGATTTTCAATATTCCTGGTCATTTCTTAGCATTAACGATACATATCGTATGAAAAATACAGAGGTTGTTTGCTTATTGTCACGGGAGTGGATGTAGACTGTGAATTGTACCCATTGGCGTTTGCAGTTGTAGGAAAAGAAACAGTAGTATCTTGGCAATGGTTCATCTCATGTACTTAACATTTAATCCCCAATATGCATTAGGACAAAAGAATCACTTCTATCTCTGATCCGATGAAAGGGATACCAAATGCATTTATAACATGTTGGCCTTTTTCATAAAGTTATTGTTATTATTTGAGATATATTAGAGCTAACTTTCAGAAGTATTTTAAAGACAAAGTCTTGTATATTTTTACTGTAAGAAGTCGATTGTGCATCAGATCTAGATGTGTACATGGCCAAAAGAGCAGAACTAAAAACTGCGTGTGGAGATGCAAATATTTGGAGTAAGCCTAGGTTGAAAGATCAAGAACACTAATGGGCATTATCAAGGAACAGATGATATCTATTACAAATGTCTCAGAGAGCTTCAATGATGTGTTGAAAGGAGCTCGAGCTTTGCTAATACAAGCACTAATTGCAAGAATAATTTTCATCTTAGTTAAATTCTTTCAGACGTGATAGGAAAATGCAAAGAGATAGTACAAACCGTTGACAACGAATAATGAGAACCTTTTGAGATATCACAACAAGATGGCGCATCTTCATTCAATATAATTATTCAGTCGAATGGAATGGGAGATGTCAAACTGGAAAGGATATAATTGCACTATTAACTTCACAGAAGACGACCATGCTTGTTCTTACAATTTACCTCAGCTTCAAAAATTTCCCTGTGCACGTGTTATTACAACATGTGCTAAAGAGAGATTGTGCCAACATAACTACTTACTCTTTATGTGCATCATGTTATACTATGGAGAACTACCATAAGACTTATGCTTGACTGTTTCATCTTATTCTTGATTAACGGTATTGGCCAGAGTATAGTGGGCCTCCTATCTTACCACCTGAAGTTAGAAGGTCACCAGGTCGCCCACATTTTGTTCGCATGCGTGGTACTATAGATGAAAGCGCGAAGGCCCTAAACGCAATAGATATAGCAATTGCATACAACTGGGTCATAACAAGGCTACATGTCCCAACCACTGACACCATCATCTTTCATTGAGTAAGTATGTGTATGGTTATTTACGTAATACATTAGTACGTAAATAAATTGTTAGAGTTTAAAGTAATGATAGTTAAATTTGATTATGCTTGCAAAAATATGTGCAAGCGAGGCACTTATGGACCTGGGCCAGTCAGTTCTGATGTTCTGTGCTTACAAAATATGCATCGATCCACTCAGATCAACTCGAGCCGGGTACGTCGTTATGAATATTAATTTGAATATTAGAATTGTGCATTTTTTGAAGTTAATTATAGTTTATGTACAAAACTGCAGGATCTTGGAGTCGCCGAGATATTGGATCACTCACAGTCACGTCAGCAGTGGGTTCTGGTAGAAGACTATGTTATTGAGTACGTTAGATGGACAGATTTTTTTATTTATTCTTAGTTGAGATGGGTTAGACCGGATTGAGCCTTGTTGAAGGCTTTGATAGACAGATGGAGATCCGAGACATACACGTTTCATCTTCGAGTGGGGAGATAACGTTACATTGCATGATTTGATGATGTTTCTCGGGCTATGCGTAGATGTCCACCTGTCACAGGGACAAATGATAGGGATTGGGTCGTGGAGTGTGAGAGACTGTTTGATATCACACCTCCTCCGATGACTCTAAGGGGTAGAGCATTGAAACTGACGTGGTTTCACGAGCAGTTCCTTGTGGATCTATTGACAGATATGTAGGCCCAGCAGCATGCATGTGCTTAAATCATCCACATGATCGGCACTATGTTGTTCTTGGATTACTCCACTAATATGGTAAATCTCAGAAGGTTACCTCTCTTGGAGGACTTTGATGTCTATGGCGCTATGTCTTGGGATAGTATTGTACTCACATTTTTATATAGGGAGCTATACAAAAATTTTATGACGAGGACTTCACAGTCCGTGGACACAATACATTCTTGCAGCTAATCTTAGTAATCTATTTGTTTATGCTTATATAATATTGATTATGTAAATGTTAGTGATTTAACACGTGCTCATGTTGTTTCATTAACTATGATCTTGGGAGAGACTATTTGTTGGTCGGCCCACCCTCAAACAGATCATTCAGCAGGTGGTCACTTGGATACATGTAAAATTCAGTTTACTCAATTTGAGTAAATGTATCTATAAGAATATATTATTTTATTCTAATCGTATGATATGGAACAAGTGGAATGTCGAGAGGACTTGGGACATGACTTTTCAAAGGGACTTGCAATTCTACAAAAAGGAGCTCGATGTGTAGGACTATTTGGGAGTCATCTGGTAGCCGTATACTATCAAGATATTGCAAATTTTGCCCCTAATTTGTAGAGAAGGCTCTCAGATATGTAGGGTCAGGACTTCAATGATCTGTTTTGAGACTGTGGAGATGCATATTTCGGATTGAATCCTCTATCAGTTTGAGTTTACTCAGCATATCCCTGATGCTGTCGACCTATTGCTCGAATAGACCACGTAAGCAAGCATTAGCATGATTGAAGGCAGGAGCTCAGTACTTATATTAGCTGATGGGATGATCGAGCCAATTAGCTTTAGAGCTAGAGATATCCCCCATACTACCCACAGAGTACATGAAATGGTATTGGGAATCACTCGTTAATGATTATTTAACATGTCACTGCGTCGGTCGCTTACCAGTTTGCTGCTGTACATAAGCGGGAGTTGGTACTCTTAACACATTTCTCATAAGAAGTTAAACTTATTATTTGTTGATATCATTTTAATAAAATTTACGATACATATTGATCGATTGTTGTATGAGGGGACATGATGGATGAGGCTTTGATGGAGGGGATTCAGAGGGTCTTGATACTCCACAAGGTGTCCACTTTCATCATAGAGCTAGTAGGGCAAGGCCGATTTGCACCCCCATCAGGTGCGCCCAGCCAGCCGATCATTTATACCTACTTAAGCGACGTCCATCAGACACAGAGTTCGAGTCAGTACAGGATGAACCAGGATCTTCTCAGCCCGTTGATAAATGATGCATACGACATCGAGATGATGATGATGACCTTAGAAATGATGAGCCTAGACCATCTTAACCACTGTGATTGTACGCGTATATTGCATAATCTATTACTACATTCTCACATCTTTTGTGTAATAAACTTTGCAATTAATTTGTCGTAATGTCTAATTTTACAAGTGATAATCAATGGAGAAGGAGAAGATAATCACAAATCTTGTCGATCTAAATCAGATTTTGGAGAATTTAATTTATGAATTAAGAATTGAAACGATATACTAAAGATATCAATGTCAAAACAGAAAAACCAACCGTATTATATGGGATATCAGAAGAATCAAAACAACACGCTCTAGGATCTGGCACTCTGGCCAGATCCTTGCCCCGAAAACGCAGACGCGGCTCTATTAAATCAGTTGGGGAGTGTTTGCTCCCCCTGTCTACGGATACTTCTCCCCTTCTAGTTTTGCCTATAAATACTGCAAATTTAGACGTGAAGAAGGACACCGCTTCAGCAGAGAGTTAGGTTTAGATTTTTGTTCTAGTTTAACTTAGGATTTTTATTTTTCTTCTTATGTGATTTTTTGTTAATTTGTAAACTTAGATTAGAGAAGAGATTCATGTTAAAAAAAAAGGTGATTGTATTGAGAAGTGAAACCAATGTAATTTTCTTTTCTTTCTTTCATCATTTTTTAATTTAATCAAAAAATTACTTTTCTTCTTATATTTTACTTTACTTTTTGTGTTTGATTATATATCCAAGTGAATCTAGCAGCATGAATCTCCTTGCCTTTGCGAGTGCCACCAATAGCTCATGATGATGGATTCATCCTTTTTAATGTTTATATCATTTCATACTTGCTCCTAGAAGTCTTGATGATATAATGTGGATGGGGACTGAATCCGATCATATTGGTTATGCGTTGATCACCTCCGAATCAAGGTAAACCTTTGCCAACGATTCTAGATATGATAATCAACATAAGTGGTAAGTGCACTTTTAGATCTTTTCTTTCTTTCTTTTCATTTCTTAGTTTAGAAAATATCTTTGTAAAGACCTACACCACTTCTTCTTTTCATTTCTTTTGATCTTTGACTTTTAGTTAACTTAGTTTTATTTTTTTCTTTTTAAAACTAAGAAAAAATATTTTAACTGGTTTTAGTTAACTGAAAAGAATACCGAAATGCTCCTATCACTTTTTCTCCTTGTGGATCATGATCTGCATAGCCACTTGGTAGTATTGAGGAACCCTAACACTATCATCTATCAATTTTAACTTTATTTTTCTATTAGGTTTCGCTCAATCAAATTTTGGCACCGTTGTCGGGGAGAGACAGTAATTTTTTTAATTTACTACTGGTTAAAAATTTTCTTCTCTGTTTTTGTATGCCGGACTAAATTCAGGAAAATAACTACTGCAGTGGACATATTGCTACTCTGTGACTCTGCCCAAGAAGACAGAGCACCAGAGTCCCCCTCTTTGCCATAGAAACATGGAAAGGGAGGTGAACTACTCACCTTTGTTTTGCGCAGGGTGAGTGAATTGAAAAAAATACAGATTGTGCGGTATTTAAATTTTCTGTTTAATATTTTTTGTGCACTATTTCTAACTCAACAATAACTCATGTTTATAAAAATTAAAAAAATGGTTAGACTTTGCATTTAGGCATTTGTTTAATCCGTTTATATTTTTTTTATTACTGCTGAAGAGTGCTGGAGTAAAATATGTGTGCATAGCATGTAGCATAAGAAAACACATTTTAGGTGACATATTGCTTAGGTGTATTTATTTTGCTATATACTTGCACACACGCGCTAAAACAATCTAAAGGCTAAACCGTTAAACAAAATAAGGTGGGAAAGTCATTGCCCTTTCTTCGGCCCAAACCTTCTCCATTGCACTCGCTAACCCAGCCTAATTAAAACTGAGTAGACGCTGCCCTAGAGACATCTCGGACTCAATAGGAGATTGACCTTGGGAGAAAGTTGTTAGAGTTTGACTCAGATCAAATCAGTGTTTAAGGTTGGGGATTAAGAGGCAAGATCCTCGAAAATCAGTAGTTTGGCGTAATTAAGGCTGTTGCTCTACATAAATACCTCCTATTGAGTTTTACCCCTACCTGGCCGATTAATCTGTGATCAGGCTACTGCAATATACCTCTCCTGGATAGTCAATCAGTTGAGAGTTATTTAGGAATAAAGTCTACACTAACATAAGCTAGATTTTGTTTATCTCTGTTTGTTTGTTTGTTTTTGTTTTTATCATTTTTTGTGAAAATGGATTATAACCACTAATTTTCAACTTTAATGTAAATTCATATTTCACCCTGGCCTGTTTCGATTTAGATATCACCAACCCGGCATTGCATAACGTTAACCAACTAAGTATGCCGATTGGTTTTATCCGACTCAATATATGCCCCAGTGCTAGAATTATAATCACGATTGGAAAAATCATCTTTACTTTTCACCGAGTTAGTGGGGATACAACTCCCCTAAGTCATTTTATCAACCACTTTACCAACATTCATCTTTATATGCTCTTTTTTTAGAACAACTAAAGAAAAATCTGACCTAAAAAAGTGTACATAAGCCTTGTTTGAGTCCCAATGACAATTCAAAAATATGACAGACTTAATACTCTCATAAAATTTTCAAATCCAAATCCTTACTCTATTTTCTAAGTCCTACCACAACAAGAAGAACATATTGACATAGAAAAGAGTATGAATTCTTGACTCAGTCCTAAAATGATTTTACCCAATCTATCGATAAGATAGAAGCACAAATGAATCATTTAGTTAATATAATGAATGATAGGAATGAGAAAACTCTACCTAACGCATTGTTGACCATTCCCAATTTTCCTAACTATATTGATAAGAACTAAGAATCATAGTGTCTTGGAGACTTTTACCAATATTCAATTTCATCACACCAACTTAAACTTAATTAATTTTAAATCATTGACAAATTGGCAAGTTTTCACTTTAAGGAAATTGAACTTGAAAGTGAGTGTGACCCCGATCTGCAACTTTGTAATTCAGTTTCAATTTTTGAATCTATGTTGACTTCGGTATCCTTACCCGCTTTGGGCCCAATTCCTGAGCCAATACTGACTCCTATACCTATAGATTTAGAACATGAACCACTGATTTTGAATAGTCACATTTCATTAATTGGATATGAATGTGAATTTCAATTCTTTGATTTGGACCTAACTTTTGAACCAAAACCGACTCTCGAACCTAAACTTGATTTAAGTCATATTCCCGAGTCAGTATTGGTTCCCATTCTCTTCACTCATGAGGCTAAATCATCCACTCCACTGTGTCACATTTCATTGTTGGGCCAAGTTCTAGACCATTATGACTCCGAAATGATATTTCAAGATTGGTCATATAACCGGGATGATTTTCATGTTAGGATCTTGCATGATCCTAATCAAATAGGAGATAGTAAAAATATAAATAGAAAAGAGGTCAGAAGTGGGTTCCTTGAAACTCCGCATTATTTAGATTGGGCAGTAACGCTTACCCCAATTTGACCACCACTGAAACCACCACCTTAAGGTAACATTTTTCTCCCCTTTCTTATTTTTCATGCATATGTGCGTTCATTCATACATTGAGGACAATGCATGAAATAGCTGTCGTGGAGGGCTCTAACATAGGTTTTCTTCTTTCTTTTTATATATAAAAAAATCTTTTCTTTAAAACTTTTTGAAAAGGGAAAAAAAATATTTTGACTTATTTTTTTGTAAGAAATTAAGTTAATTTTAAGGATAAGAGAATCATAATTATGATTTCTTATACTTGGTCAAAATAAGATTATTTGTTTGATTTCTAGGTTTAGGAAGAAAAATTAAAAAAATAATTTATTCTTAATTTTTATCTTGATGAAATATGCATGCTTTATACACTTACTCACTTAGGGTTCAGAAACGAAGATTTTTATGCCTCATAAAAAAAGAAAAAAGAAAAATATTATTTATTAAAAATTCTCTGATTAAGCTGGGTATTTTGTACCTCATAAAGCATGAGTATTCACGCCTAAGAGTGATCCATATAATCAATAAAATATTTAGTTTTGTGGCCTTATTTGTTCGTCCTTAAATCTTTGGGGTGTTTTCTCACCAGGTGCCCTGAGACCGTCCGGTTTGAGAGTCACCGACCTATGGCTTGTTAAATTGGTGAATTAGAAAGCCAAAAAAACGAAGGAACATTACTGTCAAAATATGTAAAAAAAAAGGCATAAGAGTTAGAGTTGATGAATCTCGAGTCAAACATTCACAGTCGCAGAGGTGCATATGATTTAGGGCAAAATAATAGACCAGTGAGAATTACAGTTTTAATCCTTGTCCTGATTGATAACAAGATTTTAAATAGAGACTAAGTTTAGAAATGAATAGTTTAGTAATCCTATGACTCATAGCTTACTTGGTTTTTCTAAAAATTCTTCAAATATTTTCTCCTTTTTTAAAAAATGCATTTTCAAAATACTAACACTTTTTTTTGCTTTTATAGATTTTGTGAGTCTATTCACTGAAAGTCATCATGAGACAAAATTCGTCCTCTAGGAATAGCTTAGGGGTTTAACAGCTTGTTGCACATGTTAAATGCAACCGTAATTCCTACGAAAGTGAGTTAGATTAGGTTAGCTATATTTTGCTTTTTATTTGTTTTGCTCGCGGACAAGCAAAAGATAGGCGCAGAAGTGTAACTGTATACATATATTGCATAATCTATTACTATATTCTCATGTCTTTTGTGTAATAAACTCTGCAACTAATTTGTCTTAATGTCTGATTTTTTGCAAGTGATAATCAACGGAGAAGGAGAAGATAATCACAAATCTTGTCCAACTAAGTCGGATTTTAGAGGATTTAATTTATGAATTAAGGATTGAAATGTTTATACTAAAAATCCAAACGTCAAAACTAAAACTGGATTATATGAGATATCAGAAGAATCAAAACAACGCGCTCCAGGATCTAGCACTCTGGTCAGATCCTTGTCTTCGCAGCTCTATTAAATCAGTTGGTGGAGTATTTGCTCCCCCTATCTTCAGACGCTTCTCCCTCTTCCAGTTTTGCCTATAATTACTGCAAATTCAGACGTGAAGAAGGGCCCCACTCCAGCAGAGAGCTAGGTTTAGGTTTTTGTAGGGGTGGCAATTGGGTCGGGTCGGGTCGACCCGACCCAATTACTGCTCGACCCATATAATAATCGGGTCGGGTCGACCCGACCCGTTTATTATATGGGTCAAAAATTCAGACCCAGACCCGACCCAGACTTAATCGGTCGACCCGACCCGACCCATTTGACCCGATTATTAAGCCTTAAATACAATTTCTTTACACTATTTTACTAAATTGTTTGGTGATATGGTTGGTCATCACACTAAGCTCATACACTAAAGGTCACATGTTTGAAATTGGGCTCACGCATATTTTTTGACAACTTAATTTAGGTCAAGGGAGGAGGCGGTGGTGGCAGTGGAGGAGATCGAAGGGGAGGAGCCGAGGAGGAGAGAGAATAATTGGGTCTGGCGGGTCAAGCGGGTCTGGCGGGTTCGGGTCGACCCGACCCATTTAATAATCGGGTCAGATGGGTCGACCCGATTACGACCCAAACCCAATTAGCCCAAACCCATACCCGCTAACTCTGGGTCGGGTCGGGTCGGGTCTGGCGGGTCGCGACCCGTCTGCCACCCCTAGGTTTTTGTTCTAGTTTAACTTAGGATTTTTGATTTTCTTCTTATGTAATTTTCTTTTTATTTGTAAACTTAGATTAGAGAAGAGATTCATGTTACAAAAGAGAGAGGATTGTATTGAGAAGTGATACCAATGTAATTTTCTTTCATTTCTTTTACTTTTTTCAATTTAATCAAAACTTTACTTTTCTTCTTATTTTTACTTTACTTTTTGTGTTTGATTATATATCCAAGTGAATCTAGTAGTATCCAAATCGCTTTATCTTTGCGAGCGCCACCGATAGCTTATGATGATGGTCCTCTTTTTTAATATTCGTATCATTTCATACTTACTCTTAGAAGTCTTGATGACGTAATGCGGACGGGGACTGAACCCGATCTTATGGGTTATGCGCTGATCGTCTCTGAATCAAGGTAAACCTTCGCCAACGATCTAAGCTACGATAATCAATATAAGAGGTGAGTACACTTTAAAAATTTTTCTTTCTTTCTTTTTGTTTCTTAGTTTAGAAAATATCTTTTAAAAGACCAACAACACATCTCCTTTTTATTTCTTTTGATCTTTGACTTTTAATTTACTTAGTTTCATTTTTGTCTTTTAAAAACTAAGAAGAAATGTTTTAACCGATTTTAGTAAACTTAAAAGAATATCGAAACGCTTCTATCGCTTTCCCTCCTTGTAGATCACGACATGCATATCCACTTGCTATAGCGGTAGTATCGAGGAACCCTAGCCCTATCTATCTATTAATTCTAAACTTTGTTTTCTTGTACAGGTTTCGCCTCAATCAAACGGATGTATCAACAGTGTCGAGGAGCTGAGAAGGGGCTCAGACCAACCGAACAACATACACAACTAGAGTCCCCAGGCTGCTCTGCCCATGGGCGAAGACGAGCAGAGGCCGAGGACACAGTAGTCTTTTACGTGCATTAGCATGTGTTATAATATATTTTAAGACTTGTATTATTTTGAGATATCTTGATATGAATTGTGATATTTTGACATGATATGAATTTTGAAATGAATTGTAATACGAGTGATGATATTATGATAGTTGTGATTTAGTGATATTTATAATACGAGTTGTGATACTGTGGTATTATGATATTTGTGATACATACATATATGTATCGTATGTATGAGTTGGGATTTTTTTTTGCCCGAGTCTACTTTGTTCAGGGTTGCTAACCCCGAACAAAGCAAAAAAAGGTCTTTGTCTGGGGTTGGCAACCCGGACAAAGAACACTTGGATAAAAACAAAATGGTCTTTGTCTACGTTGCCTACCCCGGACAAAACAAAAACAAAAAAAGAAGTAAAATATCGTTGTCCGGTGTTGACAACCTGGACAAGCAAAAAAAAAAAAAAAAAAAAAAAAAAAAAAATCTTCGTGTGGGGTTGATAAACCCGGATGAGGAAAAAATTGACCGGTGCCAGTGTAGCGAGGGCGAGCGGGGTGAAACGCCACGCTGTTGAATGTGGCGTGACATGTCAGATCGATTTTTAGAAATACTTTCGGAGGAATCGATTTTTAAAAATATTCATTAAAAAATTGGAATTTTTTTTGAAAAATTGCCCAAAAATAGAAAAGATTTTGGTATACAATTGTGCATGGTATTTAGAGTGTAGGGGGTCTCATCATAATCAAATCTACCAGACCCGGCGAACCCGGATCAGGTTCTTGCATCCATCGAGCATAAAATTTTGGCCAGCCCCTTCGCTCGCGTTCTCTTTTTTCTCCCAACCCACTAAACTCTATTAGAACTCAACCCCCTCCTCTTCTCATCAAAATCTCTCTCAAATCTCAATCCCTAAAATAAAATTCCCCGACTCTCTCTCCGACGAAAGGGGGCGAGGGCGGACTACTGCAGTGGAAACCCTAATTCTCGTTCTCTTCCCTTGACCACCCAAAACTAGGGTTTTTTTTCCCCTCCGATCTCCTCCAGCAAGCGTCTCTCCTTGACCCAAAATCGTAACTTTCTCGGAGCTTGGAGGGTTTTTAGGGGCCCTGCTTCGCCTCGATCGGAATGGACGCTGCCGCGCGGCCGCGGCGTGACCCTTCCCGTGCCTTCCTCCTCCTCTCAGCCCCCGAGGAAGGAATGGCGTGCTGTCTCCGAGCATTCCTCCTTCCGAAACGGCGGAAACGAGGTACAGTTGAAAATTTTCTCTTTATAATCCCTAGATTTTTTTTCTTTCTTTCTTAATCTATGACTGTTGTGCTGCAGGATCCGGAGCATGTAAAGCCGGCCCAATCTGGTGAGAGGACAATATATGAGGTGCATGTTCATCAATGCCCTAACAAAATCTTTGATCTTTTTTCAAGATTTTATTTTGTGAGTGGTGTTTATTGTTGGGGAAGGTGCAGGAGGGAACAGGGCCGCTCGATGTAGACTTTTGTTCGATAACCATAGGTGGTGGCGGGGGCCTGAGCGATGAGATAATTCAGCAGAGGCTTCAGGAGATCACGAGGCAGAGGGAGGAGCTGCAGCAAGTAGAGGTTGAGTTGCGAGCCCAGGCCATCACGAGGGCGGAGATCTTGGAGGTGCAGAACAGCTTCCAGGCGCGGATCAAGGAGCATGCTGATGCATCTTCCAAACTCAAGGTTTCTTCCTTACTGATTTGCTAGTTCTTGTTTGGGTTTGAAACTTCATATTTGTTTGCAATCTCGGGTAGTATAAGATTTGTGGTGATGCACATTGTGTTGCTGTGTGCTGGGTTTCTCTATCTAGATTATCTTATACTGTTTGGTTGTGGAAGCAGTTGACTTGACTGTACTACCTGGATTTCTAAGTTTAGCTATAGCTGACAGCGGTACCATGAGGCTATTGATAGTGTCTTTGGCCTATGCCTTCTTTGAATAGTGATATCTGGTAAAGTAACCATCAACTCTGAATTTGTGGGTACTGAGTCTAACTTCAGTTTCAGAATAAGGCAATGACACTTATGCAACTGTTGACTGGTTGAAATGATATCCACTATACCTGTTTTATATTCCCTTCTTTGAAGTTTGCTTGACTAAAATCCTAGCTGGATCTCATTTAAGAATGAGACATACACTTCAGTAACCAATTTGGAATGCAAGGAAAACGAGTGGAAGTCCTAGTTAGTTGACCTTATGTAGATATTGGCAATGCAACAATTGTACTATTCATTTTTGTATATTCAATTGCATTTTCTTTTTTTATACCTCCAACTTTTTTGATTAGGATCCACCAAGATAATTGTATGATATTTTCATCACTTCTTAGTGGAATTGGCGGAGTTTCTTTAGTATTTATTGCATTCATCGTGTGTTTTTCGTCATTGATTTGCATTTGTATTGACAGATTTCACTAGATTCCTTTTTCTACTGTTCACGTTTCTTATCTTTCTCACTTTCACCCATTTACTGTCTTGGTTGTGCAGGATCAGCTACAGGAGAGGGAACAACACCTACACGAGTTAGAGAGGAAATTGGATGAGAGGGACAGGGAGCTTCGTGCCGTCAAACGTGACAATGAAGCGGTTTGTTTTGCCATATTATATTTGTATTTCCAAGTAAATAGGTTAACTTTGTTTCTAAAGAGTCATATTTCTTGTCTAATTTTTGTTTTTTAGGCTTGGGCTAAAGATGACCTCCTCAGGGAACAGAATAAAGAGTTAGCCACCTTCAGGTATGTGTGGATCCATTCCTAAATCTTTCAAATGCTAAGCTGCTTTTAATTCTTTCTTAATCCTAATAAACATTCTGATCTTTCTCTCCTTTTCTGGATCCTATGAATAATAGTTATCGCCATAAAGTTTGCTATCTCATTTAGATAATCCTGGCTCTATGTGAAGGATTTGGAAGCATATCATTCCCATTCAAACTCAATGATAGGAAAACCAGATTAACTATTCATTATGTTCATTTTGATCTACGCTTAAAAACAAAATCAGGTGTAGTTTCTATCGTTACATTCATCTACTTTCTATCGTTACATTCATCTACTCTATTTGTTTTTTTCTTTCTAATTCTCTATAGCCTTAAACAACTACCCCAACATTCTCATCTTATTTTTGCCCATGCATTAATGTATGTAGAGTAGACAGTCATTGTCTGCCATTATGATGTGCTCTCTTGTGCTACTATGTAACATCCAAATGAAATATCATAATCGTGTTATAGTTTGGAATCACTTTCAATGTGATGCTTATTAGTGAACATACTCTTTTGTTTTGATTCTTGACATCCGTGGTTGAAGATCCCTTTTACTTATTGAACACTTCTATTTATGCTGTTGATCCCATTCTTATACTTATGACAAGTTCTAGCCTCAAAATTCTTGAAGATGCGGCCAAGTCTATCTCTAGTTTCAGTTTCCACACTCGGTTAGGCTATATACTTACATTCATGTAATCTACTGATTTTTTATTTTAAGTTTCTATAGCCTTAACAACTATCTCAACATTCTCTTCTTTTTTATCTATACAAATGGATATAGACATTCATTGTCTAACATTATAATGGGCTTTCTTGTGGTACTATATATTGTCTAGGTGAAATTTTCATAATCGTGTTGGAGTTTGGAATCACTTTCAAAGTGATGCTTGTTCCACTTATTTTAATGAACACACTCTTTTGTTTTGATTCTTGACATCCGCAGTTGAGGATTCCTTTTACTTAGGAAACACTTCAGTGTATGTCCTTGCTTCCCATATTCTTGCTAACCTTATAAATGGATTTCCTTGCTTTATGTTCAACCTAACACTTGCCCTTATTCTCATCAACTAATTAGATATTTAAATGTTATATCTTGATGTTTCAACTTAGCAGTCACGCAGACTGACATCAAACAGTTATGATAAACATACAGCTATGGTAGCGCATCTCCTATCTTACTGAAGTGTATGTGTAGCTTTTATCTATATGATATTTTTATCTGTCCAGTTTTGTTACTGTACTAGACTATTGCACAAGCAGAGTCTAATTAGTTTGATTCCCTTATTATTATTATTATCAATTCTTCAACCATCTAATTATGGTTGCAACTTGTGTCACAAGGCTCCTCGAAAAAATCTAGCAACTTTATGATCGTCTGTCACATGATACTAAACAATGAACTAGTGTTTCTTTCATAGCCAGGAAATCCACATGATACTAAACAATGAACTAGTGTTTCTTTCATAGCCAGGAAATCTGTGGACTAGAGTGTTGCCTACAATGACTATAAACAGGGAAAAATTGATCATCTATCACATGATTTGAACAATGAAACTAGTGTTTTCTTCATAGCCAGAACTATGTGGACAAGAGTGTTGCCCACAATAAAACTATAACTGGAGAAAAATTGATCTTTTCGTGCATTCAACATCTTATCCCACAATCCGATTCAGAAATATGTAATTGTAGATAGGTACTCTAGACCTCCATATGTCACCTCAATATGTGGGGCACACCTAAACTTATATAGGAAGTGGCAAGAAACTTATCTGAAGTAGAATGCTAAAAAATTTTGAATCATGAACAGTGCATCTAGGAAGGTGATTTGGGTGAGCCAATCTCCATAAGCATTCTTTAATGTGGTACGAAAACTGAAATCATGTTGTGAACTGTCTTTTTTAAAAGAAAAGAAATAAGAAAATAATGAAGAACTGTCTTTTTTCTGTTAATATTAAAATTTGAAAGCTTTTAGCTTGTAAACCCTTTAAAAAGTTGTTATCCCAACTCTACATTATAATATTAAATCTCGAAAAGCAATCTGGATTACTATTTAATAACCCAGTGTACAGTTCTGATGTTTCCCATGGAGAAAACCCAAAAAAATCATATAGATCTGTATTCACCTGACAAATATAGACACTTCTTATGATTTCAACTTCATTTATTTAATTAGAAAAACTAGAAGATGTGATATTTTGCTTTTCAAGGCAGTTCATTCAACCACATATTACAGCCAAGTTTGGGAAGAAGTAGATAACAGAGTTAAGTAAGAAAGCTATCCTTAATTTTTTTTCATCATTTATTTATCAATTTTTTCTCAACTAAATTTGTCATGTATATAGACAACTACATCACTAATTTACGACTTTTTAGCTTCTTTGATGGACTCTTTATAAAAGCATGCCTAACTTAGCTAAAATAACTGAGTTAAATATCGTAATTACTGCCATCACTACATCTAAAGTGTGAGTAACTTTCACGCCTACACCAACATCTATCTTATCGATATGGATAAAAGTGAGGCAATCTTTTTGATAGTTTGATGAACATCAGGATTCAGGAGTATTCCAAATAAGAAATTATAGTATTTTATGTCCATTATAACAAGTTGAAGCAATTTGTTAAGTTCTGAAGTCTAACCAGCACAACAATGCAAACAAATTATTTTGATCAGAAGTAATCAATCCTATGCTGTTTAAATTGTATTTGTGTTGAGATCACATGCACTTAATAAATGGATTAAGTGACTGATAATGCTTTATAAACTCAAGACCAATACTTATGCAGGGATGCCAATATGCCAATGGGTATGACAAGAGCTGGCAGTATGCAATTTTTTGAATAGCTAAACCAAATCACAACTTGAAGTTCTGTTTTTGAGGTGTCATCGGGCACTGACACCATGTTATTATATGATTATGACTGTAGTCGTTATTGTAATTTTTCTGGTGATCGTTATTGTAGTTGTTATTGTAATGGCAAACTCCAACCGGTAAAGCAATAATCTTTTTTATGTGTTCTGATTCTGGCTCTCTTAAACATAAGCGCAGTCGCATAAAGGAATATTCAACAATGAGGAAATATGTATCACTTCCTTGAACTATTTAATGCCTCAAACAGTAAATCCTATGGTCCTCCTTGGATTTAGAAGATTAAAAAGGAAAAATGAAATGTGTTCATATGAAGAAAAAACACTACAATCTTATTAATTACGGTGGAGATTTTCAAAATCAAGTGCAAGGCTGCTCTTGCATAAAAGGGTTAGCATCCTCAGAAGCGAGTGAAAGAAAGATTTGAGGCACTGAATTGGTCAAACAAAAAATAGAACATCTAGAATATTTTTAACATGAATGATGTAACCAGTGGTTGGTAAGATATTCAATTGGTTAACTTAATACTCCAATATGGTTACTGGATTTTTATTGCTGTTTTATGAATATGTTTCATGCGTGTAGCCTAAAAGCTTGATTCAGTGACTGGGTTAAAAAAATAGTTTTGGTAGCCAAGTGAGCGGGGCATCATTGTAAGGGGTGAGAATGGGTTGTGGGGAGTATTCAAGTCCCAGCTACGTTTTATGCTTCCCCTCAAAAAAAAAAGTTTTGACAGATTGATATCTAAATATGTGCTCAAAATTTTCGTCAAGTGACGAAGAGAAGATGAGAAAACAAAGAAGTTAACAAAGGGAAGAAATAGATGAATAGTAACAAAGAGGAGCAAAGGAGTGAGAAGAAGGAATAACGCCGCCAAATAGTTTCCATAAAAGTCATATTCAAACTATAGACACAATGCAAATTTTCGTACCTGGTAGCTGTCATTGTTAGCCACATATATGTAAGTAAAAAAAAAAAAAGAAAAGAAAAGAAAAGAAAAAGGACCTTGGTTCCTGATAGCTCATCATGTTTTTTCTTCCATACCCTTCCAATTGAAAACTAGAAAGGGTCTGACTTCAGTAGAGCAGCACAAGAACAATTGATTTACTTCGAGAGATCATGGATTGATCCTACGAATGAAGCGGAAGAGTCAATATCCGATCCGCCCGTGAAATCTTTATTTATTTATTTTTTTTTGTAGGATTAAGGTATATGTGCTTTTCTTCTGGTACTTAAGACTCTTTATTTTGGGGTTGTAAAATTTACCAACTTGACTAGTGGGATCTCTCTCTCTGTGTGCCTATTGAAGCATGAATTGGTGACTCACAAGCAGAGGTGGGAGCTCATGTCTTCACCCTTCTTTTCTTATGTGCTTCCATGCATGTTTTTTTTATTTTCTCCTCTTTTTGCGGTTCTATGCATGGGTGGGTGGTGTCAGGGGCATTGTGAGGATCTCATAATTCACAATCTGGATCTAATGACCCCCATCAAAAAAAGACAATCATGTAAGTCCTCTTTTCAACATGAGGCAAACTTGTTGGCAATACAATTTAGTTAGGTTCTTCGCATACAAAACGAATTGGAAAAGTATCCTCATCCATCTCATGTGACCATAGTTAAAAGCACATAGTCAAAACTTTATGAAAGTCGAAACATTTGTAACCTTAACCTGAAACAAGCTCAGAGGCAAAAAAGGGCATCTTGAACAACAGTGATTCAATTCTGTAACTTCTAATTAGATATTTGTACAACCAAAATTTCTAAGTTTTAACTATAGAACGAACAATATTATCCAGTTTAATTAATGTTGTTATATGCTTGTTAAATTTCCTTGTGAAACATCCCATATGCATGAATCAGATTATTCAATTATGTCCCCTTCACCCTTTTCCGAGCAAATGTTTGTTGTGGGTTGGAAGGGAAGCCCTCCGTTCAACCTGTTGAGCTGGTTTGATTTACTGCTTTTGCTGAGATTTCCCTCACTAGTTCAGTTGATGATCATTTGTGACACGACAAGATGTTTTTTGTACCACGTGCATATAATCTAATTAAACGAAAAAATTTGTCCACTTTGAATCAATGTCAAGCTGTGCCTTCGTTTATGTCCATATGATAAGTAATGGGTAGGGATGACAAGATTTTAACCTGTGACATCTTTTACCCCAATTAAACACAGTTAATATTTTTTTTTTTTGGTTTTGGGTTTTTTTTTTTTTTTTTTGTTGGGGGGGGGGGGTGGGTTGTCTCCCTGGATGCAAAGGAACTAGTCCAGTGAAGGTGATCATATACACTTCAAGGACTGGAGGATCAATAATTGTTCACAGATCTTTTAAATAATGCATCATAGCTTAGGCATCCGTTTGTGCCTCGTTCTATAACAAGGTTAACTTAAACATTATTGTAAACAATAGACAGAATAGGATTCATGAGTGGAGTGAACATACAAATCAGTAGACATACTTCTGAAACGTGGCAAAAAAACTGGGTGTTTAGACTTTAAATTAAGGCATTAATTATAATCTTCACACTCCTACAAAAGAAATATTTAACGAGGCAAGATCATAGATTTGTTTATACTACTGAACGTCGTTAAAGGAAATGTTTGAAGCTTCCAATTAACATACATGAGCAAGTGGAAATACATTTTGTTGATTAGATGATTGTAATCACCATGTTAAATTGTTCATGGCATTCAGTGTAAAGATATCATGGAATCTTCATGTCGGTAATTTGAGTGCGAGCAGTATAACATCAAGGAAAAATCTGTAAACAATCCAAGTCTTCTGTCATTACATAAACAATGGAGTTTTAATGTAATGTGAAAGAACTGCTATTGAAACTTGACTAAGTTAGGTGAAACTTCATAAAATATGGGCTATCTTCACTCATCAGAATTGAAAACCAACAGACCTTTTATGGAACTTTGTTCAGGAACTAGGACTCGAGTAAAAAGATGAGAAATTAACTGCAAGCTGACAGAGGTTGTTTCTTTTCTAGCTGGAGATCACACATGTAGAATATACCATGTTATGTAGGCTTCTTATGGTGAACCCTTTTAATGTAGATTTATGTGTTGAACGATTTTGTTGTAAACTTGCAGAAGAGAGCGCGATAATTCAGAAGCAGAAAGAGCCCAACATCTGAAACAAATTCATGATCTTCAAGAACACGTTCAAGAGAAAGAAAGCCAGATTCTTGCATTGGAGGAGCAGGTGAACCACCCACCCACCCCTGACCCCCTTCTTCGATTGCCTCTGGCCCTGTCCTGGTGCTTATGAATGTTATCTATTTGATTATCTGATATTATGCAAGTTTGACCTCCTTCTTGTATTATTGCACTGTATAATTAACTAGTCTTGCCCATAGTTAACACTCTTAATATTATCATGTAATTATTTTAATTTGTACTTGTTCTGCACATCTGCTCAAGATATTGATCTGAAGATCATCATACATACTGATTAATCTGTCCAGGCGCTGCTGTAAATCCTATTGGTTAAAAGCTCTACTATAAAGCATAGTGTAAACATGACATTATTTTTGGACCTCTGTTCTATTCTTGCATGTTGAGAACCCCTACAATGCGATCAACCAACACATGTCCTCACCTTAAAAATAATACTTGTACTGAGGTATCAATTCAAAGCTAATAATGCATCTACCTGCATTAGGAGTAGCGATCATTCATCCTAGGAACTTACTATTCAATTTTTTTCATGGGAATTTCTGAATTAAGTTGTTGTAACTGTTTCCATACAACATTGACATTTTCCCCTTTGAAACAAGTAAATGATGTACACCCACTCAGCTTACATTGTTTGTGTTACATCTGTTTTGATGACCCATTATATTTCATGTGCAGATCAGTTATTTTCTTTTTTCATACTGTCTCTTCTCTTCTTTTGTTTCCTTTTTTGAATTTTTTTTTACTTAAGACTGAAAGTAGTAGTTACCAGATACAAATGTACAATATGACATGGATGCAACAAATGTTAAAAATTAGGATACTTGTCTCCTATTTTGAAAACCTAGGTTTCATTTTATATATTATAAAAAACCAATAGTTTTGTAATTTGTAAAACTTGATGCATTGTTAGATGTATTTGAACTGTATGATTTTTTGTCCATTATTATTTTGTGGTACAGAGATCAGTACAAGTATCATGGATCATAACAATGTGGATTATCATCCATTAGGATGGTTCATCAATCTTTTTTGAGCTACTAGTCTGGGAAATTTTTTACATTGGCTGTTTATATCTCATCCTTTTGTGGCATGAGAAAATTTCCAGAAGTAGCTATCACATTAAACAACATGGGATTTGTACTTGCTTGGTTTGTTATTTATGTCCATGAATCCGCACATACATGCACACAAGCATATGAGAAAAAAAGAGAAGAAAGGAGCTAAGATGTTTTGATAATACTAGAGTCATTGTTCTTTTGGTGCGTGTCCAAACTTATCATAGCTTTGAGTGTAAAGAGGGTTGTCGGAGGCATCAACTTGCCCCTCGTCAATTGGCTTTGATCTAGCTGCTAGATTATGAATCGAACGGTACTGCTGATCTACTAATATTATGTTGGTATATGGGATAAAATAATGATGGTGATTTGGTGCTTAACCTTGTACCATATGGCATATCTTATTGTGGAATATGTGTTGCAAGATAATAATAACACAGTGCAGAATACATTTAGGAAGTCTTGATTTTAGCGTTCAGTCTCTATGACAGTTCGTAGTAAACTTTAGAAATTTCTTGTAAACTTATTGTAGGGTCTGTCAAATAGTTTGTAGTTTACAAGCTAGTCTATTTTGTTCTTACGAGTGATTACCGTACTAATAAAAGGACTAATAGCATTTGTTGCCTTTTGAGTCTCTAGACTTTTATATAGTATCTACACCATTCATTGATTTGTTTTTAAAAGTTTAGAAAGAATTCTAAATTTAAAAAGGAGACTGAAAAAATAAATCAATAAACTATCTCAACTTTTATTGACCTCTTATATTATTAGTTTTGTCTTTTCCATAAAAAGAATTCAACTTTGATTACAATTATTTAATTAATTTATTAAATATATTAGTATTTTTATATTATTTCCATGTGCAACTTTTTGGTTATCATTTGCGACTAGAAATCATACTTTGAGTAAAATTTGTTTTTATAAAATTACGAGTATTGATTTGATTGGTCGAGTTGAGAATTAGATAAGAGTTGATAAGTATCTTAATCTATATTAATTAATTATGAAAAGTATAAATGAATAATGATTGTTGTTATTTTATTGGAAATGTTTTATTTTGAAGTCAAAAAATATTCCATAAAATTATATTTTACTATTTTGTTTTATTTTTTTAAAAAACTATATTTGAATTCCCATAATGTGCACTTGGTGCAGTGCAGATCTCTTTAACTAGTGATATTATAATGGGAACATCCTAGCTACCAGATTCCAAGGTGGAAAGATGCATGAATGATCGACATGTGTACAGTACATTTGGAGCTGAGAATGTTTGTGGAAATTCTTGAAGAGCTAGTATTCTGGTGTGAAGAATGGTGGACTCTGTTCTACTGTTATTTCGAAAATTTCAAATCCAATTTTTCATCGGATTTGTTATAATTTTAGTAAATGCGAATATGAAGCAACTAATACTTGTTGGTCTTACTTGCCTCAAGAATAAATATCCTTGAGAGATAGATTTCTCATTTGGAAGAGAACCGAAAAGAACATTTTGTGGAGGTCTATAATGTATGAGCATTCTACTGTGCTCAATTATTGCTAGTTGATACTAGAGTCATAACTAGAAATATCTTCCAAACCAGTTTTCACTCAGGAGATTTTAAAGGCTGAAGATGAAGTAAAATAAAATGTCAAAACAAGGACTACGTATTAATCCTTTTTTGGATTGAGTGGACTTGTACTTTTAAGATTGTTTGCAATAATACTGATGAATTCTTTTCTGATTTCTATGGAAACAGGTCAAGATGAATCAAAAGATTTAAATAGGAACTTGCTGGAACTAGTCAAGTTAGGCTTTAATTGATGGTTACTTTTTCCACAGTGAATAATGACCTTCATTGGATTTGAGATGCTTTGGCAGCATATATTAAAGTTTTTTGCGTTAAAAGCATAGATTAAAGAATTTGGATGTCAAGTCTCAGTAATTAACTCGCTAGACAACTAAGATACTCGCAATTGCCAATTGTCACACCTTCTATGTTCATTGCTCCCTTTAGGTGGTTGAATGTTCCGTTGCTAGTTCATGCATCTGAATTGCATCAGGCAAGAAACCAAGTGCCACATTGAGATGTGTGTGGAATCAAGTATCTAGAAGGGCTTATGAAGGCAATTATGTACTAGTTTTGCAGAAAAGTTTCCATTAAATGTTTATGAACTAAGGCATCAAATGGTTATCGTGACAACTGTTAAGTTAATGCCTATAGCTGCTAAATCACCAGGGGGGCAAAGAACCTAACAGGATTTAGATGCTGATACTAGTAAGCCGTACATTTATTAGGCCTCAGTAAGTTACAGTTGTATACAGTTTCTGTAAAAGAAAATGTGGTGATAAACTGGTTTGTGAAGAATTCATTAATGAAGTGAAGCTGAAAGCCAATGTCTAAAAGCTACCATGTCGGAAATAAAGGGACCTGGACGTGATTTAATTAGATATCGGTATGAGCGCAGAAAGACATGTTAAAAGGCACGAAAAGTGGAAATTATTTTAAAGTTGAGGAGTGGCTGTGAACTGGTGAACTGGTCTGTGAACTAATACATGGAAACCCCTAGCCCAGGTCAGGTGGCCAAGGAACAGGGTTAGATCACGTGAAGTCCTAGGTTCAAGTTTAGGTTGCGGCCTTTGTTATGAAAAAGGAAAAAAAAATCGTGAAAAAGTTGAAGCACCAGAACCAGTGCTTAGAAACTGCTAAAATTGAAAGAAACAGTCCAAATTGGATTTAATAGTTAAAACCATACTAGATATGAGTTTGATAAATTAACTGCCGTATGCATGTTTTGCTTGTCGGCAACTAAACTTTTTGGTTCAATAGAGATTGGCTTTTGTGATTGCTATTTCCATCTCAAGTATACAAAAGAAGATAGAAGGAGTGCCCTTCCATAACTAATAATGGTTGGAAAGTCATGCATCTGGTTTAGTGGATGAAATAAAGTTCAGTAGGGTTCATCTGCGAAGCTCACTTGTCTTTGTCTATAACTGAATGCTTCATGACAGGAGATAATATTCCTGTTAATTTTCCAATTTCGGCAAACGTCCTAAAGAACATTATTCCTCTTGTTAATAATGCTCCAATAATTAGCATCGTGGTTAAGATTTGAGCTGGAAGGTATGTTGGTACAGTGATATTAGATCAGCAGAGGTCATATGGTGGATCTAATGTGATGCTGGTGCAGGCCTAGATGATGAACTTTCACTCTATGAAACTTGAGAACTAAATTAATGCAATGCTTGAAAACTCCAAATGCCCATGTAAATAATGCCTTTCTATGGATAATTGAAGGTTTAATGGTCCATCTAATAATAGATGCCATGAAAGTGCAATAATACAACAATACGAGTCGGGAAGTTGTGAATTTGATAATAATAATAACAGTTGATGATTATTCAAGATAGTATTCTACTGAACCATATTACTTTGGTTTTGAAGTTTGTTGTTTATCTTCCATTTACTGATTTTGTTGACTTTAATTTTATAGTATTTTATGCCTGATTTTGTTGTTATCTTTCTTGTTATTCTATTGAACTTTTCCAGTATATTCCTTTATGATCTTATGATACAACGTGCAAGTATTTACTTGCATGAACAGTTCCAAAGACGGCATGCCTAACGATTATCTGTCTTTCAGCATAGGGTTGCTCAAGAAACCATTCTTTTCAAGGATGAACAATTGAGGGAGGCACAAACTTGGATTGCTCGGGTTCAGGAAATGGATGCTTTACAATCGACAACAATGCAAGCTGCGCTACGAGAACGTACTGAACAGTTCAACCAATATTGGATTGGTATACAACGACAGGTTGCTTGACTATATTGACATTGTTCTTCTATCATACTTTTTTTTATGTGTTTGTATGGATTGGATTTTGGGCCATAAGGCATTTCAATCTGTAGATTTCTTCTTATATTATAGGTCGGAGTTAATCTCCTTCAGTGTGGTTTAGTATCTGATTTGTTGTTATTGGATGTTGATCTTAGTTTGCAGAAGTGGAGCGTCATCATCTGCAAACTATACAACAGCTTCAGCTAGAGTTAGCTGAGACAAGGGAACAGAATGGCATATATAAAGAGGGTGCAAAAGTTGCTCGTCAAAATTCAGCGGATTCATCTTCTTATGGTCAAAACAAGGGAAATCAAATCAATGCAAATGATTCTGGTGCATTGAATGGTAACTTGGGCTTCGTGTCTAATGGAAACATTGATGGTCATCCTTATGCTTCGTCTTCCAGTGTATCCTCAAAGGTAGTATAGCTTGTCAAAGGTTTGAATATATTCATTTTCATTAGCTGTTGAATGTTAGTTATTTTTCGTCTGATTTTTCCAAAGCAACTAGTGCATGTTTCTCATTTCAAGTTTCAGAAGGATATGAAAACATACCAACAGTATCTTAATCTTTCCAGATTTAGTTCAGCAAGATGAGGTTCATTGATGTACTTGGTTGACAATTTTGGTCTTTTGGATGTAATATGGGATTCAAAATACATTATGTGGACTTTTGGAAAGCGAAACCAGGTATCTAACAAGGGTCGGAGTGTAATATTCACAGGAATAGTTCATGATACAGGAGGATGAGGGATGATGATATGACAAACCATAAAAGAAAAGGAAAAAGAGATACTTGCATACAAATAGGGCATGGATAGAGTCCCTATCTTGGATTGTAAAAATGGGAGGATGCACCATGAACAGATCATCCTTGGAAAGATTGGGGATATAAACTTTGGTCTATTAGATCTTACTCATCAGTTACCTAAAAAAATGTTCAACGTTCGTTTATGACCAGGCTGCTTGGCGCCATCTGTTTAGCTGGTAGGCTGCTATCTGTATCTATATTGCAAGCTAACAGGTCTCTGGTCAGTACTCCTTGAGTGAGTATTGTTGTTGTTGATAGGTTCTCAAGATTTTATAGGAGAAAAAGAATTTTGATACAGTTGTTTAACATGTGTACTTGACGTAGAATGCTTCTGTTAAACCAAATTATGGGATAGTTTTTTGAATTAGTTTCAAGTAAAAGTCAATATGATTTTCTGGAATGTATGTTTATGTTATCTTCTTTTACACTTTTCTTGTGTTAAAATCGATGCAGGTAGGGTACAACATTTTTGTGTTGCATGTCTTTAAAATATGTACTGTCAGTGTTATGATTCAGTATTGGGTCTGCCATGAGATTTGCTGATTGCCTTGCCATGTTTGAAAAGCTACTTTAGCCTGGTTGATGATTGTTGAAACTTGTGCTTACACTTCACTTATTTTATCCTTAAAATTGTTATGTTTTCCGTAGTCTCTTACATTTTCTGAGCAACAAAAATATCTAGTGCTACTTTGTTATGTGGTTATCTTCATATTGCAGTTGTAATGCTGTATGCATTTTCTGCCAATCTCATTGTTTATAGTATCATATAAATTCATTATGGTTAACTTTAGTTTCCTCCTTTCAAACTGACATTTTTGAGATCTTAAACTTTGTTTTGGTTCATTTTTCTCTAGACCGAACATGCTGCTGGTGTCACGGTTGTTCCATCACCCATGCTTGGAATGGGTGCCTTTATTCCTCCTACCCAGATGACTGCACTGCATCCATTTGTTATGCATCCACAGGGTGTTGCTCAATCTGTATCGTCATCTAGTTCACATATTCCTCATTCTCATGTTAGTCATTTTCAGCCTATGTCTACAATTCCATCTCAACAACAGTGGCAGCACCAGCAGGTAGCACTAGTGTTTTAGTTTAAACCATAATTTTGATGGAGTAACAATATTTGAGTTCTAAACTGTAATTGCTTCTACTTATTCTTTGAAGATAAACCCTATGTGTGTTCTTCACCTGTAGGCAATACCAGATGTTTCGCAGAATCCAAATCAGAATAATTATCAACCATCTCAAACAGAGCAGAATCTCTCAAGGTCAGATGCTCATTATAACTATGAACTGCCTGCTGGGAGAAAGGTAATCCAGCCAGATCATCCGAACGCTCATATTGACCAGCAGCAGAGATCTAGTCCGGTGACCAATGGATCGAACACTGAAGAAGAGGCGGTAAACAACAGCCTTATTGTATCTAACTTGTCTAATTGTTGCAGATAATTTTGTCCTAAACCTGTCATGTTTTGAACTTTTGAATTTTAGGTGCTAGAGTCAAATGGTAAGCAATATCAAACATCTCAAGAGCCACAGCAGATGTCAAATGCAAATGCACCATTTCATCCGACTCTAGTATTTACCTCGCCAGAACAGAAAAGTGAGATTACGGTATGTTAGTTGTTTTTTAAATTATTTTTTCCATAACAGAAAAGTGAGATTACGGTATGTTAGTTGTTTTTAAATTATTTTTTCCATGCTTTAAAGAGAGAGCGCATCATAAGATCATCTGGTTCTCATGTATTGAAACATTTCTCATTTTATGAGTTGCTCTGGAATTTGCCAAGTGTCGAGAAAGCTTGTTTTACATCTTTCAACATTGCAGGTGCAGGATCACATCACGGTCTCTGCCATCAATGAAACACATGAGCAACTTTTAGCATCGGGACAACAGTGGTCGGCTTCTATTGCTAATGTATCTGCTGCTCCAAGTCATTCAACAAATTCCAATAATGTGGCAGAATGCAGCGAAAAAGTGGTGGTATTTCCTGAAGCGGCCCCAACAGCGCGAACATTGTCACCATCACAAACAATGGAACCTACTCTTTTAGATGAAAGATCACTTTTGGCTTGCATTGTTCGTGCGGTTCCAGCTGGAGCTGACGGTCGAATCAGGATCAGTACTACTGTGAGTCTCAAATTTAATATTACAAGTAGTAACTTCAGATGTAAATTCATTTACTAAAGTAGACTGACTGGTACTTGTATAATATCTCTGTTACTTTCAGCTGCCAAATAGGCTTGCCAAAATGCTTGCACCTCTTCATTGGCATGATTACAAGAAACGATATGGAAAGCTTGAGGATTTTGTGGCTCATCACCCTGAAGTAGGTTTTCCACGCAATCCTGTATAAACTGTTTATTTATCTGGACTGGTTATATTGGATGCATTCTGACTATGCATTTCCAGTTATTTGTAATTGAAGGGGACTTCATACACCTGCGTGAATGTGCTCAAGAAATTATATCAGCAACTACAGCTTTCGCAAAAGTTGCTGCTGCTGCTGCATCATCTACTCCATATTCGTCATTGTTTCCCTCTGTTGCTCTTACTCCTGTGGCACAGAGCAATCGCCATAAGACAGTTCCTTCTCTAGAGTCCAAGCCTTCCAATACTCCTCCACTCTTGGAAGGAGTTGCTGCTTCTAAATCTGGGGATTCATGTGACAAGCGTTCACAGATTTCAAAACACAGTCAACAACCAAATGGTGTTAGTTTTAACATGGCTAAAGGGCTATCTGATATGAACTTCTCAGTTAAATCCAAAAATCTGCAGGAAGTTAATGGCTTGGCATCAGAAATTAGACCTCATTCATCTGTACAAAGTGCAGTTGGAAATGGAGCAAACAAGGGATTAAGTAATGGGAGGCTCGGTTCTGGAGGTAAACAACAAGCCAGGTACCAATTCCTTTTTTCCCCCTCCCACTTTTGTTTATAGCCCCCTATTTGCATGAATGAGCAAGCTTTTCATTGTAGTTATAGCTAATAGATGGCTGCTTTCTTTGGCAGGTCCGCAGGGGCTGGTATTATTTCAAGAAGATAGTAAGTGCCTATTTTTCTCATAGTACTCACTTGCACTGTCATCCTTTGTGATGCCTTCAATGAATATTTTGTTTGCTTCATATTCTACTAATTGTGACCTTTAGACAATCTATTTTACTAATGGTGATTAAAGTACATAACTTGTGTTGGTTACATGATCTTGATTAAAGTACATAACTTGTGCTGGTTACATGAACTCCATATTTTACTCTTCACTTGGGGGTTTACTCAAGGTTATGTTCGGCCTGCTTATATCTAAATTATCTAGGCTATGCCTAGTCTTCATGGCAACAAACCGTGACACTGACACTATATGCAGGTTGTCGCTCTGTTAATCTGCTAGTATTTCTTTTCTCTTTTCAAAATTTCAATTTTTATAAACAATAAACTTAAAATATGTTTGTATGACACTCAGCTGTATTTATTTATGGTATTTAGAAATACATTTTTGAGTTTCCACTGAGAACTAGTGTGATTTTTACATAATTCTTTTTTTTCTTTATCCCCCGGGTATGCTCAAATATTCAGAATTGCGCAACTGTGAGAGTTGGGAATTTGTTGTCATTGCCTCTTGAGCACTTGGCTTTATGTACGCCTCGAAGTTGAATGCACACTTCTCTATATCACCTTTTCTCCCTTCTTGATGTTTTCCCAAGAATAGGAGGACACCAAATTGGCCTTTTAGAATTATGGCAAGCCCTTTTCTTGTCTATTAGTTTCTTTGACCAAGAAGAAAGTACTAACTATGAGAGGGTTGACATTATTTCGAGAGCTGGTCATAAAACTTTGTCAAATTCTATGTGGGGACTTGCTCCATGGCCAATATTGAGGGGAAACAAGTCTTAAATGATGATGCATGATGATGATGATGGGTAAATTGTGAGAGTCTACCATCCAAACATTTACCACATTTCTTTGGAATGACTTTGCATGAATTCTTCTTTCTTCAACGGTTCTGTTATGAGCCATTATGTTGGTTAATTTATTAGCTTTCATATCTTAGTTTACATCAATCCTATTTCATTTTGGCTTGCTATAGCATTTTCAATAATGGTCTCGCCACTCCTAACTTTGGAACTGATCGATTTACGATGTACATGTTCCCTCATCTTTTCCTCAATCGATCCTTACCTGTGATTTTTTACATTTCTTTTCATTGTTTTTTACACTGCAGGTTATCCTTCTCAGTTTTTTTTTCTGTTTGCTACATGTTTCTTGATATCCAACAGCCCATAGAGCATGGCTGGGTTTTAAAGCAGTCCTATATGATTTTCCCTCAACTTCATGGGTCTACTTTTACAGAATGCCCCAAAAGCACTTCTTCGAATTCACCATCTTGTTCTAACTTTTGGGTTCACATTCTCTTCATTTCTTTTCATACTGTATTGATCCTAATGACAAATGATCACCTTCAGAGTAACTACCTTCATTTCTTCTCATAGTCTTCCTAAAACTTCCTTTTACAATGTATATCTTCATTTGTCTAATTCAAAATCCTTTACGCTCTACTGCGCCTCTCCACTTCTCTTATCTTAGAATAATTACTCCTCTAGTCCATGTCATCAACAAACCTTGTACGCTAAGGCCTAAACATGCCTAGTCAGTTCATCTACAACTACTGAGAATAGGTTGATTGAATCTTTTCCGTGGTGCGTAATTATTATTATTATTTTTTGCTAGGGGTGGTGCTTAATTATTGAGTCGATAGCAGTCACGATTTATGGAGTTTGAGTCAAAATAGGGGTTTGAGTGAGGGTTTTCTTGATAGTCTATTTTTTCACGGTCAACAACAATCTCTGTTGGAGAGTCTTTCTTCCTTTTACGTTTCTGGAGTGTTTAAGTTAAGAAGAGGCGTCTTTCTGAATTTACTGCATTGGAAGAACTACTTTAGGTCAAGTTACTGGTTTGACAAGATACATGTTTACTTTGTCATCATGAGTGCTGCCGCCACTACCAACACCACCAACACCTAAAGCCTTAAAGCCTTTTCCCATCATGATGGAGTTGGCTATGCAACATGAACTTCCATGGAGAGATTAACGAAGGTTTACTAAATATATTAACTTAACATCGAGTATCTAAGTTAGTGGCAACTTCCTAGAAAAGAATCTGCAGATGGAGCTTGACATGAATAAACTTTCGAAACACCAGGTGGCATGTAAGAAAGCTGTCTTACTGTTCGTGCACATGCAGTTTATGCGTATGCAATGAACAAGTAATTTTTCAAAAATGCTCATAGACTAACATATGAATACCCCTTTCCTATAAGTTCCCCTTTTCTCTTCTAGTTAGTTACTTGGTACCAAAATTTTCCTTTGTATAAGATGAGTTGTTGATGCAATCAGCTAGTTGAAGAATTCAAGTAGCTGAATTGGGTGCACCAAGTGGAAAATTGTCCTAATTTGTTTTTATAAATTATTTCCCTGATCTACTAAATTATTATCAATATCTTATATTATCACAGGTTGCTGGAATCTAGAATAGCAATCCCATTTTCGAACTTAATTCAATCTTTTCAATTACCTAAAGTCAGGTCAATGTAGGCTAGTGAACCCTAGATTACATGTAGAATTCTTTTCTAGAACAGTGAAGATTGTGATTTATAATTTTATGAACTCTGCTTTTGAATGATATCATTGTGACAGAGTGTAATTGGGTGTTACTAATTTTGATTTTGATTAATTTCATGAATCTGAGCTGCTGAGTGGATGCTCTTTAAGACAAGCCATTTTGTTAATGGCGGATACGCTTTAAAAAGAATACTCAATTTGGAACTGTTAATATTGCTAAAAATCTACTTAAATCTCACCAGACCTAAATGGGTGATCCACAGTTCATCTTGATATAAAAAAAATCATGAATATATGCAAACAAAATTTATGCATTTTAAAAGCTTCTAACCATCAATGGGTCCTTTTTGTCCCATACTAAACAACTACTCATTTTGCAACGATTAGGTGAATGGGTTAGAAAGCTTCAAAAAAACATGTAATGTTTTGCGTACATATGTTGAATAATGTGTACATTAACATCAATTTTGTCAATCATCCAATGGAGTGTTCCATCATGTGATCTGGTAGGTTGCGGAAACAATAAAGCGATATTCTAGAGATACAGGCACACAAGCTGGACTACAAACTTTTCAGTTTTCACAAAATTTAGATATGCAAGATTAGATTTAACATGTCTCCTAAATCTTGATATGGGATGTGGATAGATCAAATTTATAAAGAGAATAGTACCTAGGAAATAGAATAATGCTGGGCCATTGGTGATACCAAATTAAATCCCAAATCAAGAGCAGAATAGTTGAGAATTCAATTCCGGATTCACTTTTGGTCCCTGGGAGTTCCTTTTGGAGTTTATGTGGTCTCGAGACTTCTTTTACTAGTGAGTTTCAATTTGGCATAGAAAAGTTTTAAGTATAAGCAATTCATTATTTAAACAAAGTGCTCTATGCATTGACAATCTATTTTCTCGTGTCTTTCTCATTTTGTTTCCTTGACCAGTTTCCATGTCAATTATCATGTACTTGTGTATGATGAGGTTTCTCTCCATGTAAATTGTGAGATACTTGGTGCTTACATCGAATTCCCTCTCCGAATGTGTGTGTCCACCGGTTCTTGCTCTCTACCTCTTTATTCTGCTAAGATTATATTGAGTTATAATTGTGCTTTAATTGTTGCTATAATTTCACATAAGTATCAAATAATGTGGTATTTGGTTCCGGTTGTTGGTTTTTCCCCATGAAAAATTGATTCCTGTTTGGCTGAAATTTGAAGCCATGACCATATAATAATGCTATTGCAGATAAATTAAAATTCCAGTAATGGTTCTGGTACCAAGATACAGCTCAACACTATCATTCATGTAGTGAAGGTAGTGAAAGATTTTGTGTACACTTTTAATGTTTTATTCTAAATCTTCAAGGGACTAATACGAAGTTAAATAAGTTTACTTTTGGTGTGATGATGAGTCAGCAATGGCCCTTTTTCACTTCCACCTATGCTACTGATGGAGGAGATTTCTCTCCTTATTTTAATTAACTGCAAATGCACGGTCGTTCATTTGCAACACTTGAGGGTCGATTCATATGGACATGTGGTTCTTTTGATTTCAACACTTCTAGGCGAATTGGTCAAAGAGTTTGTGAGTTTGGAGAGTTGTTTGAACTAATAATCTATAAGAAAAGTCAAGCATTTAGGATCATATCCCCTAAATTAGAATCAAGCAGTCAATCTAGGTCTCTCTACAGGCCTGATATCAATTACTAAATCCCTATTTCTAACAGGCAAATTAAGTCTGAACACTAAATCTAAGCACAAGGTATTATCTCCATTACATGATCCATCGAAAATAAATAAAATGACTAATTAAATTAAAAGTAGAAAAGCGGTAAAACCCTAAGCATAGATCATTAATTTCCGATACATAACCTGTTAAATCCTAGTTGTTTTAAAAATTAATCTCCTAAAAGTGGTAGGTCAATCGGTGTGTACAACCCTAAATAGGAGATCTAACATACCACAAGATACTCTAGCCTAAGTTCATCTTCCTTAGTCACTAGAAAATAATTAGTTACACATGCTAAAGTTACTCACACAATAATTATCTATATATTTAACAACCATTAAAAATTAATCTAATTAAAATTCAATTAATAATTAATAACAATTAAATAAAGAAATTGCATGGAATTAAATAACTAAATTAATAAACTAAGTATCAACTAATTAAATTAATTCACTAATTAATTAACAATTAATTACCCTTACCTACTCAGTGGGACTCCCCATATGCTACAGTACCCTCCGCGTCGGCTCCTTTCCCATGACCTCCTATAGGAGCACGAGATCCAGAGCAGCTAATCGCGTGGGCCCCACAAGCATAGTCGCCTGCGTTGCTGGGTGCAAAATGTCCCACATGTGGACCTCTCACAGGGGACTGCTCCTCGGGCGCTGCGACCGAGGCAAATTGCTTTTGCCAGAGCTCGTGCACAAGATGAGAAGGTGAAAAATGACGCTCAGAGTCCCTTTTGTGCACATCGTCCAAAGCGAAGACGAGACCACAAAGATTAGGTAATGATTCAGAATTTGAGAACTAACAAGCACCAATGAATGCAACGATTAAAGCACAATAGATAATCCAAAAAAAATTGCGGTCGCCATGTGAAACAAAAGCACAAAGAACAAAAAAATTTTAATGTTAAAAGAAATTTCGGCCAAAATAATGAGGCATGCAGCCAAAATCCAATCCCCTAAAAACCTAGGCATACTGGCCTTTTATAGGCCAGCTAGCTTTTACAATTCAGTCCTATCACAATTACAAAATTGCAGAAAAAACTGCAGCTCGTAGAAAGTTTACATGAATCCCCTTTTAACTTTTGACATTTACATTCAGCCCAGTTCAGAATCAGAAGCAGAGTTCTTTGACAGTTTTAAGTCGTTAAATGGCCGAATCAGGAGAAGTCATCAACATGAACTTGTAGCTCTCTGAATTATAGTTCAAAGTCGCGGTCTCAGTCGTCGACTCGACGGGCACTGTGACAGATCGGCCGCGACGACTCTGATCGGTATCGGGCGATACGCGCAAAACATTACATAGAAAGCTCAAAAAATTCTGAAAAAAATCACGATAAATCGTAAAAAAATGTATCCATGAAAATTCATGTATCACATGTCCAAAACAAATTTATTTTGAGGGGGTAATTAGGGAAATATGATGGTTTGGGGGGTAAATTTAGTAATATGAAAAATTTGAGATAAATATGAAAAAAACCCAAAAAAGAAGAAAAGGATAAAGGAGAGAGATCAGGTGTTCTCTCAGTCAAACCTGATCTCTCTCCCCTTCCTCCACTCTCCCTCTCTCAATCTGTCTCCCTCACTTAGCCTCTCTTCTCTTTCAGCCTCTCCCTTTCAATCATTCTTCCTCTCCCACTGCCTCTCCACCCTCACCTCCCTCCCCCACGGGGGAGGGGGAGGGGGGACGGAGAGAGATAGAGGAGAGAGGGCGCCAGGGGAGCCTTAGATCAGGTACGTCTGCGTTTTTTAATCCGACTTGGCTAAGACTCAACATCGACTCGGCCGAATTGACCGAGTCACTTTGAGTCAGACCGTGACTCAGCCGAGTTGACTCTGAGTCTTGGCCGAGTCGGTCCATTCTGAGCTGGCTCCCTCGAACCGGGTCTCAGATTGGTCTCAGCACCCTCTGAGTCGTATCCGACTCGGCCGAGTCTTCGAACACTGCTCTGAATCTTCTTTCTGTAGACGCTTAGATGATCTCATTTGAAGTTCTGTAGTAAAAGTTATGTCAAAATATCATTGCATATCCGGAAAGTATCTTTCGATCTTTGTAGAACTTTTTGTGCAGATCAAGCCATTATCCTTGCTTTTGTCGATCGAGGACATTCTCTGTAAAGACACTAAAACATACACGTGTAGCAATATTTATATACAAAAATATAGATAAATTAGGGCAATAAAATGGAATAAATTCATTGCAATCAAATAACCCCATGCCTATCTTTTGTTAGTCCTCGAGCAAAACAAATAAAAAGAAAAACTAAGCTAACTTAACCTAACTCACTTTCGTAGGAATAACGGTTGCACTTAGCACGTGCAACAAGTCGTTAAGCCCCTAGGTTACCCCTAGAGGACGAGTGTTGTCTCGTGAGGGCTTGCAGTGAATATGCCCACAAAATTCATGAGAAAAGGAGATCAAGAAATAAATAAAAGTAAAATAAGGATAACCGAAAATTAAGAAAAAGAATTTTTTTAATCTACTCAAGTTAACTAGTTAGCAAGATCATAACTCTCCAAAAGTTTCATTCGCTAGATCAATCTCAACTCAAGAAATCATATTGTCTATAAATAAAGTTTCGAATCATAAACTTTACACTACCTATTCTAAGTTTCAGATCCTATGTACTCTGTGATAGTGCTATAGTTCTCAAGCTTGGGAATATTTTACTTCAACTTTCATACTGATTTTGTAATAATAATATTTTTTTCCTTTTTTAAACAACACTTTTAACTCTCTTTCGCGTAAATACCAAGACTTTCTGAGGCCAATACACCTAACTAATTGATAATCAAAATTGTTAGATTTTTAAAATGTCTTGTTCTATTAGGCTTTCTCACTATGTAACAAGCTTTGGGTCAATGCTCCCAAACCAGTTGGCCTTAGGGCATTAAGTGTAGAAACACGCATACAGACTTAATTACTCAAGTAACTGAGGCCACATAACAGGACTAATTTTATTTTTTTATCATTTTTTATTTCAGTTGTAATCAATATCTCAAGCCTATGAACTAATATTTATTTACTTCCCCATTTTTGTATCATAAACTGTTGAAATATTTATCTTCATTTGCGCATCATATGTTTTAGTCAAAGGTTCATCAAATTGGCTTTTATAAAAAGGATATTAGTGTATGACATGCTTTAATATAGAAATTAAGATATATGAAGCGATTCTATAGTAAATTAAAGACCCAATCCATATTCCTTATGCAAAATTGATAAATGTATGATCGGTTGATATGTAACAAAGATTAAAGACCCAATCCATATTCCTTATGCAAAATCGATAAATGTATGATCGGTTGATATGTAAACTTTATTTATTCTATTGTTGGAAGTGTATGACCGGGCTTTGTATTCCATGCATGTATGCAGTCTCTTTATCATATAAATTCACACATATACAAAGATAAATATATATAATCTATTTCATGTTATCATGTTCCCTTGTCCCTTTTTAGAGAACTGTGGCGTCGGTGTTTGTTTCCGTCTGTGTCCCGTGTCTGTCTTTTCTTTTCAGGTTGTTTGTGAAGATAATAAAACCATCTTCTTTTCTGATGAATAAATCTGTATTATATTTCTGCATTTACCTAACTTGCCAAGCTACTTTCTCAACCAGCACATAAAACAAATGCCTCTTGCGTCCTCTGTCAGGAGAGTAGTTGATTGAACATGAGTTATAAACCCAACTTTGATATTCAAGCAAACAGTAGGCTATGCTCCAACCGGACACATATAAGCTTAAAGCTTGTGATGGAGCTAACTTTTCCTTCTAGAGTCCATGGCTTACCTGTACTAGTTGTAACCATTCCATATGAGGGCATATTTACCGCCTTAGGAAACCTCTCAAGCTACTGTCTGTTTCCAACTTTTGTAGCATTTGTGATATTTGATAAAATAGCATCAGAGATGGGAGAGAAAGAGATGAGTTCTAGGCCTCATACTCTAGTTTATGTATAATAATCAATACAAAATACATCTAGTCACAGACAACGTGAGACTTAACTAATACTGAATTAAACCAATACAGAGTCTCTCAACACCCCCTGAAGCTGGAGCATATATATCATACATGCCCAGCTTGTCACAGATAAAATCTACCTGTGTTCTACCAAATGGTTTGGTAAGATCTGTTAACTGGTGTCTTGATGATACATGCTTCGCTACAATGATCTTTTTCTCAAGCTTCTTACAAACTATATGATAATCAATCTCAATGTGTTTGGTTCTCTCATGGAACATGGCATTTTTAGCAATGTGTATTGCTGCCTTCTTGTTCCTATATAGTCTCATGTCTCATGGGACACTCTAGGTAAAACCAATCTCTCAATAAATCTCTGATTCAGAGTTTGTCATTGCCCTGTACTCCAACTCTGCACCGGACCAAGAGACCACTCTACTTTTTGCTTTTTCAACACAAGGTTTCCTCCAAGAAAGACAATATCCTGTGGTCGACCTCTTATCAAAAGCGTACCCTGCCCAATCTGCATCTGAGAGTCCTGTTATTCTGGTGTGTCCATGTTCTGAATAGAAAAGCCCTTCCTGGAGCTTTCTTTAAGTACTTCAAAATCCTCATTTCCGCCTCCAAGTGGGTAGTCTTCGGTGCTAATAAAACTGACTCGTTACACTGATTGCAAATATGATATTCAGTTTGGTCACCATCAGGTAGTTCAGTTTCTGCACCAATCTCTTGTACCTCCCAACATCCTCAAGAATTCCCCCTGATCTGGTAATAGCTTCGTGTTCACATCTATTAGAGAATCAACCTGCACCCTAGCATTCCAGCCTCTGAAAGCCAGTCGAGTATACTTCCTTTGTGGCAGAAGAATGCCCTTCTTGGACCTGGCTACCTTAATGCCTGAGAAGTACTTCAGATCCAAGATCCTCAGTCTGAAAGTGTTTTTGCAAGTACTTATTCAGGTTATCAATCCCTTTTGTATCATCTCCTGTGATCACACTATTATTCACACACAACCAGGATCCTCTTTCTGTCCCGTATTCACTAAAATATAGTGGTCTTTTTTTGCGCAATAGAAACCAAACCCTGAATCATTGATGCAAAGCGCCCAAACTAGACTCTTGGAGACTGTTTTAAACAGTAGAGTGACTTCTTCAACTTGCACACCTTCAGACACTCCTGAGCAACAAAGCATGATGGTTGCTCCATGTAAACCTTCTCATTAAGAGTATCATTGAGAATGACATTCTTGATGTGCAACTGATGAAGTGGCCAGTGGTTTATCGTTGCTAATGACACTAAGACTAGTACATATGTCATCTTTGCTACCGGGAAGAAGGTACCTCATAAATCAGTCTATATACTCGTGAGAATCCTTTGGCAATCAATCTCGCCTTTAAGCGAGCCACAGACCCATTTGGGTTTAACTTAGATAGTGTAAACCCACTTGCACCAAATGGCTTTCTTCCCTCGTGGAAGAATGATCAATTTCCAAGTCTCATTTTGCTCAAAGGCCGTTATCTCCTCCTGCATCACCTGAGTCTAACTTGGAAGAGAATGCTTCTGATACATTTTTGGGAATCGAGCATGAGTCCAAAGATGAAATGAATGAACGAAAGGAGGGTGGTAAATGAGAATTAAGAAACAAATTGAAAAGATGATGTTGAGTAGAATTACGTGTCTTTTCGAAGTGCAATGGGAAGATCATGAGTAGAAGTACGAGGTAATGCAAAAGGATGAAGGATGAAACCTGACCTAAAGTAGGAACAAGTTTTAGTGTATGTAAACAAGGGCGACCTAATCGACAACGATAGTGCAATGCTGATGAAGTGAAACCACCTGATCGGATGTCAACTCTAGCTCGTACTGTCCGTTCCGCTCACGTCCTGTGCCAATCGTCTTTCTCATTCCAAGCTCTTGAAATACACAATGCGTCTGAAAAATGTCATTGTACAATTTAAAATCTTAGTAATCTTACTTACTGATAATAAGTTGAAAGGGAAACAAGGTAAATAGAAAACATATGATAAAAGAAGACTAGAGGTGGCAGTGGAAATGCACATATCTCTGCAACTCTTCCAGATGACGAGCAATTGTGACGTCAGTTTGAGCAGTTTCAGATGTTTCATCAGCAATAGAACACACATGCCGAGTCATCCCCTTTCTCTGCGACTCTGGCTTAAATATGTACTCTTATATCTTGTCTTACATTGTCTCTCATACTTGGATTATATAGATTCAGAGGCGACTGATCACATGACTGGTATCGAGGTATTTTGTCCTCTTTTACTTTGCCTCATATTCTAACTCTGTAGTCTTAGCAGATGGCTCCTGCACACCCATTGAGTATTGGCAATTATTATGTGTAATTCCTGCTGCATCTCAACTCTGTTTTGGCAATTAACTTTGTAGTCTTTCTTAAAAATATTTTAGTTTCATTTTATTTCTGGGCAATTGATCTCTTTGTCTGATCAGAGACTTGGCTTACGCTTGAGCCGGGTGCTGGTACTTTTCGGGGGCCTTTACTGCTAGTCGACGATGACCATTTCAACGCCCGAGCGATATGACATGTTTTTGTCTTCTAGGGTAGTGTTCTTGCACGACTGCTCGCTCACAGGTCAGGAACTTCTCTCTTTATTTATTTAGATATTTATTGCAGTATAGTTTAATACATGTTCATGTTTTAATATAACAAGCTTAAAATATATGAAATTTTAGGAAAATACAGAATACAACCAACAATCTAGAAGACAAATCTATAAATTCTGTATTTTCTGATTTTGTCGATTTTTCTGCAAAACAATTTTTAGCCTCGCTTTATTTGAATAAGACATGCAATTATCTTTGTACACACTATTTCCAGTATGGGGTATTTTTTCCGTTCAGAAATATGTCCAGCTAATATTCAGGAAAGTATGTTTAAGCCACATGAAACACATGCACATGAACACAACTATTTGCATGATAGATAGTGTATTTGTTGTGGCTAACTCAAAACAAACAACAATTAGAGAATCATTCAACTAATTATTTATAGAGCGATAAGGTTTTTCCATCATGGCCTTATTGAAGCCTCCTGAAACACATGATACTTGTTTATGAAATAAGTTTCTGAATGGATGATGAGATCAGGAGCATCCTGATCGTAGGGCTATAGAAAAGAGTATATAAAACTATATAACATAGATAGTATGAGGGTTCTTGTCATTAATTCATATATTGGCCATCTACATCACTGCATGTTTCATTTATTAAATGTGTAAATATATCCATTGCAAATGCGCCCATAATAGTCACTACAGATGCACTACCTATCTAGCATGCAAATAGCTGTGTTTCTGTGCGTGTGTTTCATGTGGCTTAAACATACTTTCCTGAATATTAGTTTGACATACTTCTTAACAAAAAACATGTCCCAGACTGAAAAGAGGTGCGTGTACAAAGATAACATATCTTATTCAAATTAAACGAACTTGAAGAAAATTATTTTGCAGGAAAATGGATAAATCAGAAAATACACAATATATAGATTTGTCTAGACTGTTGGTTGTATTTTGTATTTTCCTAGAATTTCATGTATTTTTAGCTTGTTATATTAAAACATGGACATGCATCAAATTATATTGCAATAAATATCTATCTTAATAAATAAATAGGAGAAAAAAAATTTCTGGCATGTTCGGGGGGCAGTCGTGCAAGAACACTGCCTTAGAAGACAAAGATTTGCCTGTAGATCCGCCCTATCGCTCGGGCGTTGAAATGATCGCCGTCGACTAGCGGTAAAGGCCCCCCTAAAAGTACCAGCAACCTGCTCGAGCGTAAGCCAAGGTCTTTGCTCAGCGGTCGCCCAGAAATCAAATGAAAGTACTAAGATATTTTAAAGAAAGGAAGTTTCTTGGCTGCAAATTTGAGTGCATGAGAAAGAACTCAGAGGAAGGAGAATTGTTGTGTTTCTCTAGTGAATGGGAGAGGCTCTATTTATAGCCTTAGCCCCCCGCGGAGAGAATCACGAGCTTGGTGGCTGGTACTTTCCAAGATATAAAATATAGGTGCACGAAATAGGAGAACTAATTTTCCAAGATAAATGTAAGACTTTTTTTTTTGGTTTTTGTAGGTTGGGATTAGGGTTTTTTGGATTGGGGGGGGGGATTTTTTGAGTGGCTCTGCTATCATGATAAAATAGTATTAGAGATTGGGGGAGAGAGATGAGTTCTAGGCCTCATACTCTAGTCTATATATAGTAACCAATACAGAATACGTCTAGTCTCACCGGTAATGTGGGACTAAATCAATGTAGAACTAAACCAGTAGAGTCTCTCTCGACAATATTGATGGACAATGAAAATTCAAAGCAAACACCTGTAAGAAAAAATTTAAAAAGGATAAATTACAGAACGATACCCTAAGGTTTTACCATTTTTACCCCATATATTGGTCACTGTTAGATATCTTGATGTTCCCAAAATTTTTAACTTCCTACCTTCTATTGAATATTCCTGTGTAATATTCCTGACAGTCAAAGGCCCCTTCACCCTCTACTTTAACTCATTCATCTACTTCACTAAATCCTAATCCTACAAGTACCATCTCTTTACCTCAATTTCATAAGATTTTTGACAATTTCACCCTATTTTGATAGAACTAATCGAAGAAATCCAATCTTTCCATTACGACCATGACCAAAACATATAATCAAAGAGGGAAAATGCAAAATCCATGTCTCTTTTTGTCATTTCCAATCCAATGTATTAAAAAACCCGATGTAACTTGTTATAATGTGTTACATAACATAACGATACCTGGCTGTTATATAACACTCGCAAAAAACGCAGTTCCCAGTAACGATCGTTTTTTTTAGCGTTACAGACGTTACATTATGAACATAACGTAACATTTATAACTCACATTTATTTACACGGGTTGCTAAATATAAAACAGTGAAGCGATTTCTCTGTCCAAACCAAATCGATATGAAACTCTAAATTGGCGACGGCGAGCGAAGCAGCAAAGTATTGAAGCACCCAAGTTCCTCCTCACTCTGCAGTCAACGGCGATGATGGCTCGTGCGGTTTCTCCTTTCTCTACAGTTCTTCTTTAGTTGCATCTCTCTCATTGACGAGCATCGAAGCATTCCAGTTCCTCTCTTTGATCTCTTTTCAATTGGCGAGGAACTCGTCGTCGTAACGCTCCAAAAAATCATAGTCACATGACTCTTCAATTTACGAGGAACTTGCCGTCGATCTCTCTTCAATTGACGAGGAAGCACACGACATTGGAGCACCTTACTTGCTCTCTCTTCGATCTCTCTCTTAAATTGACGGCAACGGCGAGGGTGCCTATAACTGCACTAAGCAAATTTTGAAGGTGAAAAATTATTATGTTTGCGAACTTGTTATAACTTGTGAATATGAAAAATTATTGTGATACTTGCTAAAAATTGTTGTGAGACTTGCTAAATGTGTTATATATTGTTTTGATATTTTTAGTTATTTAAATTTTTTTCTTATTTATAAAGATTCTTAAATATAGTATATATATTATTTTTATTAAATAAATATTAAATCACGTTACCTACATTATGCATTATGTCATAACCTATGTTAACATAACAAAGGAAAAATGTTATTGTTATCTTAAACATTGTTCCAATCCCTCTCAATACTTGCCTTCAATCCAGTTCTATGGCTCACTGATTCATCCTCACTCGTATATACCAGACCAACTGGTTAACTCAGGTTATGTATTGGAGGACCAAAAAAGTAGGGTAGGATTTTGGAAGATGTGGAAGAAGACTTGAGGTGGGTAATTGAGAATGAGAGGATTTGAAGTGATTCATGCTCGATTCAAGTGTAATGGTAAATGGATCGGGATCAGGATGGTATCAGAGCTTGAGTGTAGGGAAGTAGCTGAAGGTGGAAAGAAAAGTTGGTGAGGAAGTGGGAGAGGATTGTTGGTTTGTTAGCAGTGGGAGGAGCAAGGAAGTTGGTGATTCGGTGGGGGGATGTTGTATTTGGAATTTTGTTGGAGAAGGAAAGCGATAGTGTTTATCCAAAGAATCATATGACCGAAACTTTTCTTTAAAACATAACCTTTTTAATCCTTGGCAGGTTGACTAAAAAGGGATTATCTGAACCTAAGTGTAGCATACTGTAAGAAGAACTTCATGGCATTTAATTGTAGGGGAAAAAATAAATCTGTATGGAGTATTTACTTGTAAAGCTGGTGAAACTTAATGAGCTATGCTGTAATTTAACCAGGGATAAAGAGCAGAAGGAATGATTGCTTTATTAAAAAATATGAATAAACACTTCTAAACTAAGTCACAAATTCCTTGTTTTTAGTTTATAAATGCCTAATCTGTCTAACAACAGAAAGTGTGATGAATGCTTAGGTGGAGTGAATTGTTCTACTGTCTTGTGAACAGCAATAATTAACTTTTCTCATTAAATTTCCATTTGATGTATCATCCATTTTGGCCCTTATTTATAGCATAACTGCCTCGTTTGTTCGCCTTATATGACACATAATATATATGCTATAATGAATTATTTTGCCTCCTGCATCCTTAAACCCTAGGACATTCTTTGTTATATATTGAGCACTAGATCGAATTTGAACCTCGGGCTTAGGTTGATGGCATCTATCTACTAAAGCCAAACTTTATTTGATATTTTTAAATCTGCTAGTACATTGCCAGCAGTTTTGGCTAAATTTAAACACCCAAGGAGATCTAACCACCGGTTTTCTGATCTAGTATTAAATTTACTTCTGAACCCATTATCCTAGGTTTCAATCCCAGATATATTATTAATTACATTTCTGTTGCATTTGCATTTCTTATGTTCTGTTTCACTGTAAGATATCTGAGATTTAGCGATCTAGTCACTTCAGGGGTTGTATGGAGCTATTCTAGATGGTGTGGAAATGTTTTTCTAATCACCTCTTTTTGGTGTCTACTTTTTAGTGTTGTGAGGAACTGAGCAATGTATTTTGTTTGGGATGAATTTTTGTGGTTGTGTTTTAGAAATATAAATAATAAACCTGCATGAGGAGCCAGGGATAAAACTGAAGTACACAGTTTGAGCAATGAGAACTCAGGATGATGCTTGCAACAAACGAGGTCCTGGTGGACATGTGGGAGGGTGTGATTAAGAAACCATGATTAATAAAGGGTCTTGAGGTATAGGATCTGAGGAAGGGCTTTGGATATAAATTAATAAATAAGGAAAGGAATTTGAGGACTATCTCGGTACTCTCTTGTTTTTTGAGTTCTATTATTGTGTGTACTTCATTAGAGCTAATTTATAACATGTACTTCTTGCCCTTCACAGGATGACAGGTGTAGTGGTGAAGAACATTCATATTCTTCTTTATATATTTTATTCGTCTGAACAGCTTTACTTGCCCCTTGATTTATTCTGTTATTGTTTAATTTAATTTGTTTGACGGTCAAGTTTGTGGCTTTTATATGTGGTTATTTTGAAGTTGATTTCATTAATGCTGTTCATGAGCTGATAGCGTTTTTTTTGCTATTTATTCGAATGACAGGAATTGGATTGGATCATTGCCTGAGGCGGTAAGACGTGAAATGTCTTATTGTTTTAATTTTATTCGCTGGTTACAGTTGGTCTCTTCTCAGGTGGAAGGAAAAATTGGTGAAGATGATATAAATGATTCAAAGCTCGTGACCAATTTTTATTGAAAATATTCTTACTGGATCTTGTAATTTGGATTTTGTGGTGTTTTTCATTTCCAATAGACAAGGCGGAAAAAGTGAGAAAAGAAAAAGAGAGGAGTTTCTCGATTCACTCCCCTTGTATCATTCAATTAGAATTAACCACACCAGACGACCATTCTAATTGAACACTGTTCAGTGATGAACTTCTGTGACTAGCTCAAACTTGAAAAAGAAGAAAACCAAAAATCGCTATTTATTTTTCATTGAAGTGCAGTTTGCTAGAATGAAATTGGCTTGATGTTGTGGTGGTGGTTGGTGATCTGCATTTGCTAGCATCTTACTGAGTCATCACTTGCGTTTGGTTTATACCAGTGCTTAATATCTAAATCATCTTTAGGTTTTTCCAACAGTACTGTTTTTTTCATCCCTTGTGCGAACTGGGTGCTCTTGAGCTATGATTCATGCCCTGTTAGATTTTGCAGACAGGTGAGGTATCTTGTGTAGTTTGGGTGTGAAGTCTTGCATTGTGATTTGATGATGTCTTTGCTTTGTCTTTACAAATTGTAGTTCTTTACAGCAAATTTGTGGTCTTCCACTCTTTCTAGATTTCTGTTCTTGCTTGGAAGTTGGTACATTTTTGGATACGCGCTAATGGAGGTATAACTGGAAATAAATTTCAAGTTTTTGAAAATATTATAGAATTTTGTTGTGGAAGGATTTGCATGAAAATCGACTACATTTTAATTTGATTGGATGCTTAAAAGTTCCTCCGAGAACTAACCAGAGCTCCCTCTGTGTTACTCATGAACCCTGAAGGGATTTGGATGCACAACTCTTGCTGAAGCTCATGAGATGTTTGAGCATCACATGTGAGTTACCTGGACGGATCGACGATCAGTGCCTACGGCCAATTCGGCTGATCACAAGGCTATGGCAAGGCACAAGGATTGAAACTTCACCTGCGCCCACAGGAGCCTGCTTCTCCTCCAGGGGACTGAATCCTGCGTGCTCAAACATCTTGAAGCCAGACATTACTGGCCCGGGGGTGAACATTCTCGCTGCATGGGCGCCGTTACAGGCTGCACCGCCTTCTGTAGTTCACAGCAATGTGACCTTCAACATGATATCTGGTACATACCCCCACCCAGATTGTTCTCCAGCTGCAATCAAGTCGGCAGCCGATCAGAGATGAGCAATTGTAGCCTGCAGGATTCTTTGTGATGGGTTTGTTGGTCACAGTGGCAGTCGCAGTTTTTTTTCTTCTAATGTGAGCGTAAATGTGATAAATATTGCATCAATCAAAACTTGAACTTATGATTTTAATTTTAAGTTATCACTTAAGTTAGAACTCAAAAAGTGTTCTTATATTAGTAAAAATAATGTAAAAAGAAGAGATAATATACAAAAAAAAAAAAAAAAAAAAAAGTTACAAATTGTACACTGAACTGTGTGTGGGTCCGCCTCCTCTACGGTCATGTGAACCTGTCAAAGGCCATGGATCCCGGCCTTAGTTTACAATCTCAGTGCTGATGGCTACGTTCCTCCTTGCCTGTGTGGATTGGGCTACAAGTAGGATCCATTTGTCCCCCGAAGAATTAGCTGCTCAGGTCTCAAAATTGTTTCTGAATCTGAACTGAATTACCCCGTCTATAATGGTGACGAGTACGGTGGCAGTGAATCGTACACTGACCAATGTTGGAGAAGCCAATTCGATGTACTCTGTCGAGATCCAGCAACCGGAAAGGGGTTTCTGTTAGTGTTACCCCTGCGGCGCTGCAATTTCTGGTCGTGAATGAGAAGAAAAGCTTTACAATGAGCTTCAAATTCATCGGCCGCGATGGGAATATTGAAGGAAAAACTCAACATGGCAAACAGGTTCAAAGGGCAAACAGGTTGCCCTTCCTGAGCATCAAATTAGACAGCAGCTGCATATGTATTCTATGCTACTCGTCTTGGTGTTAATTTTCTTTCTGATGTTATAATATATGATTGTAATCATATGGATTATATGAGTTCTAACTATAGTGGCTTTCTTCTCATGTCAACTGATTCTGCTGCTGCATCATGTGAACTTCTCTACACATTCAGGGTCGTACATTTGATTTATACTGAGCATGTCTTGACCGTATTCATTTAATTCTAGTCTGAATTGAAATTGCATCTGTTTGGGTAGCCCAGCAAGGGCTTTTAGAACAGAATAGGCCCACTGTGAGTGGCCCATACTGTTTGAGGGCCTATCTAGCTAGAAGACAACGACCCAATCTCTCCCTCGACATCACCAGAGAGAAGACAAAGAAGGGGATCATAGAGTCTACAAAGGCCCTGGAGCGTCAGCCTGGGACTATAGAGTTAACTGAGCACTGTAACCGAAGGGTGCAGAGGTGACTGACCGACGAGTCCTCTGTTGGCACTCTGACGACTTGAAAAGTTCCCTCAAATCATGGAGAGCGACAGTTGTAGTCATGACGCCTTCAAACCTAAAGTGGCCTCCAAAATGACCAAATCAATCCTTTTGACCTACTTATAAATATGCCTACAGTAGCTCCAAGAAAAGGGAGGTGCCAAACGCTAGCAAGTGTTATTTAATCTTGAATATACACTTTAGATTTGGGCCAACTTGAGCGTTGGAGGGTTCTAGGGTGGGAGCCATCTCGACCTTCTTTTGACCTATTGGTCGTCTATGTTTTGCAGGATACACCTCGGCCTTGCGGGATAGAGCGCAACCCAACCTTCTAAAGAGCCCAGTCTGACAGTTCAATTCACATTCACGTCAGAATTTACTCAATCATTGACGCTGTCTATGAGAACCTAATAAACCTGTATGCTAGCCATGACTCGAAGCAAAAGAGTATGCAGTCTTCGGTTCACAACCACCCCGGACTGGTGAGATCCCCGTCGCTAACAAATCCTCCATGCCCCCTGATCACCCCTAATCCCTGAGAGGGGACCAACCTCATCATCGAGCCCGCCTTCATCACCATGGAGCGTTCAAAATGATTGCAGCGCAAGTCCAGGCCCCCACATGAGCTATTGAGACGCTCACAGCGCGGGAAAGGCATAGGGATTCCATTGGAGGAGAGACCCCCACCTTGAAAGATGAGTCCCACACATCAACGAGTTCCTCACGAGAGTAACCACAATGAAGGACTTGGGGCATCATCCCAAAAGACTAGCCTTCTAGGTAGAGTTGATCAAATTCTTATATACGCAAGACCATCCCATGTCTAGCCGATGTGGGACTATTTGTTCGACCCAGATCCCAACACACAATTAGGGTGATCTGGGCGGAGGTGGTGGCGGGAAACTAGCGGAGGGCACTATTCTCGGCCACGCCTCTTGACGAGAGGACCTTTCCCTCATGTAACCAATCAGAACACATGTAGGCATGTGTTGTTAGTATTTTGAGAGTATTTCAAAATTAAGCCAAGTTCTTTTAGTCCCACATTGGATAGGAAAAGAATTCTTTAGTGTTTATATATGGAGTCCCTTTCATGATGGGTTGTGTGGGCTAGAAACCAGGGGGTGCTCGCGCGCACACAAACCCATTGAGGCCCAGTGAAGGAAATTGGGTTACCGGATCCAGAAAACCTTAATGCGCATGTGCGCCTGCATCGCACGCGCAGGGGGGTGCAAATTCGGGTTTCAGAGCCTCGCGGGTGTGCCCGAATAGGCTAAGTTTTGCCAATTTTATTTTTAGATTTAAAATTAAAATAAAATCTTTTCAAATCCTGTCATAATATTTGGGTCAGAAATAGCTGTTGAGATTCGTATCTTTTCATGTCCTGTCCTGTCATTGCAGTGACACTTTCCAAGGCTTTCTCTGCACAAGGAAAGATTGGTTCTCTATTCAAGGATTATTTTCTCTTCCCAAAGTTTTTCTAATGATGATAAACTCTCTTTATAAAGGATCTATTCCCTACTCTCAAAAACATAACTCAACCATCTTCCTCTTCCTCTGAAATTTTCTTAGACTCTTCAGTTCTTCCCTGCATCTCTGGAGGAAACAAAACCGAGCTGTTCGAGGGCCTGTGCATTGCGAGTGCACACTTGCAGGGCCAACGATCGTTGAATCCTGGAGGGTAGGCCGCCATCAACCTGCTGCACCGAGATACTCTCTCAGACGGGAGCGATCTACTCTTAAGGACAGTACTCCGCACGCCTCGACCAAAATAGAGAAGTTCCTTCCTTCTTGAAAGTTTAATTTAAATAGCTTAGCAATATTTCATATATCATTTTCCAACAATCTTAAGAGTAGATATGGATACTGCTATGGTTGCTGCTGCTAATGTTAAGTCTCTGCCTGACATCTCTAGGATTGAACCATTTAATGGAACCCACTATAAAGATGGCAAGAAAAGGTTATGTCTACACTTGATGTAACTCGTTATGCCTTTGCTATAACTGATCCTAAATCAGAGAAAGAAAAGGAATTACAAAACTGGAAAAAGGCTAACAAAATCTGTAGACAGATCATTCTCAGCACACTTAGCAATGTACTGTTTGATGTTTACTGTCCTTATAAAACTGCAACTGAAATTTGGGAAAGTCTTAATAAGAAATACATTGTTGAAGATGCTGGAACTCAAAAATTTGCTATTGGAAATTTTTTGAATTTTGTCATGTCTGATGAAAAAGATATTTCCTCTCAAATTCATGAATACCATGTTCTAATTGATGATCTTAAAAACGAAAATATCACCCTACCCGAAGCCTTTGTTGCTGGAGCCTTAATTGAAAAACTACCCGACTCATGAAAATATTACAAAAAAGAACTGAAGCATAAAAGAAAACAAATGAACCTTGAAGATGTAATAATTGATATTAGAATTGAACAGAAAAATAGAGAAAGAGAAAACTGTAAGGGCCAATGAGTTTACTTCCAAGGCAAATCTAATTGAAAGCAAGCCTTCTAAATCAAAGAAACACTTTCATAAGCCAAACTTCAAATCAAATCAGAACCCTAAGATGAAAAGAAACCCTAACTCTACTTTCAAGAAGAAAGGAAACTGTTTTGTGTGTGGCAAACCCGGACACTACTCAGCACAGTGTAGGTTCTGGAAGACTGATGAGGCTCCATCCAAACCACAAGCTAGCCTGGTTGAGAGTGATATTATTGCTAATGTAATCTCTGAAGTTAACATGGTTGCACATAATAAAAATTGGGTGATTGATTCCGGGGCAACCCGACATATATGTGCCGGTAGAGGAGCTTTCTCTTCTTACTCCTCTGTTGATGATGGTGAACAAGTGTCCATGGGCGATTCGAGGCCCTCACCCGTTGTGGGTAAGGGAAAGGTGCTACTCAAGCTCACTTCAGGGAAGATCCTTTCTCTTACAGATGTGCCTCATGTTCCTGAGATTTATTGGAACCTTATTTCTGTTTCCCTTCTTGGAAAAGCTGGAGTTAAGGTCTGCTTTGAATCTGATAAAATTGTAATGACTAGGAATGGACAATTTATTGGTAAAGGGTACTGTAGTCAGGGTTTATTTATGCTGAATGTACTTGAAATCATGAATGAAAATGCATCTACTTCTTCTGCTTACATGATTGACTCTTGTGATCTTTGGCATGATAGGTTAGGACATGTTGGCTTTTCTTACATTAAGAAAATGAAAGATATAGGTCTCTTGCATAATGTAACTATATCTGATCATGACAAATGTGAAATATATGTTGAATCTAAATCCACTAAAAATCATGCAAAAGTGTACAAAGAGAATCTGAATTGCTTGAGCTTATTCATAGTGATCTTGGTGACCTTAAAAATAATTAACTAGAGGTGGTAAAAGATTCTATATCACCTTTATTGATGACTGTTCTAGATACACAGTAGTCTATTTGTTAAGATCTAAAGATGAAGCCTTTGAAATGTTTCTAAAATATAAATCAGAAGTTGAAAATCAACTAAATAAGAAAATAAAGAGATTGGGATCGGATAGAGGTGGTGAACTTAAACAATTTAATGAATTTTGTGAACAACATGGCATAATTCATGAGACTACCCCTCCATATTCACCTGAATCTAATGATGTTGCTGAAAGAAAAAATAGAACACTCAAAATATGATGAATGCTATACTTATAAGTTCTGGTGCACCTCTGAATCTGTGGGGGAGGCTATACTCTCTGCTTGTCATATTCAAAATAGAATACCCTATAAGAAAACTGGTATAACTCCATATGAAATCTGAAAAGGACATGCACCAAACTTAAACTATCTAAAAGTGTGGGGGTGCCTAACTAAAGTTCTTCTACCTGAACCCCAAAAAAGAAACTAGGACCCAAAACCTTTAACTGCATGTCTATTGGTTATGCCCATCATAGTGCTTCATATAGATTTCTTTTGACTAGAAGTGATAATAATGTTATGGAGATTAACACTATTATTGAAACTAAAAATGCAGAATTCTTTGAGCATGTTTTTCCATTAAAAACTCATGTTGATAAACCATCTCATGCTTCATCATCTAGTCATGCACAAGAATCTGATGATAATGAAGAGATTGAACTAAGGAGAAGTAAAAGAGTTAGAAAAGCAACTGACTTTGGTAAAGATTTCTATACATTTCTTGTTGGTGATGACCCTCTCACGTATAAAGAGGCTATCTCCTCTCCAGATGCTCCATTCTGGAGAGAGGCTATTAATAATGAATTAGAATCCATATTATCAAATCACACTTGGGAACTTGTTGATTTACCACCAGGTGCAAAACCAATTTGTTGTAAATGGATATTTAAAAGAAAATTGAAACCTGATGGGTCTTTGGATAAATTTAAAGCTAGATGGTTGCTAAAGGATACACTCAAAAAAAAGACTTTGATTATTTTGACACATTTGCTCCTGTGACTAGAATTGCATCTATTAGAGTGTTGTTTGCTTTAGCATCTATTCATAAGCTTGTGATACATCAAATGGATGTTAAAACTGCATTCTTAAATGGAGAACGGGAAGAAGAAATATATATGGACCAACCTGAAGGTTGTGTGACAACTGAAAATGAACATAAAGTCTGCAAACTTGTAAAATCTTTATATGATTTAAAACAAGCACCCAAACAATGACATGATAAATTTGATAGTGTTCTTATTTCCAATGATTATCAGATTAATAATGCTGATAAATGTATCTATACTAAATTTGAGGATAATGTTGGTGTTATCATATGTTTATATGTTGATGATATGCTTATATTTGGTACAAACTTAGAAATTATAAATGACACCAAATCATTTTTGTCCTCTAACTTTGATATGAAAGACATGAGTGAAGTTGATGTGATCCTAGGAATTAAAATAACTAGAGATTCTGATCATATCATGCTTTCACAAGGACACTATACAGAAAGAATGTTGAAGAGATTTGGTCATTTTGACTGCACTACTATTTCCACACCCTATGATGTTAGCATTCATTTAAGAAAAAATAAAGAATAAAGTGTGTCACAATCTGAGTATGCACAAATCATTGGTAGTTTAATGCACTTGATGAACTATACACGACCTGACATTGCTTATGCCGTGGGACGACTTAGTCGTTACACTCACTGTCCTAATAAGGACCATTGGACAGCATTATATCGAGTGCTAAAATATCTAAAAGGAACTATTAATTATAGTTTGACATATTGTGACTTTCCTTCTGTTTTAGAGGGATACTCAGATGCTAACTGGATCTCTGATTCTGATGAGTTAAAGTCTACAAGTGGATATGTGATCACACTTGGTGGGGGTGCGGTGTCTTGAAAATCATCCAAGCAAACCGTCACAGCTCGCTCTACTATGGAGTCTGAGTTTGTTGCCTTAGAGAAGGCAGGTACTGAAGCTGAGTGGCTCAGGAATCTTTTGATTGATATACTTTGGAAGAGACCAGCTCCGTCTGTGTCTATTCATTGTGATAACCAAGCTACTATTGCTAGAGCTAAGAATAAAATATACAATGAAAAGAGTAGGCATATTCGCCTAAGACATAAAATTGTAAAGTAGCTGCTGGATGATGGATTATATCTCTTGACTATGTGAGGTCAGAGCTTAATATAAGTGATCCATTTACCAAACCACTAGGGAGAAAACTAGTGGAGAATACATCGAGGGGAATGTGACTCATGTCTATAACAAAGAGTCAAAAATGATAGTAACCCAACCTATGTGATTGATAAACTCATGAAGTAGGTTCATATGGGTAATAACAAATCATTTGTTGACTTGGAGATGCACTATCATTATTTTATTATTGAGAAGTCCCTTCCTATGATGTAGATAGTGCAAATTGCAATGTGCGATGGATGAGCATTAGTTCTTAATGGATTACCATAGCCCTTATTGGGTGGTGTGTTTAATTGCAATGCACACTTGATGGATCCATTTATATGGTGTGAAAGTGGGGCTGCTTCGTATGAGAATGTAGATATATTCTCTAGAGCGCTCATGAATATCCAGGTAGGGCGCATGGCCGATTCGCGCCAACCCGTTTTGAACAGCTCGGTTCTATGAATGATATGTGGGTTGTAGGTCAATGATTCATAATTAGGAAGATTGGTTCATAGAAACTTTATGTTTCACCAACTTCCTGTGGGACACACTTACATATCCTAGGTAGTGGTTCATAGACCAAAAGTCACCATTATTGATGCATTGAGTTCTCATGTTTCCTCCTCTTCTCTCTCGTTCCTATTATCCTTTCTTTTAATTTTGAAATAGTGGGGGATTGTTAGTATTTTGAGAGTATTTCAAATTAAGCCAAGTTCTTTTAGTCCCACATTGGATAGGAAAAGAACTCTTTAGTGTTTATATATGGAGTCCCTTTCATGATGGGTTGTGTGGGCTAGAAACCAGGGGGTGCTCGCGCGCACACAAACCCATTGAGGCCCAGTGAAGGAAATTGGGTTACCGAATCCAGAAAACCTTAATGCGCATGTGCGCCTGCATCGCACGCGCAGGGGGGTTGCAAATCTGGGTTTCAGAGCCTCGCGGGTGGGCCCGAATAGGCTAAGTTTTGCCAATTTTATTTTTAGATTTAAAATTAAAATAAAATCTTTTCAAATCCTGTCATAATATTTGGGTCAGAAATAGCTGTTGAGATTCGTATCTTTCCATGTCCTGTCCTGTCATTGCAGTGACACTTTCCAAGGCTTTCTCTGCACAAGGAAAGATTGGTTCTCTGTCCAAGGATTATTTTCTCTTCCCAAAGTTTTTCTAATGATGATAAACTCTCTTTATAAAGGATCTATTCCCTACTCTCAAAAACATAACTCAACCATCTTCCTCTTCCTCTGAAATTTCCTTAGACTCTTCAGTTCTTCCCTGCATCTCTAGAGGAAACAAAACCGAGCTGTTCGAGGGCCTGTGCATTGCGAGTGCACGCTTGCAGGGCCAGCGATCGTTGAATCCTGGAGGGTAGGCCGCCATCAACCTGCTGCACCGAGATACTCTCTCAGACGAGAGTGATCTACTCTTAAGAACAGTGCTCCGCACGCCTCAATCAAAATAGAGAAGTCCTTCCTTCTTGAAAGTTTAATTTAAATAGTTTAGCAGTATTTCGTATATCATTTTCCAACATGTGTTAACTAATTGACCATGTTACATGCTCGTGCATGTGGATTTCTCTACTAAGAAACCCAGCATTAATAAGAAACCAAGGATGAAATCCTCCAGTCAATAGAAAAAACCGAGTCGTCGAAAGAGTACCAAGCTTCCTTGGTCGGATCTCGAGCAGGGCCGGAGTTGGAAGAGCCGAAACTCGATTTAGGGCGTGTTTGTTTCCCGTAATTGGTCTGCAAGTGGTAAAATGGAATTACAACAAAATCATTTATGATGTTTGGTTGAGACCGTAAGTTGTGAAACACACTTGCACTCTAAACAGTTAATTTTGTGATAAAGTAGAATTGCAGCACAAAGAGTTAATTTTGCTGTCATGCAAATCTGTATTGCATGCAGTTAATTGTAGTTAGATTAATATTTTTTTATTATAAGATTAATCTTTTTAAGTTATGAAAACTTTTTTTTTTTAAATTGTGAGACTAAATTTAATTATTAGATTAAAAAGAGTTGGTGCTGCCAGCCAACGTGAAGATTCACCGAGATGATTTGGAACTGGTTGCTCCAAAGTATCATTCATGCGGCTAACACAAGAAGAATGGATCTTGCTTATTTTGATTGAAAACTTTCACGAAGATCTCCAACGATGATGAGGCGAAGGTGAGGGAAGATATTGAAAAAATTATATTTAAAAAAAAAAAACTTCAACATTGCGCGAAGCGAAAGTGACCCAGCGCTTAATTTGAGATTTTTTTAAAAGAATTTTTTACTACTTTGATGATTCTTCCTTTCATTGTTATTATTATTTATTCTTCCTTTTCCTAAGTTTAATTCTTCTCTTTGACTTCTTGAAAAATTCCGCTTTTGTCCAAGTTTTGTCTTCTATTTGTTTAAATCAAGATTTTCTTCTTTTCTTGGTTACTGATTATTTCTTTTCATTTTTCTTCCCATACTATTTATCTTTAGTTTTTTTTAAAAATTTCCTGATTCTGTTCTATATATATATTTTTTTTCTTTTTGTCCCTTTTTAATGTATTTTTTAGCTTATCATTGTTATCTGATCAGTTTTCAACTTCCCTGTAGATCATGACACATGTCCTGCTACCGAAAGACACTCCGAGTGGTCAATGACTCCTCCATCAAGTCCAGCACGGACATGTGTGGAAACTCTCACGAATCCATCATGAGGCCACATTCAGTCCGGAGTCACTCTCACGGACTCTCGATTAATTCGGAGTCATTCCGGCAGTCTGTAGGCCCCAGCCTCCGAAACGAAAACGCTCCGAAAAAACTGTCGTTTCTACGCTGGTTACATCTCATCGACACAATTCTCGCGATTCACTGTTTCAGTTACGTTGCCAGGTTATCCATACGTTCAGACATTACAACGCCCTCACATCAATATCAATGCATGCTGTTATGCATAGTGGCAGATATTTCTACATAACAATCCAAACAATTAAGAGGCGCGATCTGGACGGTTACGAGGAAATCACAACATGCTAATCGTGCAGTTGCAGAGATTTGGAATACCTATGTTTGTGCATTAAGAACTCATTCAGGTATTAATATTGCTTGTTCTCCAAAAGGAAAGATGTTCACTTCTAATTACCACAAAAACACCACACACACACCTCTTTACTTTCTTTCAACGAGAATACTCATTCTCATGCCTGAGAATTTATTCGGGCACCATACCGATGCTCTTGACCTAAAAAGTGTTTTCTTTCTTGTGTCTTTCTTGACAGATCTGATCGGAAGCGTTCAATCGTCTGTGGTGGAAAATCCCCACCACATTATCCTTTCTCCAATTCATCTTTATATTTTCCCAAAATTTTTCTTTTACTTTTCTTCATTTGTTTATGTTTTTTCCATATTTCTATTTTATTTTCTATTAATTTTATTATTAATTTTTTTTATTTTAATTTTTTTGATATTCATTATCTGACTAAATTAAAATTTAATTCTTAATCTATAAACTTCTTATTAAATGACTCAACTTTTACTATGAGTTTCTTTCTTTTTTATTTTATTATTGTACTTTTTATTCCTTATTTTCTTTAATTGAAACTTTGTACACTTCTTATTTTCTACTTTACAGATTATTGTATGTTTCTTCCATATTTTTTTATTTTATTTACTATTTATTTCTTATTTTCAATTTTTTTATTTTTAAAAATTTTCTCACTTTTATTTTTGCTGATTATTCTTTTTTCTCTTTTTCTCATTTTTTTCTTGGTGATATTTCTCTTCTTTCAAAATATTTATTTACCTTTTATCAATATACTTCATTTTGTTTTCTTTTGGACATTTTACTCTTTTTTCATACTTCTTTATTTTCTTTTTTCTCGCTTATTTCTTTCTTTCTTTTCTTGACTGTGTTTCACTTTGAATTTTTTTTCTCTTTGATTAGATTTTCATTTTTTTTTAATATTTTTTTTAATTTTTTCTTTTCTATTTTTGATTAGCTTTTCTTGTAAATTCATTTCATTCTTTTGAGAAGTGTTTTAAACTATTAAGCTAATTTGCTTCTTTTTTTTCCTTTATTTTTAATTGAATAAATCTTGATAAGAAAGAAAAGAAAAGAATTAGAAATGAAGAAAATTAAAAAGATCTTGATAAAAGATCAAAGAATTGAAAGAAAATAAGTAGAATGGAATTATTAAATTATGTAAACACAAAATGAAAGAGAAAGAAAACAAAGAAATCGACAAAGTAATACGAAAAAAATAAAAAATTAATGAAAATATTGTAAAAAGGATGAAGACATAATATAAATAAAAGAAGGATAATATATTCAGGAAAATAAAGAAAAGAAAAAGTGAAATAAATATGAGAAAAATGCAAATGATGTATAAAAAAATAAGAATAAGTCTAGAAATTTTTTTAAAAAATCTGGGCGAAAATAAACGAAAACTATTGCAAATATATACTATATTTTGTTGTTATGTTTACTCTATATCTCTATTATTCTAAGATAAAATATAATTGGGTAGTTAATACCCCTTTATTTCAAATTAATTATTTGAATAAAATGTGCAAATTAAAAGTAAACGAAATCACTCCAATTTTACATGAAATCATATCAAATTTGAATCTCAATTTATAATCAAGGTTCTATAATAAAGTAAAAAAGAACACTATGTTAATTTAATAAACATTTCAACGTTTTACCAACATTAAAATTGAATAGTTTTAAATATGTGCACATTTTTGTCACCCCTCCTATTTTCTTATCGTTTATTATTTTGTGATTAGATATATTTATATATTTGGATTCCTTATTATGAACTTTTAGTCTAATTTTACAGGTCACTTTTATTAGAATCCAAATTAAGTTGACTCTTTAATCTAAAAATGAGTTTCCTTTTTACATTAAATTTAAACTCTAATTTGATATAGATATACTTTTCTTGTAATATTTCTAATAAAATTGAAAGTCTATTTATATTTATTTTAAATTGTAATTTTCTATGACCATATATTTCTTGCAAGAAGCCTAATAAATTTAAAACTCTTGATAATTTGGAGAAGGAAAATTTCTGTATATTGATTCACCAAGCAATTACATCAATAAATACAAGTGTGGAGAGATAATAAGTAAAGTATATACGTCTAGATTCAATGTATATTAACACCCCCTCAAACTCACGGTAGATCAAACACCAAGAGTTTGGATAAAACCTCGCGAAACTGATAAGAGGTCTTGGTGAATAAATCAGCTAACTAAGCTCCTAATAGAATGTAGGGAAGAGTGATATTACCTTTCTCATATTCCTAACGAGTAATATGACAGTCGATCTCAATATGTTTGATGCAATTATGAAAAATAGGATTGGAGGTGATATCAATGACACTGTTGTTATCACAATACATGAGAATAGGTGTACTAACAAAGACACCCATATCACCGAGGTCGGGTAACCATCAAAGCTCTAAGGTAGTATCAGCCATAGAGTTAGTATCAGCCATAGAGCGATATTCATCCTCAGTGCTCGAGCGAGAGACAGCATCCTGATGCTTGCTAAGCCAAGAAATTAGGATGAGCCCAGAAAAATACAAAAGTCTGCATTGGAGGGGCGTTTGTCAGGATCATCAACCCATCCATCATCAGAATAAGCCCGAAGAGAAAGTGATGAATCAGAACTACACAGCAATGATCGAGAAATAGTGCTTCGGAGATAACGAAGCACAGAAGTAATGCAGCGTAATGAGCTGAGGTGGGAGCGCTAACAAACTGACTGAGGACATGAACAACCTGAGAAATATCTAAGCGAGTAGCATAAAGATATATGAGAGAACCCACCAGTTTTTTGTACTACGTAGGCTGCGGTAATAGAGTACCATTGTCGAGTCTGAGTTTGCGATGAAGCTCAATAGGTGTGAAATTGGGAGCGGATACAGAAGCAGCAGGATCATTCAGGGTGGCACAATCAAGAATGTCATTAATGTACTTCTGTTGAGACAAAAGATAACCACGAGAGGAGTAGACAAGCTCAATACCAGGAAAATACTGTCGAAACATCGTATAATCAACCATGCTCTCTGTATAACCAGCAGAGGGGAGAAATTGATGAAAACGCTCATACTAAGAACAAGGTGCCTATCTTAGACCATAAAGAGCTCATCGAAGTTTTCATACATGCCCAGGGGAAGCAGTAATACCAGGAGGATATTGCATATAAACAACCTCATAGAGATCACCATTTAGGAAGGAGTTTTTGACATCCATCTGATAGAGTAGCCATTGATGGTTAGTAGCGAGAGCAAGAAGAGTGCGAATAGAAGTCATTTTTTTCACAAGGGCGAATGTTTACTTCAAATATTTACATGAACTTATTTTTGTGAAATTTATGGAGTTTTATGAGCATTTATAGGTATTTAAAAGTCTAAATTTTCTAACCTATAATCCTAGCTTTGGGCTACTAGGGGTCGACGGAACCAGGGCTCGGTGTTCGGTCGACCGGTCAGTCGACTTGTAAGTACACCTAGAGGGGGGTGAATAGGTGTACGGCTAATCTAATGAACGAAATGTGAAAATTAAAATTTGCAACACACTTAGTGTAACCAACGAGTGTAGCCGAATTCCCGGTGAAGGGATCTGAACTAACTCCTCTTGATTCCCCTGAATAAGAGTTGAGGTGCAATATGAAGCTCTCGTGGTTAAAAATAAGTGAGGCACACACAAACAACACAAGCATGTAAATGATATGGCAATGTATGCAATGCACAAAGTAAGAGAGAGTCAATGGATCAAACGTAAACACCGAGATTTGTTTCGAGGTTCGAGCACACAGTTCTACGTCCCCGCCTTCACACAGAAGGATTTCCACTAACTTGTCCACACAGGACTCCCACACAGGGAACCTCCACTGAGGATTGGGGCAATTACAATAACCGAGAGTACACAATTCCTCTCTCAAATACAACACAACCTCTACACTTAGAGGTTAGGTAGAAAGTCACTCAAACACAATCACCTCACACTTGAGCGATGGGCACAACACCAAACAACCAATCAACCTCTCACTAGAGGGATAGGGCACAAAGCCACCACTCCAATAATCAACCTCTATGAAAGCGGGATATCACAAATTATGAGGGTTTACAACTTGGTGATCAAAAGACTACAAACTAATTCTTTTCCCACAAAACAAAGATCCTATAGAGAGGATAGAATGATAAGCTCAAGTGTGAGAAATAAAGAGTTTGAAAATAAAAAACAAAAAGAAAAACTCTAGGAAAAAACTCTAGATAGAAATGTAAATGAAGATCAAATCAATTCCCAAAGAATTTTCTTTTCAATGATTTTCTAACTCTTTAAAAATAAAGATGAAACCTTTAAAGCCAAAAACTCTTTTAAAAAACTTGCTTTTAAACACTTGAGAATGGGAGAAATTTAGCTCTTGAAAACTTAGTGAAAACCAACTTCAAATGGGGTATTTATAACCCCATGAAAATTCTGCCCGTTGGAAGCTGACAAGGTCAAAAATGATCTTCCGGTCGACCGGCCAACGGTCAAAAATATGACCGTTGAGCCTGCCGGTCGATCGCCCGGTCGACCGTGCCAAATCCAGAGAGCAATTGCTCTCTGGCCGGTCGACCGCTCGGTCGACCGCCTCCACCCGAGATTGGGGCACTTACAGTCGGTCGACCGCTCGGTCGACCGGCCTAAGTGGCTAGCCATGTGCACGTCCTTGTGCACGTCCTTGTGCACGATTATAGGATTCAAAAATTTATCTTTTTATTACCAAATAAATCCCATAAAATCTCTAAAAATCCACAAAAATAGTTTCAGTATAATACTTTGATATACAAAGATGTTTGAGTAAAAATCAAACCATGTTACAAACATTTTGAACTATTTTTGTAACTTAGAAATTTTGCCGAAAACCAAAATCGTATTTTCCAAAACTTGAATTTTTGAAAAGAAAAATCGTTTTGTCCAAAACTCATCCAAATACAAAAACATGATATTGAAACAACTTTTAGGCATGTTGTATATGGACATAATCCAATATACATGAAAAAGATATATATCAATGTTTTTGACATTAATTCGAAAATAAGTTTTGTTTAAATACAAAACCCAAATACATGAATAGGTTATCAAAATAAGCTTTTCTAAGAATATGAAGCATACATGTATATAGAACAAATCTAATATACATTAAATCATGTAAACTTATTTTGACTCTATCTATTCATGAAAACCAAGATCGGTTAAACCAAAAACCGAAAACCAATAAACATGAAACGTGTGTGTTGTGAACTTGAGCATATCACACTATCTAAGTTTTAACAATGGATCTAAACTATAAACTAAATAATGTACCGAAGTCTTCTTGTAGAGCGCCATCTACAAGTCGACTCGATCCAAACGTGATCCACCGAGCTTGACTCCAATGAGTGCTAGATATGAACTTTGATGCTCAGGCTTTTGAATCACCATGTGAAAGCTCCAAAATACCTTTGTTGAAGCTAATCACCTACTAATATATTGGTTAAGTATCTAAAACTAAACATCACAAGATTATTAGTAAACTATAACTACATGAGTTAATCATCATCAAAACTAGAATGGAAGGCCTTTGAGCCAACACGACTGAATGTGCACAAGGACGTGCACAAGACCTTAGCGTATGGGTCGGTCGACTGCACGGTCAATCGACTGGATCAAACCCGCTCTCAGGTTTGGCCGATCGATCGGGCAATTGACCGACAGGCTATTTGCCTTTGGGGGCGGTCGACCGACAGCCCCAACGGTCGAAAATTTGACCGTTGGCCGACAGACATGTCTGGGTCTGTTTTGACCCCAACGGCTATATTTTCCAAACCTCTATAAATATAAGTTTTGAGGCCAGTTTTCTACAAGATTTATAAGAGCAAAATTTTCACCTTCTCACGTGTTTTTAACAAAGTTTTTCAAAAGACATTTTTGAGCCAAAAACTTTCATCTTTATTTTGTTTTAAAGTTTTGAAAAATCAAAAGAAAATAAGTTTTGAGATTCTAGTTTCTTGTCCAAAATTTTATATCATTTTTAGAGTTTTTTTCAAGTGTTTTCTTTATATTTTCTTTTCTAAAAACTTTGTTTACTCACATCTTGAGTTATTTATCTCAAATCTATCCTCTAGGATCTTGTATTGAGAGAGATTTTATTTGTGGTCTTTTGAGATCACCGAGAATTGTTTGTGATATTTGTGATCACCAAGCTGTAATCTTTCTTTGCTTTGTACCTTCCTCTTGTGTAGAGGTGTGTATGAGAGAGAGTTGGAGTTGTGTACTCCAGTTTGTATTTATAATTTCTCAGTGGAGGTGCCTTTGTGGAAGGTCCTATGTAGATATAGTGAAAATCCTTCTGTGTGAAGGCGGGGATGTAGAGCAGTGGCTTGTACCACGAAACATATTTTCTTTTTGTGTTTGGATCTTTTCTCTCAACTCTCATCTCTTTATATCTTGCATTGTTATTATTTCTCATATACATACATGCTTGATATTGTTTGTATGCTCACACTTGTGATCAACCAAGAGAACTACTGAAGCTCCTCAACTCATAATTTGGAGGAATCGTGGGGAGAAGTTTCAGAGCCCTTCACGGGAATTTGGACTCACTCTTGATTACACGTTGTGTGTTTGTAATTAGTTCTTAAATTTCGCATTATTTTACACTATATTAGCACTACACTTATTCACCCCCTTCTAGGTGTACTTTCATTGATAACATCCAAAGACGTGTCTCCTCAGAGGTGAACCCAGCCACTGCTTTAGTGAGACTAGGAAGCGGATGGTGATGAAGAATACTACCCGTAATGCCTCAAACTTAGGATGTAATTGCATGACAAAGTGGAACAAGTTCCGACGATCTCTCTACTTCTTGTACTCGAGAGCGAACGTAGACATGAAATTTGAATAGGAACTTATATTATTTGCAATTCCTCCCAAAAAGCTGAGAGCAGCGAGTAGAAGTGCTTAATAGAGTGGCCCCTCTGCTTGGCCTCATGAAGAGCCTGGGACAACTTATACTCTCGAGCAGCACCGGACTGGACAAACATATGGCTTAGAGCCAGTCACTGCTTCCTGGATGAGTCGAAGGACCGATAGATAGTCAAATAGGAATGGAGACTGACCTCATAATATATGCCATTATTTGCTCGTTAGTGCGAATCCACTGATCTTGAGTAAGTGCTGATGTAACAGAGTCGGATGGTAGCATGCAGTAATTGTAGAGGAACCAGATGATGTGATGGAGATAGCTGGCGGGCATTTAATAGTTCTTTTAATGTAACCCCAGATTTCGAAGGCACGAAGGTTATCTTGCATCCTGAGAGCCAATGTAGTATAATTCTCAGCATCTCAGAGTTGGACATCAAGAACATGATAATCAAACAATCCTATCTTATCCATGGAATAAGGAAACTTTAGGATCGAGAGAAATCTGATCGGGAAGAAAATCAGGTTCTGGTTCTTTTGTGGCCTTCTTTTTTATAACTGAAAGAAGGAAAATACTACTTATATGGTTGAAGAGGAAGTAAGGGAGCGAGAGCAGAGGAAGAGGAAAGGGAGGAGCTGGGATTCACAGAGGAGGTATGAGTGCGGGTGGTTAGCAAAGCAGAGGGCAAGGTCGCTGGAGGATTTTGAGGCGACGACGAGGATCCAGGGGTCGAAGGATCTGATTGGGAGGCTAGAGTCGAAGCAGGAGGGCGGTGAGTTCCAGAGAGACCGATCAGAGAGATCAGAGAGGATGGCGTGAGCTTCAAATGGATCGGGCCACAAATCAAGAGGACGGGCGGGCTTCAGATCCGATCGGGCTTCAGATGAGGAGGACGGCTACAGATGAGGACAGCACGAGCGATCAAAGAGATCGGGGACGGTGAACTTCAACGGATCAAGGAAGGCGAGATTACGGGCAGAGACAGCGATCAGAGAGCGGCGATGTTGATCAAAGAGCGAGCAACGACCGATTAGAGATTGGGGAGACGATGAATCTCCGGCAACTATGACGTCCACGAGGGAGAGAGAAGGTGTCAGCTAGATTAGGGTTAGAGTTTTTGACTAATAGGCTCTGATATCATGATAATTTGGAGAAGAAAATTTCTGTATATTAATTTACCAAACAATTACATCAATATTTACAAGTGTGGAAAGATAAATAAAGAAACTATACACGTTCAGATACAATATATATTAACAACTCTAAATTTTAAAATGAGATTTGATTAAAAATCCTAATTAAATTAAGACTTTAATTGATAAGTAGAAAATTTGGTATTTCTTGATTGGGATAGTGGGTAGAATTATTGTTGTTAATAACTACTCTGAAACTTCTAGTTAAATTTTTAAGTTAGATTTTTTTTCTCCATAAATTGAGTAAATCTAATTTTATTTAGATTTTATAGATATTATAAATTCAAGTTTTTAGTTATTAAAAAAAAAACTAAACTTTGTCTTTTTAAATAAATCAAAACATATATGCAAACTTTTCTTTAAATAATTTTTTGTTTGATAACTCTAACACAATGTAATATCTAATGATTATCTAATAGCTCCCTAACTTTAGGGGAAAGAAATTGTCAATCTTTCAAATATAAGCTTTTATAAATTAAAGTGTTTGATTTATATAATGGTTTAAAAATAGATTATCAATAAGTTGTGCAAATTTAATTATCTCCAATCTATCCTTACATTATAACTACATAAAATATATATAGATAGAGAGTTATGAATTATATTGAATAAATATGTATTCAGTTATCGAAATAATTATTTTAGATATAAAAGATAAAATAGATCTCCATCTAAATAGAGTCTAATTTTCAAAACTTATAACATGTGAATCTAAATTTATATTTATAACTAATATTCTAAAAAAATAAAAGAAGTTATTTTCTTAGGTGTTCTTACTTATCACAATCAGGTGCAGATATTGACACCCATGAAATTGATTAACACACCCATCAGATTATTATAAAAGTGCAATTAGTTTTTTTTTTTACTCTTTTACCAATAAAAAATAGTCCAAAATGCCCCTCTTTTTTTTTCTCCCAATTTTGTCATAGCGGAACTGATGGCCATCTCTCTGAATTCCTCTCTGCCTTCAATTCTCTGCAGAAGAGACCCATATTAAAGATATTGCTATTATTATTATTATTTGAAAAAAAAAGCCTTGCTTGCAAAGCAAGGTTTGAATCCAGATCTCTTACCTACTGCAGAGAGATTTTATCAGTTATATACAATGAAACTCACAATAAATTGATAGATGTTTTGCAATTCTGTTGATTACTTTCACTTTAAGATCACAAGGCTTGAAATGGTTTGATGTTCCTTCCTTGTATTCGAATATTTTGACCACCTTTTGTAAGCTTATCGGAACTAGCAACTTTTATTCCCCTTCACAAAAAAGAAACTGGATGGTTAGAAGTTTCTGGGCCTTCCATTGTTAACTACATAATTATTGCGAGATCAACGGCTATTAATCCTCGATTAACGATCATTAAAAGACAACAATGTTATTAATTTGTGCGAAATAGTTCCGTACGATTCGCATTCCAGTGCCCAGTCTCACTCAGCCTCTCGCCTTTTGTCAAGGAGTGTAAATATTGTGATTGTTACCCATCACATGAGAGCGAGAAAGGCTAATGAGAAATGGAGAATGTGCGTGGACTTTTTGTATGTAAATGTTGTATTCCCAGTAGACAATATTTCATTGTCTAGAATGAATCTGTTGGTGTACGGATCTTCTTGCTAGTTGTTGAGTTATGTGGATGCATGTGCCGAAGCGTAGGGCCGGACGGCCAGTAACGGGTCGGTTCCAGATGTGGATGCATGTGCGAAGAGGAGGCGATCGGGTAAAATTCTCAATCTTTGTTTTAATATTCCTCTTATGACTGGTGGCGAGTCGTGTCAGTTCTGGGTTTTCTATATCCATATATTACTCACGAATTCGGGACTGGTTCTGAATTACTGCGCGTCGTAGGTCGGGACTGGGCGATCAGGTAAAATTTTCAGCCCTAACAGAGAGTAAAGAAAGATTCCATCTTATCCTCTACGTGGAAACAGTGACTTGCTAGTGTATTAGATAGTTACTGGGCTTAATCATGAAGCTCCCATCAATTCGTTCTGCATGCTTTAGAGCTAGGTCCCAATGGAGTATGGAAAATTCTGCTGGCAGGAAAGTGATTGGGTCTGCAAATAATCCAGAGTTCAAACCTCAACCTATATTGTCTCTGTTTAACTACCATTGTATGCTTCCAACATCAACATTTTGTGTGCATTCAAGGCCTAACAGTGTGTGTGACAAAGCTAATTGGAGACCTGGACATAAAGTGTCGGTGGCTGGTCCCCAAAAACAAATTGTGTGAATGAACCAAATGGTGAAAATGGCTTTCTAACTAATTAATCTAGCTTTAATTTACTCAAAAAAAAAAAAAAAAACCTAATAGATTACTAGGCTTGGATTCAAACTGACCCAGAGGAGAAAATACCTGATAGATTACTTGTTCCAAAACTTTTTTATCAAATTTACCTCAAATAGTTTCTTCTTCTTCTTCTTCTTCTTTTTTCAGTGTTATCAGGATGGAGGTCTCTTTCAATTCCTCTCTGGAGCTTATAAGTCTCTTTTGGCTTTGTAGTGGTGACCCACGTCTGGATCAAGAACTTGGCTCTCGTCATCAGAAGTTTCTGAAGACACCCGCAAGGAAAATCTCCGAGCAAGAGTATCGTACAGAACACTCCCGAGACTATTCTCCTCTCCCGAAGAAATTAACTCTCTCGAAGATTTTCCTCCTCCCAAAGTCAGTTTCCTGACTTAAGCAAGACAGCCTCTGCAAAAAACTCCATTAAATCCCGCTTATATTTGTGGAGTCCGTTACGCCATCAGGTCATTCCATATTTCAAACGTGGTTCACGATCCCTATTTCAATGCAAGCAGTTATAGAAAGCAGCAGATATTACTCCCGCCAATCAAGAGCACAATCCGGGCTGTTACGAGAGATCGCAACATGTAGATCATGCAGTTATTGTATCCCGCATGACTCACACCGTCAACAGAAACCCCGGACATATAAGATATTTAGAAAGGATAAGGACATTAGACATAATTCTTTGGACTAGAGATATTTAGCAAGAAGAAGAGAGTTCTCTAAAAAATCCACTGCAATCTTCTGAAAATAGTGAATTCTTTCCCTTCTCGCGGTGATTTTTCCCAAATTAGGTTTTCACGTAAAATCTGAGTTGTTGCGATTGTTTCTTCTACTTTCTCTTAGATCCAGCTTACAAATTGAAGTATAGATAAATTTCTTTTGGAAATTTACCCCTACATTTTTGGTATTTTCATTGAAATCTGAGTCCTCACACTCAAGATTTGTCTCCTTTCGACCTTCCTCACATTTCCTCTTCTTGATCAGCGATGGCCTCACACAAGAAAGCTATCGATAGTGCAACTTCCAAGAAAAAGGACAAAGCAGCTGCCAGAGATGCAACCTCCAAACGAATCAACAGTCAACTGTTCGTGGAAGGCACCACCTCCACCACTTTGCAGGAGCCGTCTATCGGCGCCTCACTCCACAACAACATGAAGACTATCTGTTTCAGATGCTCCAAGAGATGAAAGAGCAGATGGAGGAACAACAACAAAAATTAGATTGCGAGCAGAGCAGATGATACTCGACCGCAATAACATCCTTCAGGAATAGGAAGAGCTGATGCTGCTCAACCAACAGCTACAGGTTCACGTCGTCGCCCTTCAGAACAGGTCCACGCGGGCAGAAGGCGATGCCAAGAACGGTGCATCCCCAGATCTCCGTGTCCTCGAGGAGCTGATCCAGAAGTAGACCATGGAGGCCAAGCTTCCCCAGTACTTGGTTTCGACTACTCACCTTCACAGCTCCCCGCTTTCTAAGGATATCCAAGTGTGTAAGCTTCAGAAAAAGTTCTTGACTCTCACCTTTGACAGTTACACCAGAATGAGCGGTCTGGTCCAGCACATCCGCAACCTTCAAGATAAGATGATACTCTACTCCTAGAATGACCCGGTAATGTGTCTTACATTCCATCTAGTCTTAAAAGTACAGCGTCAGAGTGGTTCTACTCCCTACCACCCCGTTCTCTCCATAACTTCTCAGAGATCACCGAGGCCTTTCTCACGCAGTATGCTACTCGCCAAGAAGCCAAAAGGAGTAGCCACATTTTCTCTCCTCAAAATGAGGCAAGGAGACAGCCTCAAATTTTATATCAAATTCTTTCAGAGCTAGCTCGCCAAAATCTCCAATTGCGGAGAGGAAATATCTGCACTCGTGTTTATCAGCAGGTTACAGTCACTTACTTCTTATATAAGCATCTTCTAAAATACAATGTCGTCAAAATGAGCGAAACTCTCTCTCGGGCACAATCATTCATCCAGCTGGAGGAGGTAATGAAGGCTTCCTCTAACCCTTCAACAAAGCCTAGCGAGGACGGAACAAAGTCAAAGTTCGCCCGTGAAGCTCCCGATTATGTTCCTGACCGACATAGGGGGCAACATTCCTACAAGAAGCAGGCGCTCTCCATAATGCCATTAAGTCCAATCTAGGGCTACAGATCAGCAAACTATTTCACTCCATTAATACTTCTGATCGATGAAGTCTTCAACACCTTCAAAGATCAATTATGGGTCAGACGCCCAAAGCCAATTCTGCCTAATCCGTCAATGATTGGGTCAGAGGAGTATTGTTTCCACGACTAAAAGGGACACCAAACATTCATTGCTGGGCGTTTCAAAGATATTTGAAAGAGCTTATCCAACAAGGCTTCCTCAAGGAGTACGTCCTCACCCCCGAGGTAATTTCGCGAAAGATGAACGCCTCGTCCCAAGAGCAGAACGTGATCATTCAATACTGGGCAGTCCACTGAACTGCCAGATTCCCTTTCAGATAGTGTACACTCTTCTGAACCCTCTAATTGTATTACATTTTAGTTAAATACTGTTCCATGATTTACGCTTTGCAGATACAGCCATCAGCATTCGCCCTGATGATGGGATTTTCCCTGCTCGGAGGCAATCATGATCACCCTCCGATGACGGGATATGCCCCCATTTGGAGGATCACGTTTGTACACTCCGAGATGGGATAAGCCCCTACATGGAAGAGTTAACACAGACAATGACATACATCCAACTCCAAGATGGGATTTTCCCCACTCGGAGGCAACCAAGAAAGCCCCTCGATGATGGGATATTCTCCTACTCAGAGGCGGTTCCGACCTCCAGTATCCATAACGCGGTGTGAAAATCTGCTCCATAGCGCGGCATTGAAACCCACACCGAGATGAGATTTTCCCTATCGGTATCCATAACGACTTGTCGGAACCCACTCCATAGCGCGGCGTCAGAACCCGCACCGAGATGGGATTCCCCCACTCGATATCCATAACGCAGTGTCGGACCGCTCCATAGAGCGGCGTCAGAATCCGCACCGAGATGGGATATCCCCCACTTGGTATAGATAACGCGGTGTCAGAACTCGCTCCATAGCGTGGTGTCGGAACCCGCACAGAGACGAGATTTTCCCTACTCAGTATCCATAACGTGGTGTTGGAACCCGCTCCATAACGCGATGTCAGAATCTGATCCATAACGCGGCATCAGAACCCACACCGAGATGAGATTTTCCCCACTCGGTATCCATAGCGTGATGTCGGAAGCCTCCCCATAACGCGGTGTCAGAAACTGCACTTGCCTACGGACTTTTCTAGATCGTCCTATGGGAGTCAAAACCCTATGCTGTAAGATTTCCCACTCGAAGTCCTCCACTCTGATGTAGGGATTTTCCCTCTCAGAGCCCCTGTCTGTTCCGCTGATGGAATTTTCCTTACTCAAAGCAGGCAAGCCTACAACTCCCCTTATCTAAACATACAGGGGTATGAATACATACATACATATTTTGTTGTGAATTTTCCTACTCGGGAGACAGCTTCGTTAACGAGAAACTCCCGCATGAGAGGACAACTCCGCTGTTGGGCTTGTTCCCACGTTGGAGGTACCGAATCGTCGACTGGGCAGGGGCCCTTATCCGGAATAGAAGCATCCAATCTGTTGTTGGGATTTCTCCCACCTTAGATCGACTTTCTGTAGGTGTTACCGGACTATAGCCGTGCGCGAAATCAAGTATATTCATGAGGGTTTCCTTATTTGGATTGTCCCCTCGACGTACCAATCTGTGAGGTCATACGTCCAATTATTTTCTAAAGGTAAGACATACAAACACCAATGTGGGACAAATCATCACTTGGAACACACAGTCATCCCTTGATATCTTGAAAATTGAAATTGATTCCCTGAGCATACATACACCTCCAAAGAATACAAACAACGAAAAATCCGGCAAGATCTAAACACACATCTCCATTTTTTATTCCAGAATCGCTTTCATTACAAAATTTTTCCGATAATGTCTATTCAATTACATACTCTGTTACATCTTACAAGAGAAATATGAGGTCTATTACGTGTTTATGTTTACTTTTATTTTGAAAAAGAAATACAGATGACATGTTCATACTCATACTCGTCAAAAATCGTGATGCTGAAGCAAATAAAGATCAATCAAATCGGAGAACGCTTCATACAAACGCGATTCTATTGCATACGCCACCAACCGCAACGCCCGAGGAAACCTTAGGGAAGTTCCTACACAAAAATATGAGGTTTCTAAATGGAGGACCACCTTTTTCTCCCCGATTAGAGCACGCCTTCAAGACAGCCAGACTATCCCCTTACCAACATGCAAGAACGTGTTAGCATCACATCACAGTCTCTCCCTCCCAAACAGGTATCCAGGAAGGGGCGCCTCATCATCTCAGGTCATCCACCCATGCTTCCTTTCTAGGCCTCGCCTTAACAAAAGAGTCTCCCAGTGTGAGGACCATGGGACCCGGCTCTGAGCAAAGAGTCCAAAAGGTGAACAACGACGATAGAATCAGGATCCAACACCGTCGCCACTCGAAACCCGAGCAAAACCTCACTTCATCGGTATCTGCCACCAGGAGAAGATACGTTAATCAAATCAAAGCTTGAGCCCAATCTATGCGTCCTCGGCGCCGAGACCTTGTCATCACGAGAACTAAAATTCCGTGACCAGGTCATCGAGAACCGAAATTGTATGGCAAGAGAGCAAATACAACGCAACCACCGTCTTCATCATTGGCATCCTCTCCATCTTCTTCTTACACCGAGTGAAGAAAGAACATCAATTCAATCCACCAAAGCAAGAAATATCAGGAGGGCAGAGGAGAGCCTTCTGAAGTTGGGCCTCCCACTTCCAAAGAACTTTCTATTTATAGACGCAGAAGCCGAACCACTTTGAATTCAAACCTTCATGTCCGCAAGACGATTTTGAATCCTGAATTCTTTAGCATGTCAGATCAATCAGCTTCGATTCAATCCCGCCACACGATCTCCTCCATTATGAAGTCAAGATTTGGATCATTAATTACCCAGCTGTCTTCATCAGTTTTCAAAGAAAGCCAGAGTACTAAGAAGCATTGACCAAGACTTTTCAGATTATAAGTGACACCTCAACTTTTCGAGTCAGGACATACTCATTTCCGCTCCACTCTTTTCCTTTGAAGTCAGGAGAAAGAGGAAGCGGGAGGGGCATCTGTAGTGGTCAAAATCTGACCCATGACAGGATCAAGACACGTGGCCCTCGCTGTCAGAAGTTTTCAAAGATTCGTAATGAAAATCTCCAAGCAAGAGTAGCGTCCAGAATATTCTCGAGACCATTCTCCTCTCCGAGGAAATTAACTCTCCCGAAGATATTCCTCCCCATGAAGTCAGTTCTCCCGACTTGAGTAAGACAACCTCTGTAATATACTCCATCAAATTTTCGCCTATATTTGTGGAGTCTGTTATGCCACCAGGTCATTCCATATTTCAAACGTGATTCACGATCCCTATTTCAATGCAAGCAGTTATAGAAAGTAACAGATATCACTCCCGTAATCAAGAGCACAATTCAGGCTGTTACGAAAGATCACAATATGTAGATCGTACGGTTATTGAATCTCACATGACTTGCACCATCAACAGAAACCCCCGGGTATATAAGATATTTAGAGGGGATAAGGATTGTAGACATGATTATTTGGGTTAGAGATATCTAGTTAGAAAAAGAGAGTTGTTCTTTGAAGAATCCACTGTAATCTTCTGAAAATAGTGAATTCTTCCCGTTCTTCCCGTGGTTTTTTTCAAATTGAGTTTTCACGTAAAATCTAAATCTTTGCGACTGTTTCTTCTACTCTCTCTTACATTCAGGTTACAATTTGAAGTGTAGATAAATTCTTTCGAGAATATACCCCTACAGCCTTCTACATAAGTTTCTTTAGCATTTGGAGCAGCAAAGCTCAGAATGCTAGTTCGTATGTCTTTTGTACATGTAGTGTAGGGGATCTTAGCAGACTTCTAGCTCTATTGAATGTGATTTATTTGTGAACTAATAAACAATCCCATAAATATTCTTCTCAATATATGGAGTGAAGCAAACATTATAAGTATCACAATGTAACATGCATGCAATTATACTAATATTAAAGCATATATTAAGTAGAATGAAATAAAGAGGTTATGAGATGTTAAAGCATACAGTAACTACAATGAAACACAGAGTAATGAACATAAGAGATTAGAGAGATTAAAACATACGTTAAATACAATGTGTGTGTGTGTGTGTGTGTGTGTGAGAGAGAGAGAGAGAGAGAGAGAGAGAGAGAGAGAGAGAGAGAGAGAGAGAGAGAGAGAGTTTAAACTTCATATTTATTTGATTTTCTAATAAACACTAGAAACTATTTATCTTTGAAAATCTCTCCATGTTTATTCCAAGATTCAAGTTTCTTCTAAAATTGTGTGTTATATAATGCTGTTCAAAGCTCTAGAGCTAGTCTTTCTCTAAAATTTTGTGTTCATAATACTCAGTTGTGTATTTTCTTTGATAAACTTATATTAGGCTGAGTTATATAAGTTTACTCTTGACAATAAAATTTTGTAGACCAACTCCCTTGGGCTTGTATCTCATTAGGCTTTTTAAAGTTAAACTAGTCTCCTCTAATCCATTTCTTCTCAACTTTCTCAGCAATCCTTTGATTTTATCTTCGGTTGGCAGCAGATCTGCTTCAGATTCAAGTTAATTAGCGAGTCTATTCCAATCCATTAACAGATACATCAACCGTAGAAATATGTGTGAATGACGTTCACAGTCAGAAGAAGATAAACATCAAACAAGCCACAGCTAGAAACTGATAAAAAAGACCACATTTTTGTTTTCCCTGTTCCTCTCACCCTCAGCAACTCGCATACAATAATAGCTTGAAAATCACTGATCAACTGCAGTTTAGTGAAACGATCAAATCCCAGAAACACTTTCCCAACAACACGTAAACTTTCCCTTGCTCTTTCCCCTTTCTTCACTTCTCAGTCTCCATCCCCACAAAAACACCAGCAAAAGACAAAGAAGAAGAAGAAGAGGAGGAGGAAGATGAAGGATAATAATTCTCCATCACAGTCCCTTCTCAAGTCCAGGAGACTGCTCACCACAATCCCCGCCGTCGCCGTCTTCTTCCTCGTCGGTTACATCCTCGGCTTTCTCTCTGCCTCCTCCTCCTCCTCCTCCTCCTCCTCCCAATCCCCGATCAATCCCCAGACTCCTTCAGTCTCAGTCTCAACACCCCACAAACTAGTAGAGTCTACAGTAGTAAGAAATTCTGTGGAGAGAGAGCCATCATCATCATCATCGTTGCCACCACCACCTCACGATCTCTATCGCTTCCGAACTCGATGTTCAGACCCCATCCCTCACTCTGAAGTGAGGGAAACCATCCTTTCCCGCATCTACAACAACACGTGTCCCTACACGGACTTCCCTTCCGACGAGACCTCCTCCCATCTCCTCCCCGTCTCCGGCAAACTCCGAGGCTGGGGCTCGAGAAACCGGGTCTTCGCCGACCTCATCACCTCGATCCGGCCCCTCACCATCATCGAGCTCGGCACTTTCCTCGGCGCCTCGGCCCTCCACATGGCCGCCATCACGCGCAACCTCTCCCTCCCTTCCACCATCCTCTGCCTCGACGACTTCCGCGGCTGGCCCGGGTTCCAGTCCAAATTCCCCCGCGACCTCCCGCGGCCCCACCACGGCGACTCGCTCCTCCTCCACCAGTTCATGCTCGCGGTCGTCGCCTCCGAGGAGGCCGACAGAGTCATCCCGATGCCGTTCTCCACCGGGTCGTCGCTGGCGGCGCTGTGCGAGTGGGGCGTGTACGGTGACCTCATCGAGGTCGACGCCGGCCACGATTTTCACTCGGCCTGGTCCGACATCAACATGGCCTACGCTCTGCTCAGGCCCGGCGGCGTCTTGTTCGGCCACGATTATTTCACGGCCGCGGACGACAGGGGCGTGCGCAGGGCCGTGAACTTGTTCGCGAAATTGAACGGGATCAAGGTTCAGCCCAATGGCGAGCACTGGGTCCTCTCGCCTAAGCCCCACAGTTAGTCGACTCCATTGTCCAATTCTCAAGTAGCAAAAAATCATCTCATTAGATGATGAGTTAATAATTAATGAGAGTGGTAATGTATACTTTTGTTGTTGTTATAAAAATTGAATTGAACGAGGGACGAGAGTGATGTGATTAGAAAAAAATATATAAAGCAAGAACCGTGGATCTCAGTATATCCATCAAAGCGGGGTTTCTTCCTTGACTCTTTCTTCAATTTTATCCTTCTCTCTCTTCCAGAGAGAGAGAGAGAGCCAGAGAGAGCCGCTCTCTCCTCTCTTCCAGCAACCCTCCCTTCCTCTTTTCCCCTCTTCCCCCCTCCCTCCTCCCTCCCCTCTTCTCCCTCTATCTTCTTCTTCTTCCCTTGTTCCTCCTCTATCTTCTTCGCCGCTCGGTTTCACCAACAAGCGAGTTTTTATTTGCTTGTGATTTGCATAGAGATATCAAAAATATACAACATAGCATTAAGAATTTTTAACTGAGTTTTTTAAAAATACTAATTACATGTTTATTCTTCAAAAAATATTAAATTTACGAGTAAAATTTTTCATACCCACTTTTTAGCTTACCATATCGATACCGGATATCAGTAACAAGTGGGACCTATATCATCTTGTACTGATGACACACAGGAGGGTCAAGCTGCATTAATGTAAGGTTAATGCAAGTGGATAAAGCCCATGCGAGTATAAACATTATTTCCCTAACATTTATATATCAACTATCCATACCAAGGTCGTTAGCATAACATATATATAGTACTCAACAATTATTTGTATGTCATGTACTTTCAAGAATGAAGTTGTAATTGAACATATATAATTAATAGTTTTTGTTAGATTTAATTAATATTAATGGATGTACATAAATTCTAGGAGGATGAGAGTATAAATGCAATTTTAATATTTGTCAAGGGCATATATAAACTTAGTACTTTAAAGGAATAATTAAGCAATATTGTAACTTTTGAAATGCATATATGTAGAAATCTCCTTCTTAATTTAGAAGTTAGATATCCTTGATTGGCTGCTAAAAGCGTGTCTTCTCTAAGGAGTCCAAACCAAGCATTTTGGTTGACTTTGGTATGTCCATCCAAATTCTCAAGTTCCTACTAGTATAATACGAGTATATGTGTACGCAGTTGTTGCCATGTGATTTGATAAAGGTTGATGCCGTGATAATTGCATTCAAGGATAAAAAAAAATAGAAAAAGAAAAAGAGAGAGAGAGAGAGAAAGAAAATTTGGTTTAAGTGTTTGATGATGGAATCAGCTTAACGGCTGCCTAGAAAGAGATTTTTTTTTTCTTTTTCGTTTTTTTTCTTCGGTTTTGTTGTTATAGATAACAATAACAATACATAATTGATGAAGCACGAATTAGTAAATTTGATTACTTTTTGTAAATCACCTAGAGGGGGGTTGAATAGGTAATATTGCTAATCTAGAAACTAAATGCGGAAGCTAAAAATAATTTGCAACAACACTTAATACAACCAACGAGTGTAGCCGAATTCCCCGTGAAGGGCTCTGAACTAACTCCTCTTGATTCCCCTAAATAAGGGTTGAGGTGCTATATGAAGCTCTCGTGGTTAAGTACAAGTGAGGCACACACAAACAATCCAAGCATATAAGGATAAGCAATATGAATCGATGCAAGGACAACTCAAGCATACAAGATATGATACTATGAATGATGCACAACACAAATAAAGAGAGAGAGAGAGAGTTGAGAGTCAATGGATCAAACGCAAACACAAAGATATGTTCCGAGATTTGAGCCCCTAGCTCTACGTCCCCGCCTTCACCGAGAAGGATTTCCAATCCACTAAGGAGTACCGAACTCCTCTCTCAACCTTACAATGCCACCGAGGCAATACAACCACAATCCACCTCTACCGAAGAGGGATAATGCCCGTAGCCAAACAACCACAAATCACCTCTACCGAAGAGGGATACAAACCAATACCACTCCGATCAACCTCTACCAAAGAGGGATACAACAATACAAGGAGGGTTTACAACTAGGTGGTATCTTTCAACCACAAACAATCTCTTTTCCACAAAAACAAATGATCCTAAATAGATAGGATAGGAGATATAGCTCAAGTGTGGAAAAACTAGAGTTTGGAAACAAAAACTCAAAGAAAAATACTTGGGAAAACTCTTGGTAAAAGATAGAAATGAAGAACAAAGTAAATCTCCCAATTTTTCTATTTTCTTTGATTTTTCCAAAAACTCTAAAACAAAATAAAGATTGATCTTTTGAAGCTCTAAAACTTTTTGAAAACTTGTTTTAAACACCAAGAAAGGAGAGAAATTTTAGCTCTTGAAATCTTAGCCAAAATCCCAAAGAAATGGGGTTTATATAGGCCAAACCCTAAAACTAGCCGTTAGCTGAATTCTCAGCCAAAAGCGGCTGGCGGTCGACCGGGCCAACGGTCATAAATATGACCGTTGGGGCATCCCGGTCAACCGCCCGGTCGACCGCAATTTTACAGAGAGCAAAGCTCTCTGTCCGGTCGACCGCCCGGTTGCTGGCCAGACGTGCACGGACCTGTGCACGTCGGTCGACCGACCGGTCGACCGGCTCTGGAATACGGTCGACCGTCTCGGTCGACCGCCAGCGCCTGGCAACCAATTTTCTGGGTCAGAAAAACATGTTAAAAATATTCTAATAAATCTTGTAAATCTTCTAAAAATCCACAAAAATAGTTTTATCATTTTGCATTGATATATAAACATGTGATAAAAATTTCAACTCAAATATCAAGCAATTTGAAACATTTTTGTGTCTTATCATTTTTATCAAAAACCAAAACTGTATTTTACCAAACTTGGATTTTTCAATAGGAAATCTGATTTTTCCTAAAACTCATGAATAGGCATATCAAAATAAGTTTGTTTAAGATATGAAGCATGTATGTATATCGAACACATCTAATATACATAAAAACCATTTAAACTTGTTCTGATCTAAACTATTCATGAAAACCAAAATCCATAAAACGTGTGTGTTGTGCAGTTGAGCATATCAACTATCTAATCTTTACACATGGATCTAAAACACACTAAAGTAAACTATGGATACCTAAGTCTTCTTGACGATCTTCATCTTCAAGTCGACTCGATCCAAACCGTGATCCACGAGCGAGACTCCAACGAGTGCAAGGTATGATCTTGATGCTCGGGCTCTGAAATCACCATGTGAAGGCTTCAAAACTCATCTTGTTGAAGCAATCACCAACTAATATCTTGATTAATGATCTGAAACTAAAATCACAAGATTATTAGTAAACATAACTATATGAGTTAATCATCATCAAAACTAGGGTGGAAGGCCTCTGGGCCAACAATCTCCCCCTTTTTGATGATGACAAAACTCATGGAGTTATATATGCATGGATTAAAGTTAAGCTTCAAAGAAGCTCCCCCTTAACTCATGCATACAAATAAAACATAATAAATATGCAATGAATCACATAAACATGAATGCAAATACATGCATAAACAAACAAATCTTCAAAACGAGCTCTTGATACCATAAACATAAACACAAACAATAAAAAATTTTTTTTTTTTGATAAACAAAACATGCATGTTAAACTCTCAAATAATTCTCCCCCTTTTTGTCAATCATCAATAAAGGGGTTAAAGTAAAAACAAATCAATAAATTTTTCTCCCCCTTTTTGTTTGAACCAAGGAATCAACAAAAGGGTTAAAAACAATAAAACAATGTTCTCCCCTGTTTGTCTAAAACACAAATGATGTAAATAAGGGGTGACAATCAATTAAGATATCAATTTAAAAATATGTCAAAATAGCATCTTGATACCAATTGAAAGTGAACATATAAACCAATGAAAGTAAATAAGGCATTGATACCAATTTTTGAGAAAAACACATAAAAATCTTGATATCAATTGAAATTATTCAAATAAACATCTTGATACAAAATAATACCAATTGTAAGAATTTATCATTAAGAACATATGATATCAAAATAAAAATAATATATATGAGTATACAAAAATGTCAATATTGATACCAATTGAAAGGATCCAATGATACCAATTGAAACAACAATAATATCAAGTGTATACCTCATATCCTATCCTCCCGACCATGTTCAAGTTTAAAATGATTTTCACTATAAGGCATACATGAGCATGATCTCCCATCCAACCACCCTTGGAAGGTAGGGGTTTTCAAAAATAGGTTTGAAAAATAGTGTGTGTTTGAAAAACTCTACCATATTGAAGAAAACGAACTAGTTAAAAGAAAATTTGTAAACTAGTACGAAATCCTTCAAGTAAGGAATAAAACAAAAATATTTTTCATGAAACACATGTAAATTACATGGCACTAAACACTCAAAAACAATAAGGCACATATCATACTCATGAAAACACAATCATGAGAAACATTTAAATGAAGTGAGTGCACAAGTGTTATGTGAAACATATAATCATGAAACTAGTCAATTAAGCTCAATATTTCTCAAAAACATGAAAAACATCAAAACTTGATTTCTTCAAGGCATATGTATGTCAAGTACAAACTAAAGTATACATACATATCGAGTCCACAAATGTATATGCATGAAGGCACGTGGCTCAAAGGATGTATATGTATAATCAATAGTTTAGACAAGATAGACATATACATGAAGTTAAACATATAAACATGAAAACATGAATAAAATAGGAATACAAGTTAAATGCATGAATCATCAAAACTAGACTATACTAGCACATCTAATGGGTACAAATAAGCGTTCAAGCTCAAACATATATAAATTTATTTGTGGCCCACTATATGTACAAGTATAAAACTAGTCTTAATGAAAACTAACATTTAAAACATATATTCAACTAATAAAGCATAAAACGATACATAAATCATCATGATAAACATAAACATGATCATTATGTAAATCCACATGTTATTAGAACTATGATAAACATGATAGTTAAACATATGCGAGAACACAAAAATAATGGTCCATACTAAACATGGGTGTCTCAAAGGCTATACATGCATGTCAAGGATCTAATAATCATGGCATTTTTATAATGATCTATAAACATCAAAACATGCTATAAATAATGAACATGAAAAACATGCAAACATAAATAAGGAGTAAGAGACCGTTACCAAAACTTATGAGGCAACTCTCCATGTCTCCAAAACAAGGTGGTCCTCCCACCAAACCTTCCTTGAAAGTGATGCATCCAAATAGTCCACATGAAGCTCGGAACGCATCCACCTCAAGGTACCGCAACTCTCACGTCATGCGAGAGCCCACACCTACATCATAAACAATAGGGGTGGTCTTTGGTACCCATATCTTTTTGGGTCCATGGGGGTTAGTACCTTTTCTAACCCAAACAAAATTAGTTGCTAAATTAGCATCATGTATTCTATCAAAGTAAAATTTAGCAAGGTAGCCCTTACGTTCACAATGTGTACAAGTGTACACATGAGCATACAAGTGATGATGGTGTCCGTGAGGAGCATGTGTATGCAGTGATGGGTGTGTATGCAAAGATGGAACTTGTTTCTTTCGAACCAAGGATTCCAAGCGTGAATGGCTCACCACACAATGGCTCAAAGTGGAGCCCAAACAATCCACTCTCTTCTTTAGCAAACAAATACCATCATTAATCCTAGAAGAAGAGGTGCATGCAATAGGTAAACTAGGTGAAGCATGGCAAACATGTGCATCCAAATTATTTTTCAAAACAATATTTTTCTTTAAAACAATTTCCAATTCCTTGGAAATAGAAGCAATTTTCAATTTTAAAGAATCATTTTCTTTTAAAACAAAATTAACTTTTGAAGACAAGTTTTCATTTTTCTTCAAAATTATTAAACAATCATTTTTATTTTTCAAAAATTTATTTTCTTTTAGGGCAAGATCAAGTTGAGATTTTAATGAATCCCTTTCATTAGAAATCTTCTCCTTCTCTTGCAAAACATTGTTAAGTCTAGAATGCAAATTTTTATTTCATTGTTAAGGCCTAGACTTTTGTTTTTCAAATATTATATTTTTTTCAATAATTTTTCACACACAATAGATTGTTCTTCATTCAAAGCATTAGCATCCACATATTCATCACATGAAGACCTAGAATTATCACAATCTAATTGAGATTCCAATTGTACCTCAAGGGAGTCATTCCTTGGACCATGAAGCATTGTGAGTCGGATTCTCCACTAGACTCCTCCGGTTGGATTGGGAATTGAAGCTTGGAGGTGGATGTGGTTGTTAACTTGTTCCACACTGCAAAGGCAGAATCAAGGTTAGAAACATGCATAAGATAATCTCTAGAGAGCGTGCTTCTAATAGCCTCAAGGGCTTGTGCATTGGCCCCTATATGATTGCTATTACCAAGATAGCATTTCTTGGTAGCGGTAAGGAAAACATGCAAACCTAGGGTCTTCAAATACATGGACATCCTATATTTCATGTGTCAATGTTGGAGACATCGAACATGGAAGGTGAAAAGCAATCGATGGGTGTAAACTATATGTGTGCAAGCAAATATATGCAAATGCAAATGATAGATTAGCAAACAAGGATCTCACTCCTAGGTTGTAAAACCTAAAGTATCAGGAGCGTAGGCTCTGATACCAATTGTAAATCACCTAGAGGGGGGTGACTAGGTGATAGTGCTAATCTAGAAACTAAATGCGGAAGCTAAAAATAATTTGCAACAACACTTAATACAACCAACGAGTGTAGCCGAATTCCCCGTGAAGGGCTCTGGACTAACTCCTCTTGATTCCCCTAGATAAGGGTTGAGGTGCTATATGAAGCTCTCGTGGTTAAGTAAAAGTGAGGCACACACAAACAATCCAAGCATATAAGGATAAGCAATATGAATCAAATGCAAAGACAACTCAAGCATACAAGATATGATGCTATGAATGATGCACAACACAAATAAAGAGAGAGAGAGAGAGAGAGAGAGTTGAGAGTCAATGGATCAAACGCAAACACAAAGATATGTTCCGAGGTTTGAGCCCCTAGCTCTACGTCCCCGCCTTCACCGAGAAGGATTTCCAATCCACTAAGGAGTACCGAACTCCTCTCTCAACCTTACAATGCCACCGAGGCAATACAACCACAATTCACCTCTACCGAAGAGGGATAAGGCCCGTAGCCAAACAACCACAATTCACCTCTACGAAGAGGGATACAAACCAATACCACTCCGATCAACCTCTACCAAAGAGGGATACAACAATACAAGGAGGGTTTACAACTAGGTGGTATCTTTCAACCACAAACAATCTCTTTTCCACAAAAACAAATGATCCTAAATAGATAGGATAGGAGATATAGCTCAAGTGTGAAAAAACTAGAGTTTGGAAAACAAAAACTCAAAGAAAAATATTTGGGAAAACTCTTGGTAAAAGATAGAAATGAAGAACAAAGTAAATCTCCCAAATTTTCTATTTTCTTTGATTTTTTCAAAAACTCTAAAACAAAATAAAGATTGATCTTTTGAAGCTCTAAAACTTTTTGAAAACTTGTTTTAAACACCAAGAAAGGAGAGAAATTTTAGCTCTTGAAATCTTAGCCAAAATCCCAAAGAAATGGAGTTTATATAGGCCAAACCCTAAAACTAGCCGTTGGCTGAATTCTCAGCCAAAAGCGGCTGGCGGTCGACCGCCAACGGTCATAAATATGACCGTTGGGGCATCCCGGTCGACCGCAATTTTACAGAGAGCAAAGCTCTCTGTCCGGTCGACCGCCCGGTCGACCGGCCCAGTTGCTGGCCAGACGTGCACGGACCTGTGCACGTCGGTCGACCGACCGGTCGACCGGCTCTGGAATACGGTCGACCGTCTCGGTCGACCGCCAGCGCCTGGCTGCCAATTTTCTGGGTCAGAAAAACATGTTAAAAAAATATTCTAATAAATCTTGTAAATCTTCTAAAAATCCACAAAAATAGTTTTATCATTTTGCATTGATATATAAACATGTGATAAAAATTTCAACTCAAATATCAAGCAATTTGAAACATTTTTGTGTCTTATCATTTTTACCAAAAACCAAAAACTGTATTTTACCAAACTTGGATTTTTCAATAGGAAATCTGATTTTTCCTAAAACTCATGAATAGGCATATCAAAATAAGTTTGTTTAAGATATGAAGCATGTATGTATATCGAACACATCTAATATAGATAAAAACCATTTAAACTTGTTTTGATCTAAACTATTCATGAAAACTAAAATCCATAAAATGTGTGTTGTGCAGTTGAGCATATCAACTATCTAATCTTTACACATGGATCTAAAACACACTAAAGTAAACTATGGATACCTAAGTCTTCTTGACGATCTTCATTTTCAAGTCGACTCGATCCAAACCGTGATTCACGAGCGAGACTCCAACGAGTGCAAGGTATGATCTTGATGCTCGGGCTCTGGAATCACCATGTGAAGGCTTCAAAACTCATCTTGTTGAAGCAATCACCAACTAATATCTTGATTAATGATCTGAAACTAAAATCACAAGATTATTAGTAAACATAACTATATGAGTTAATCATCATCAAAACTAGGGTGGAAGGCCTCTGGGCCAACACTTTTACAGTACAAAAACATCATCTTTTCAGTTCCATAATCAAGAGAACGAAAATACAATTCCAGCACATCCTGAAATGCAGAAAATAGAGTCCGCATGCGAAAGTTATGATACTTTCAAGTTTTTGGGGGTAGTTCTGTAAATTCATTAGGGCCCGATCCGTAAATTACAAGCAAAGTCTATAAATTCCTAAATTGTGCTAATTAGTAGCGAATTTTCTTCTTTTATTAGTTTCCTTTTTCTATTAGGAATTTGGAGTTTCTATTTTTATTATTTTCAACTTCTTATTTTATTTTTTTATTTCTTTTAATTAGAACTTGAGTCAAAATAGAAGTGTTTTATTCTAGTTTGAGTAGTTTTAAGATTTTATGTATGAAAATCCTATATAAAGGCCTACTTGTGAGTCAATATAAAGGTTTTTCCTCCGTCCTCATGTCCGACAACGGTGCTAACGGTAACTTTAACGAGGCTCTTATCCAAAGGGTCGGTCGTATTGACAAAACTATCTAGAAACTCAACGAATCAGTTGGTGCTCTGAGTCTTAGGGTCAATACTGGTCGTAACTATTAGCCCAAAGACCCTTCACTTTAGTTTTGATGATAATTAACTTATGAAGTTATGTTACTAATAATCTAGTATTTATATAGTTTCTGACATTAATCAAGACCTTAATAGGTGTTTAGCTTCAACAAAAAATTCAAAGTCAAGTTTTGAAGCTATCACGTGTTGATTCAAGAGCTCACGCTTTCAGATTGTATCTAAAACTCAAGAGGAGTCAAGCTCATTTGGATCAAGTTTGGATCGAGTCGTCTTGAAGAAGAAGATCGACAAGAAAACTTTGATCTAGGCTTGTTTGTTTATTGTTTCGCTCTTGTGTAAGGATAGTCTAGTTTTGAGTTGCTCAAGTATATACACACACAATAGTTTTTGTTTCAGTTTAATCGGTTTTTGAGTAAATATTCATATTTTGGTTCCATGAATAGAGTTCATTAAAAGAAGTTCACATGGTTTATATGTATGTTGGATTTCGTCCATATGTATTTATGCTTCATACATTTAGATAAACTTATTTTGATGTATCTAGTTCATGCTTTCAAGTTTTATTTTTAACAAAACTTATTTTGGTATTTAATGTCAAAAATAAAGACATATCATTTATATATGTGTTGGATTCTATCCATACACACTATGCTTTAAATATGTTTCAATATTTTATTTTTGTATCTATACAAGTTTGAGGAAAAATCGGTTTTCCATATCAAAATTAGTTTTTGCAAAATACCATTTTTGTTTAAAGCTTAAATTTTTATGCCTCAAAAATAGTTCAAATTGTTTGTAATTTGTGTTGATCTTTGATCAAACATATTTATACTTCAAATATTTACATGAACTTAATTTTGTGGAGTTTATGAGATTTTATGGGAATATATAGGTATTTAAAAGTCTAAATATTCAATCCTTTAATACACAGTTTTGGGCTGCTGTCAGCCGACCGACTGGTCGACCGAACGGTCGACCGACATGCACAAAGTGTGCATAAGCCCAAGTCCTCGAGAAGGTCGACCGACTGGCTCGACCCATGTCTCGGGTTGGCCCGGTCAATCGAGTGGTCGACCAACAGCCTTTTGCATTGGGGATAGTTGACCAGGCGGTCGACCGTTAACCCCAACGATCATTTTTATGACCGTTAGTTAGTCGATCGGCAGGTCAACCGACAGGTCAGTTTTGACCTGATCCCAACGGCTAGTTTTTGGATCTCCTATAAATTGGGATCCTTGAGGTAAGTTTTAGACAAGTTTTTCAAGAACAATTTTTTTTTCACTTCTCTTTAGTTTTCAGCAGGTTTTTAAAACAAGTTTTAGAGCTTCAAATTACGTATCTTATTTTGTTTTAAAGTTTTGAAAAATTGTAACGCCCCAATCTCAAGGATACGGAGACGTTATGGCGACGTACATACGCGAGGTGAAAACACTCTCACGCGTACGTTAAGCCTCTGTACAGGAAATCACCTCTAGAGTTATAAGGGTTCCAGCCGGAAATAAGTACAAGAATACCTGCAGAAAGAGGTGAGTGATCATAACAGATAGGAATAAAGGAATAAATGAGCTAACAGAAACAAATCACAAAGATACCTATGAATGGTCTCGATGAGGAATCTCCTATGTGAATCCAATGGACTATCTGTCACTACGAGAACTCGAGTCTCCAACCTGGGCACGCAAACCAGGGTCGTCAGAAAGCGACCTAGTGAGTGATAAAATGAAGGAGATAGTAATAGATACAATAGTAGTACAAGCACGATAATAATATATAATACAAGATGTGATAATAGTGATACTATATAATACGCATATACGAAGCAGTAGAAATATATAAACATGTTATCTTTTAATACCATCACTACCTAGCCGGTTATCATCAGATCATGTCTATAGTCGTGTCCAGTTTATATCACTGGTGACGTGATAGAAGTGAACATGTTAGTGGTGATGTGATAGCAGTGAACATGCAGATGGGCGTATGCTATCTAACCAGTATACGGTGTGGTGTATAGACAGTAATGATGTCTGTAAGGTATACAAAAAATAGTCTATATGAACATATGCATGAATAGTATGCCACCACAGAAAATGTAACATGTAACAAGTAAAGTAGCAAAGAATACATGTCACATGATAGCAGATAAATAATCAAGAACAGTGACAAATACAACTAAACAATAGGGGACAGGTATCAGGCAAGGAACAGTAACAAGTAGTAAACATGTATCTGGCAAGTCATGTTATTTATACAATAGTAGTAATCAGTACCACCTGGTATTTTAATCAATCTCTTCCAGTGTCCCATACCACTGGCAGTTCATACTGGAGCCCGCACTCCAGTCGAACCCATCTGGACATGGCCTACAGGTACCATTATCCAAACGAGAGAGTGACTAAATAACAAGTGTTCCCGACGTCACTATTGTGTATACTGTTTTATTATGTTAATTGGAAACCCATAGTCGAGGAGTTCTTATCAGGTAGGTGTATCCGTGCATACCCGGGATCACGGCCTTAAACAAACCCCTGGCTGCTGAGACCAGGGCCCTCCGCTAAGAGGGGAGCATGCATCAAGTAACGAGAGCTCATGGAGCAATTGGTAGGTACACTGCCGTCCCCTGCAGTGGGAGAACAATATGGATCCAGTACATCACCCGATAAGATCTAATCAACCGTCAAGTCTCCCCCATACCCAAGTTAGCTTTAATGTCAAGTATACAATGTAACAAGAACAAGTTCATGATATGGGTAACATGATAACAGAACTTGAGCTCTGTTGATAGCATAGAACAATATAACGGGAAACGGGAACAATATAACGGGAACAATATAACGAGAACAATATAACAATAGATGTGGGATTCCACATATCGCATATCAACAGCTCTCATGTCCAGTAACGGGAATACCTATATCAGTAACAGGAAGCAATCATATAACCTGAATACGGAAACATGGAACAATAATACATGTAATATGCACGGTGATCTATATGACAAGAAGATAGAACCAACACATGCATGTACACTTGTGCGGTGAGTATATGTAGCAGTGATGCCTGTGTAACGAGTATCCGTGAAGCGGTGCATGTAATGTGACGGGTCATAGTATCGGTGCAACATGTACATGTAATAACAATGGTCAGTGACTAGTATCATGTACGGTGAACTACAGTATCCGTGTAATGATATCCGTGTCCTTGTGGAACATAGATGTGTAGCTATCATCCGTGTAATATCTCTGTGATAATACATATAATAACAGGAATCAGTGTATCCGTGACCTGACAGTATCCATGTAATCTATAACGGAATATCATGTCTAGTGAACTACCGTAGCCGTGTAATGAGGATACTAGTGCATGAAATAACGGTGTCCAACATTCCTATCTTGTGATATTGTATCGAGTACCATGGATCAGTATACAGATGATAATAGTTATCTAACTGTTATATACTACATGAAATAATAGTGTCCACTAATATGGTGAACTAGTGGCCCAAGTGTCAGTGGTCCGTGAACATGACCTAATAGGCATCCAGTGTCACACTCTACGTCTATTAGGTATCAGACATATTCTAAGTACGGTGTTGTTTATAGTGTTTTAATATTATCTACAGTTTATTTTACCGGTATCATGTTTTATTTAAATAAAACAACCAAGTTCAATCAATATAATAAAAAGACAATTTACAAAATAAAAACACTCACAAACTAGCCATAGTACTGTAGCTCTCTTTCTCACGATCGCAACGGATCCAAAATCGTCCCAATCGGAGTCCGGATGCTCCCGATATCGCCCGAATACGAAATCATAACAAATAGGATTAAATATGTAAATAAAAATAAGAAATGCAAATACTGAATTATACAAGGGAGTTTTCTGTAAAATTACCTGTAATGGGTTCGGATGCGGGTTTGGGTTCATAACGGGTCGGGTTCAGATCCACAACCCAAGCCCATTAACTTAAGTTAAATGGGTATTGGGTTTATAGGGTTAACGGGTCGGGTTTGGGGGTTATTGGGTTACTACTTAACCCAAATTGGGTTAATGGGTTTGGGCTTAACCCAAACCCAAAAGAAGAAGAGCAGCAGCAGCAGCTTGCTGCTGCCGCCTTCACTAGCCGGCCAGCCAGCAGCAGCCCGCCGGCGGCGGTTCAGCCGCCGGCGACGGATTGGCCTGAGAGAGAGAGAGGTGAGAGGAGGGAGAGAAAGAAAAGGAGAGAGGGAAAGAGGAAAAGCAGAGAAAAGAAAGGAAAGAAAAGAAGAAGAAGAAGAAGAAGAAGAAAAGGGAGAAGGGGGTGGCGCGGCCTGGGGTCGCGGTGGCGGCCGGCCGCCGGCGCCGCCTGGCCGCGGGCGTGGGTCAGGCCCGCCCCCCGCATGGAACAGTGAGAGGGGAGAGAGGATCTAGAGAGAGAGAGTAAAAGAGATAGAGAGAGAGGAGAGAGAGTGAGAGATAGAGATGGATTTTAAGAGGGAGAAGAGGAGAGGTTTTTATAGGGGAGGAGAGAGAAGAGGCGGTGGAATGGGTTTAGGCGGTGGGGACGTCTCCAGAGAATTGGAGAAGAAGAGGGAAAAGAAAAGAATAAAAGAATGTTTTTTTAATTAATTAATATTATTTTAATATGATGAAAAATTGACTAGTTCCGAACGATGCCCAAAAATTACAAAAATAGGAAATATTATCCTGACACGTAATATGAAAACGGTTTGAAGAAATTCTGTCTAGTTTGCAAATTAAAAATCCTGGAAGATGTCGCCGGTACCGGGCGACACCGGTTTGGCCTGATTTTCGATAAATTCAGAAAAATCTCCAAAAATACCCTAACGTAGATAACACAATTCTAAGGCGCATGGTGAAAGCGGATTCTCAAAATTCTACACCGTTTGTGAAAGAAAATCGTAGAGCCGATTATCGGTATCGGTCGACACCGACTAAGGAGATTTTCCAAAATAATCCAGAAAAATTCCAGAAAATCCTGAAAAATCTAAAATATTAGAAAATAATTTTTGAAACTGAAATCAGCTCAATCGGACTACTACGGAGGTCAAATCAATTTTATACATCGTATCGGGTACTGATACGGTGATACGTACACCGGGGATCAGGGGGTTACAAAAATCAAAAGAAAACAAGTTTTGGGAATCTAGTTTCTTGTTCTTCATTTTTCTATCAATTCAAGAGTTTTTCTCAAGTATTTTCTTTATGTTTTCTTTTCTAAAAATTTTGTGCACTCATATACTTGAGTTTCTTATTGCAAATCTATCCTTTAGGATCTTTATTTTGTGAGAAAATTATTTGTGATCTCTTTAGATCACCAAGTGTTGTTTGTGATTATTGGATCACCAAGTTGTAAACTTTTTCTTTGTTTTGTGTTTGGCTTAGCGCCTGCCCTCTTGTGTAGAGGTTTGAGAGCTGGAGTTATGTATTCCTTATTTGTATTTGTAACTCCCCGATCCCGTGGGTACGGAGACGTACTGCGACGTATATACGCAGGTCAAAAATACCCTCACGTATATACGTTAAGCATCAGTACATGCAAGAATCAGAATACGGAAGTACATGGTGCATTATACGTTCCAACATATGAGTACAATTACAAAGTTATCGTCAGATGTGACACAATATTGCAAGAATATTACATCACCGATAGGCGTAAATGCGAGAATACAAAGAGATGTACAAGTATAAACAGTACAAAAAGCACTCATGAGTTTACAAAAGGAACACTCGAGAGGCGGGCAGGGGGCCTGGAAGGATTGAGCTTCAGACGGTTTGCTGGAGATTCAAGCTACCGCTGCACTTCTCAGGTCAGAAACTAGGAGAATACCCTAGCTCCAAGCTCCAGGACCTGGACATGAGGATCCAGGAGAGTTAGAACTCCCCTAGCGAGTGGTGATACGAATGCCAAGTGGTTTGCGTAGATTAGAACACATGTATTAATAAATCCGAATCATAAACATGCATTGAAAAACATGTCGTGAGCACAAGCATGCAAGAGCAAGTAGATATATAGTAAGTGATATCAAGTAGAGAATACTCATGGTATAATAAGATAAGGACAGAAGATCGGTGGAATAGAATACAAGTGGAAAGACAATGTGCAAACAACTATAATATAATAATGACCATAAACTGAAAATCTGATGTAAAACTCGATGGAAGCAAACTCGGAAAAGCATACACGGATACATAGTTGGCATCTTTTATTATTAGTACTTGTCTGACCTATATATCTAGGTATTGTAAATTACCTAGAGGAGGGGTGAATAGGTGATGAGCTAATCTAATGGTCAATAATCCGGAATTAAAACTTATATGATGCAAACTAAAACTATTTAAACTAAACACCAAGTATAACACAAGAGTGTAGCCGAATTCCTGTGAAGGGCTCTAGACTAACTCCTCAAGATTCCTCTAAATAAGAGTTGAGGTGCCGCGTTGACTCTCTTGGTTGAAAACCAGTGTTAGCAAACACACCCCAAGCATATAGCAATATGAGCACAAATATATATATCAAGCATATAAAGATAAGCACAATAAGAGCATGCAAGTTATAAACAAGTAAGAGACAAAGAGAGAGAGAGAGAGAGCAATCGCAAACACGAGAAATTTGTTTCGAGGTTCGAGCACCCTTGCTCGACGTCCCCGCCTTCAACACTATGAAAGATTTCCACTAAAATTGATCCCACCGGATCACTCGGTGCCACAACACCTACAAGGTGAGTTCACACTTGAACTCCTTGGACTCTCTAGTCCCGTACACACCGCAAGCCCACAAGCTCGCCGAGGCCGCACCTCAAACACCGAGTCCACACACGAACTCGAAACACCGCGCGAACCCGCAAGTCCGCCTCCTCAATGTACAAGAAAGAAGTCTTTGATGATCACAACACTTTGATCACCTAAAAACAATCTCACAAGAACACTCCTATAGGATGAATATGTCAATGGGTTGCTCAAGTGTTTGTGAGAAAAACAGGGATGGAAGTGGTGGAGGAAAACTCAAGAAAATCACTTTCAAAACACTCTTGATAAACTCCCTTTTTGATTGGAAATATTTTCTCTCTAAACAAGTGGGAAACCTCTAAATGGAGTTGGAAAAACTAGCTCAAAAACCACTTGAAAATCTTATTGAAAACAGCCCCCAAAAGCCCCAATTTATAGAGTTAGAAAAACTAGCCGTTGGAGCTAGGTTGGCCTGACGGTCGACTGCCCGGTCGACCGCCAACGGTCAGATTTCTGACCGTTGGGGCAGCGGTCGACCGGCCGGTCGACCGAAACCCTGGAACAGAGAGCAGATCTCTCTGCCGGTCGACCGGCCCGGTCGACTGGGGCTTTCCAGAGAGCAAACCTCTCTGGCGGTCGACCGGCCCTCCAGCAAAGGCTGGCGTGCACGTCTGTGCACGTCGGTCGACCGACTCGGTCGACCGACTTCAAGCGCGGTGGACCGGTCCGGTCGATCGGCTGAAGCCAGACAGTCACTTTTTGGATTTAAAAGGTTGTCTTTTTGGCTAAAATAAAATCCCATAAAATCACAAAAAATCTACAAAAATAGTTTCAGTATTAAACTTTGATATACAAACATGTTTGAGCAAAATCAAAACATGTTACAAATATTTTGAACTATTTTTGTAACTTAGAAATTTTGGTTAAAAACGAAAACTGTATTTTTCCAAAATTGGTTTTTCCAAAACTTCTCCAAATACAAAAACAAGATATTTTAAACTCTTTTAAAGCATAGAGTGTATGGATATGATCCAATACACATACATGGTGAAATATCTATGTTTTTGACAATAAGTACTAAATATGGTTTTAGTTAAAACATATATACTTGAATTCAAAAACCAAACCGGTATTTTTCTAAAAGAAAACTCTCCAAAATAAAATTCTTTTTATGAAAACTCATCTAAATCAAGAGAGTGTGTGTATATGGTAACTTGAGCAATCCACCAACTATTCTATCCTTACATTTTATCTAAAAACAAAATCTTATAAAAAACAACCTAGACACAAGTCTTGATCTTGAAGTCTTCACTTGAAGTCTTCTCATCTTCTTGACTTGGTCCAAACATGATCCATAGAGGTAGACTCTTCTTGAGTACTTGATGTGGTCTTGATGCATAGGCTCTTGAATCAAACCGTGTTAGCTCCAAAACTTGACTTTAAATCCTTTGTGAAGCTACACACCAACTAAGATCTTGATCATGAATTTGAGACTAATTAAACACAAGATCATTAGTACCATAACTACACGAGTAGATCATCATCAAAACTAGAGTGATAGGCCTTTGGGCCAACAATCTCCCCCTTTTTGATGATGACAAAACTCATGGAGTTATATATGCATGGATTAAAGTAAAGCTTCAAGGAAGCTCCCCCTTAACTCATGCATAGCAATAAACAAATAATTATGCAATGAATGCTCATAAACATGTATGCAAATATATGGAGATAAACATGCATAAACAAGCATGAAACACATCAAATTCTTTTTCTCCTATTTGCATAACAAAACATATATGCATAAACATAATCCTTCTCCCCCTTTATGTAAAGCAAGGAAAAACATGCATATATAAAATCCAAATACTTCTCCCCCTTTTTGTCAATCATCAGCAAAGGGTTAAAGTAAAAACAAAACAAAAAAATGTTCTCCCCCTTTTTGTCAAAAGAAAAAATCAACAAAGGGGTGACATTAAACAAATCAATAAAAGAGAATATATGCGATATACATTCATGAAGAGGAAGACGCTAAGTTAACTTCCCTACATACATGCATTACATGAAGAAAGGATGACAAGCCCTAATTTACATAACACATAATATGCAATGCATAAGAGAAGATGTGAAGCTCCTCCTACACACGTGTACCGCATAAAGAAGAGTTGTCAAGCTCCTCAATATAAGATACACTCAACATGAATCTATATGTAGAAGAGATGTTAAACTCTCCTTGCATGGCAATATAAATCAAAACATTTTTAATTTTCTTATTACAACAAAATTTTGAGTTTTTCTCAATAAAACAAATTTTGAGAATTCTTAGAAAATCAAATCATATAAACAAAATTTTAAGATACCAATTGTAGTCAAATTTTAAGATACCAATTGTAAAATTATAAATAACATTACAAAATTTGAATTTTAATCAAAATAGAATCATATTGATACCAAATGAAAATTATTGCATATTTTGATATCAATAAAAATATTAATTTTAAAACTAATGCATAAGCTTATTGAACAATCAATTGAGATACCAATTGAAAATAAGGATTTGAATCAAGCTTAGCATAAACAAACTTTGTACTTTAAACAAGTAAATATTTTGAGAATCAAGCACAAATAAATCATATATATATGTATGAAAATGAAAATATCAATAGAAATTGTTATTATTTAAAATGTGAAGCATACATATATAAAACCAAAATATGAGTATATACAAAATGAAAATACCAATTGAGATCAAGTATATAACTCATAACCTACCGCCCTTTATATGCACAAGTTAAAAGATTTTCAATAGGGCTTACAAGGCATACTCGCCCATCCATCCGCCCATAAGGTGTTGGTAGGGGTTTTCAAAATTAGAGTTTGAAAAATATTTTTAGTATTGAAAACACTACCAAATGAAGAATACTTAACTAGTTAAAATAATTTTTGAAAAACTAGTTAAAGATCTTTCAAAACATGAAATCAAATCATATGTTTTTCATGAATCATACCAAATACACAAGAGTTGACACTCAAAATCAATAAAGCTCATAAAGATGTTCATGAAATAAGGTCATGACAAAACAAATGATGTGTGAGTGTACAAAAATCATATAATTAGCATTTTTCATGAAAATAGACAATGAAGCTTAAAACAAAAAATTATTTTATCAAACAAATCATGAGAATTTATTTTTCAATTAAAGATGAAAATCATAAAAATTCATTTTTCTTTTAAAAACAAACTTCTAGATATATGTATGTTTTTATTCAAAACTAACAATATGCATACATATCCCAAACATAAAAAGAGTCCATAAGATAAATTGCATGAAGGCAAATGACTCATGGGGTATACATGTATATTTATTAGATTTGAATACACAATACATATACATGAAGTAAAACATGAAAATTGGCAAAACAAGTATAAATGAGAGAATCATCAAAACTAGGCTATACATGTGCATATAGTGAGTACAAATGAACAATGAAGTGCAAACATATATGAATCAATTTGTTACTCACTACTTGTACATGTATAAATCCAAGTTTTGACAAATACTACATTTAAACAAGTATTTAACACATGAAGCACAAAAATGAACATGCTAAAAATACCATATATGAACAAGCATGTAAATAAAGTAAGAGTTTAGAGATAGTTAACAAACCAAAGAACTATACTCCAAATCTCCAAAACATGGTGGTTGTCCCACCAAACCTCCTTGATAGCGGTGCATCAAATATGTGTCCATCATGTCCATGTGCAACCACCATCAAGGCACCATCCCTCTCACGTTTTGTGAGAGCCCGCACTTACATCAAATACACAAGGTGGGGATTTTGGTACCCATTTTCTTTTGGGTCCTTGAGGGTTAGTCTTGTAAGGAACCCAAACATTTTTCTTATTAGCAAAATTAATATGATGTATCTTATCAAAATAAAACTTTGCTAAATGCCTTTGCGGCCACAATGTGTACATTTGTACACTCTAGCATGTGTATGTGTGTGATCATGACGTGCAAGTTGTGGATGATGTGCATGAACATGTGGAGTTTGTTTCTTTGAAAACAAGGACTCCAATCTCTTATGGTTAAATGCACATGTGCTCAAAGTTGAGCTCAAACAATTTATTTTATTTTTCAAACATTAATCTCATTTTGATTAAAAGTAGCATGTAAGGCAAGATGAGATATAAAATCATTTTTCTTATTCTTTTTCAACCATTTTTCTTATAAAGAAGTGTTTTCATGAAAAGCAACTTCCTTTTGTTTTTCCACCAAAATAATTTTATTTTTCAAATTAGTGTTTCCTTCACAAAGATCATTTAATTTAGACATCAAGGAAACATTATCATTTTTCAAACTTTCATTTTCTTTTTCAAAACATGCAATTTTATTTTTAAAAGACTCATTTTCTTTTAAAACATTTTCAAATTTTGTTTGAAAAGAATCCTTTTCTTTTGACATGCAATCAATTTTATTTTTCATTTTCTTATTATCTTTTCTAAGCATGTCATATTTTTCTAGAAGTTGTTGACAAAAAGATGTAAGCTCATCATAGGACATATCAACATCTTCATCTACCTCGGATTCGGTAGTTACCTCAAGAGGGTTATCCCCTTGGACCATGTAGCACACGTTGGAAGCGTCACTTCCAACAGCTGAGTCGCTCCCCGCATAGTATTGTTCTTTTTCGTCAAGGGAGAGAATTGTGTTCCAAACTACAAAAGCCGAATCAATGTTAGATACCCTAGATAAATATTCATCATTTAGGGTAGATCTTAAAGCATGTAGGGCTTTTGCATTAGCCTCAATATTTTTGCCATTTAAACAATATGAATCTTTAGTAGTGGCAAAATAAACATGAATACCTAGGCCTTTGAGGTACAAAGACATCTTAACTTTTCAAGTTTGGATATTAAGAATGTCAAAGGTTGGAGGTAACATGAAGTCTATGGTGTGTGTACAAATATTGTGATTAGCTATAAATGAGGATATTTAACTCTAGGTTATAAGACCCAAATCAAGAGCACTTGGCTCTGATACCAACTGTAAATCACCTAGAGGGGGGTGAATAGGTGATGAGCTAATCTAATAGTCAATAATGCGGAATTAAAACTTATATGATGCAAACTAAAACTATTTAAACTAAACACCAAGTATAACACAAGAGTGTAGCCGAATTCCCCGTGAAGGGCTCTGGACTAACTCCTCAAGATTCCTCTAAATAAGAGTTGAGGTACCGCGTTGGCTCTCTTGGTTGAAAACCAGTGTTAGCAAACACACCCCAAGCATATAACAATATGAGCACAAATATATATATCAAGCATATAAAGATAAGCATAATAAGAGCATGCAAGTTATAAACAAGTAAGAGACAAAGAGAGAGAGAGAGAGAGAGCAATCGCAAACACGGGAGATTTGTTTCGAGGTTCGAGCACCCTTGCTCTACGTCCCCGCCTTCAACACTATGAAAGATTTCTACTAAAATTGATCCCACCGGATCACTCGTTGCCGCAACACCTACAAGGTGAGTTCACACTTGAACTCCTTGGACTCTCTAGTCCCGTACACACCGTAAGCCCACAAGCTCGCCGAGGCCGTACCTCAAACACCGAGTCCACACACGAACTCAAAACACCGCGAACCCGCAAGTCCGCCTCCTCAATGTACAAGAAAGAAGTCTTTGGTGATCACAACACTTTGATCACCTAAAAACAATCTCACAAGAACACTCCTATAGGATGAATATGTCAATGGGTTGCTCAAGTGTTTGTGAGAAAAACAAGGATGGAAGTGGTGGAGGAAAACTCAAGAAAATCACTTTCAAAACACTCTTGATAAAACTCCCTTTTTGATTGGAAATATTTTCTCTCTAAACAAGTGGAAAACCTCTAAATGGAGTTGGAAAAACTAGCTCAAAAACCACTTGAAAATCTTATTGAAAACAGCCCCCAAAAGCCCCAATTTATAGAGCTAGAAAAACTAGCCGTTGGAGCTAGGTTGGCCTGACGGTCGACTGCCCGGTCACCGCCAACGGTCAGATTTCTGACCGTTGGGGCAGCGGTCGACCGACCGGTCGACCGAGACCCTGGAACAAAGAGCAGATCTCTCTGCCGGTCGACCCGACCGGCCCGGTCGACCGGCCCGGTCGACCGGGCTTTCCAGAGAGCAAACCTCTCGGCGATCGACCGACCCGGTCGACCGGCCCTCAAGCAAAGGCTGGTGTACACGTCCGTGCATGTCGGTCGACCGACTCGGTCGACCGACTTCAAGCACGGTCGACCGGTCCGGTCGACCGGCTGAAGCCAGACAGGTCACTTTTAGGGATTTAAAAGGTTGTCTATTTGGCTAAAATAAAATCTCATAAAATCACAAAAAATCTACAAAAATAGTTTCAGTATTAAACTTTGATATACAATCATGTTTGAGCAAAATCAAAATATGTTACAAACATTTTGAACTATTTTTGTAACTTAGAAATTTTGGTTAAAAACGAAAACTGTATTTTTCCAAAATTGATTTTTTTTCAAACTTCTCCAAATACAAAAATAAGATATTTTAAACTCTTTTAAAGCATAGAGTGTATGAATATGATCCAATACACATACATTGTGAAATATCTATGTTTTTGACAATAAGCACTAAATATGGTTTTGGTTAAAACATATATACTTGAATTCCAAAACCAAACCGGTATTTTTCTAAAAGAAAACTCTTCCAAAATAAAATTCTTTTTATGAAAACTCATCTAAATCAAGAGTGTGTGTGTATATGGTAACTTGAGCAATCCACCAACTATTCTATCCTTTACATTTTATCTAAAAACAAAATCTTATAAAAATAAACCTAGACACAAGTCTTGATCTTGAAGTCTTCACTTGAAGTCTTCTAATCTTCTTGACTTGGTCCAAACATGATCCATAAAGCTAGACTCCTCTTGAGTACTTGATGTGGTCTTGATGCATAGGCTCTTGAATCAAACCGTGTTAGCTCCAAAACTTGACTTTAAATCCTTTGTGAAGCTACACACCAACTAAGATTTTGATCATGAATCTGAGACTAATTAAACACAAGATCATTAGTACCATAACTACACGAGTTGATCATCATCAAAACTAGAGTGATAGGCCTTTGGGCCACAGGTATGTGTCCTGGTGTACATCTCAACATACATACATCCATATATAAGCTAGTCGAGGTTGGTTATTGAAAGCTGATGAAGAACTGATAGCTCATACTTATAATAGTTCCCGTCCGCTCGGGACACAGCCATTAGGGGCCTGGAATTTCCCTAACACACATCTTCTGGGGGCCTGAAATCTCCCTAACACGAATCGTCAGTTTAGTATTCCACTACTATAAGCAAGGCATCCATCACTCCTCTCTTTTCCCGTGTAAGTTATCCTTTTTATGGCTTATTAAACGTAATTATTAGATTACGAGAATAAGTAGGAACATAACCGGTCATAACGGGAGTTCATAACAAGTATAACGGGAGTCCATAACAAGAGATCAGGTACTACATTCCTGTAATGTGATAATATGAGTTAGGAGTTAATCATAACGGTATTAGGTTTTAACATAACAATGACAAGTGTTCAGGTAGATGACAGGTAATAAGTTATGCCATAATAGGGGACAGGTGGTAAATGATAACATAACAAGTATGTACATGGCGAGTGATAGAGTAATAGCTAAGCACAATCAAGCGGAGCTATTTAGTCACAAAAGCGCTTGGCGAGGTTACCGGAACGACTCGGTTTAAAGTGCGAGTAGAAAATCCGGCAGCATCTCGCCTAGACGAATTTAGTGAATAAAGCGCTGAACGCTAAGCATGCCCACCAGGCAGAGCTGAGAGACCTGATGGTCTAGCGCACTCCTCTTTCGAGAAAGTGGGCGGAGCCCAGAGGCTAAAGTACGCTCGGGGTTTAGGTGCACTCTCGGTAACTACCACGAAACCCATAAGGGTACAAACTTGAAACAATTGGATAGCTAGCCTGAGGTGGGCAGAACCCAGAGTCGGTACAAGAGTACCTGCGATATTAGTACCACACGAGCAAGCTATATTGTGATAATATTTATTCTACCATGGAGTAGTAAAGCCTGAAGGCTGAGTAGAGAGCCCGGGACCAAAGAACGCTCGGGGTCTAAGCGCACCCTCGGTAGCTACCACGAAGCCCATAAGGGTACAAGGCTGGAACCATTGGGTAGCTATCCCGGGAGTGGGCAGAAACCCAGAGTCTATACAAAGGTACCTGCACAAGTTGTTCTATCCTATTACAAGCATTACAGTATATCTGTCCGGTATAAGTTAAGACATGTCCACAGAATACAACACACCCACCTATACAGAACACCAGACTAATACTAAAATACAATGCAACACTAATTCTAAAATAAATCCAATTTTGCGAGAAAAGTCACTCGCCTAAAACACCACTTTTTAAGCTTTGCGCGTTCGAAATCCCGGGAGAGGAAAAAAACGAAGCGAGCAAAGGAGAGGGGGGCTTGGCCCTTGGGTGGCTTTCGGATCTAGGGGTGGTGCGCCACCCCTTGGTGGCCTAGGTAGTGGCTAGCCTCAATGAGAAGGAGAGAGAGAGAGGAAGGGAAAGGTAATGGCGTTGGTGGTGGTGTTATTTGGTGAAGGAGATGTATTTTGATGAGGAATGAAAGGAAAGTGAAGGAGGTGATGGTGAAAGTGATGTTGGAGGTTGAAGTAGTGGTGGAGGAGGTGGTGTTGTGATGATGAAGTGATGGTGGTGGTGGTGGAGAAGAATAGATGAGATGGAGATGAAAATGGTGTAATAAAAGATGGTGGTGGTGACGTCGCTGGAATAGTTGCCGGAAAGGTCGCTGGAGTGGTCGCCGGAGATGTTGTCAGAGGAGGGGATCGGCCCCTAGCCAAACATGGTGGGCGGCCTAGGGTGTGGTGGTGGAGTGGTGGTTTTGTGGTAGGGTTAAGTGGTGGTGGTAGTTTTGGAGGAGGTAAAGGAGATTGTGGGTTTTGATGGAGTTTTGGAGTTTGTGGTGTTTTAAATGGAGATGGAGGAGGAGGAAGATGATGATAGGGAGTTGGAAAGTTGTAGTTGTTGTGGTTGTGGTGGAGAAGAAGGAAGAGTTGATGGTGATTAGGGTTTTGATGGAGATAAAAATGAAAAGGGAAGAAGGAGAAAAGGGTTTTATATTTGGGATTGGAGTTAAAGGAGAAGAAAAGAATTAAAGGAAGGGTTTTTTTGTAAAAGGGAGAGGGTGAGGTGGCCTTGGCTGGCCATGTGATGGGAGAGGGTAATTGAGTGGATGGAGGTGATGGGAGAGGGTAATTGAGTGGTTTGAGATATTTTGAAAGAGATATTTTGGTGGAAAGGTGTAGAGGTAATGGAAGAATGGAGAATGTATTAGAATATGGTGGAAGGAAAAGAAAGGAAAAAGAATTATTTGATTGGAAGAAAACATGAAAATAATTAAAGTGGCGGATCCCCGAATTTGGTTGCGGATGCGGAAAACATTCAGAAAAACATCGGAATCGTCCAAAAATCAAGTATCTCGGAATGACCCGTAAAAATTCTCAAAAATCAAGAATATTATTCTAAGACTCATGGTGAAATCTGTTTTCAAAAATTCTTTATGATTTTTAATTAAAAATCTTAGAATCGACCGCCGATATCAGTAGACACCAAATCTGGCGGAAATCTGTTAAATTCTGAAAATCTCTGAAAATATATTAAGATAGTAAATATTATTCTAAGAAAATATGTGAAAACAGTTTCTTGAAAATTGACACCATTTGTAAATTAACAATTTGGAAATAAACCAGCGGTACTGATTAGTCCCGATTTTAGGGTTTTTATAAAAATAATTTAGAAAAAATTTGAAAAATCATGAAAATTTTAAATATTGAAAAACAATGTTTGAAACTAAATCGATCAAATCTGAATACCAAAAAAATCAAATCGAGTAATACACTAGAATCGGGTTCCTGCTTCAGACTAGGGCTGACTCCGAGTTCACAATTCCGGTGGCAAAATAATCATATAAATAATTCATAATACAAAACAAATATCAGAAGTAAATAAAAAAATATGATCAAAAAAATCTGAATACGCAACGAAGTACGTATTTCGGGAGCGGGATGTTACAGTATTTGTAATTTCTCGATGGAGGTCCCTTTGTGGAAGGTTCTGTGTGGACATAGTGAAATCCTTTTGTGTGAAGGCGGGGACGTAGAGCAGTGGCTCGAACTTCAAAGCATATTCTTGTGTTTGCGTTTTATCTTCTTTCTCTTAACTCTCAACTCTTTATATCTTGCATTGCTTTACTTACTTATATTTATATGTTTGATATTGTATGTGTGCCCACACTTGTGTTCAATCAAGAGAGTTTTTGAATCACCTCAACTCTTAATTTAGAGGAATCGTTAGGAGAAGTTTCAGAGCACTTTCGGACTCACTCTTGGTTACACATTGTGTGTTTCCAATTAGGTTCTTAATTTCACATTATTTATCTTAGATTAGCACTATACCTATTCACCCCATTTAGGTGTACTTTTAGTAACTAAGAAGAATCACGCGCAGATGGTTGTAAAGGCGCAGATGGTTGTAAAGATGGTTATGGCAAACAATAATGGGGACGCATTCGAAAAACAAAAGACGAGGCAGATGATTCTAATCAAGATAACAAGTTTCTTGATGGTGAAAATCAATTAGCTAGAGGATCTAGAGATCAACATTATCACCCTAGAGTCAAAGATCTTCTTTTCTTTTCAGGTTCCATAAATATTGAACACTTTCTTGATTGGCTCTGCGAAGTTGATAATTTCTTTCTATTTCATGAAATCCCAAGCAAGTGTTGCTTGTCCATTGCAAACTCAAAGGAGGAATTGGAGCTTGGTGGAAGAATTTCAGAGGAATCAGGAACGTCAAGGAATGGTAAAAATAAAAGATTGGCGATGGATGGAACATGAACTGAAGAAGAGGTTTTGCCACCTTATTATGAGCAAATCTTGTATCAAAAGTTTCATAGTTATAGACTGTACAATAGATTGGTAGAGGCATACACCACAAATTTTCATAGGCTGTTGGCGCGCAATGATATGATGGAGACTAGGACACAACAGATTGCCAGGTATGTCAATCGTATTCGGCCAACAATTCAAGATAAGATCACGAAGGTAGAAAAATTAATATCTTTGTAGTTCAAAAGGTTGAGCAGTCATTCTTTAAGATTTCTATACATCGTACATCAACTTTTACATCACAAACTTCATCATCGCTGATCTTGGTTTCAACAACTTCACTATCATTATCATCATCGGGGAAGAGATTGCAATTGAACCGGTTTCGTCACCAGATGAACTAGTATCTCTAACGACTAATTCATCACCTTTTTCACCTCCAACTGAGTTACTGTCCCCACCAGAAACTTTATCTTCATTAAAAAGAAAGGATGAAGAGGTTCATACCTTGGAGGCAGAAAAATCATTATCTTTATATTTCATAGGGTTTAACAAGCAAACAACATCCAAAGAGATTCAACAGCCATTCGTTGAAATTCCTACACGTCTTACATTGACTAATTTTCACTGGCCTTGGGTTCAACTTTATCATCGGTTGAATCATTGGGTATTGTATCTCAACTTCTCACATTTACTCTTAAGATTTATGATCATTTTCAAAGTCTTTTAGCAAAGGCATCAAATGTTGAGGGAAAAATATTTGATGCAAGCCAGAAATTTTGTATCAAGGCTAAGCTTATAATGAAACTTGTTCGTAGTTGGCGACATCATGAATGTACTCTTCATTCTACAAAATCATGATTTATTATAAGAGTTGACATCTGTATTTTTCTTTCGGCCTATTCAAAGTTGAACTCAAGGATGAGTTCTTTCCAAACAAGAGAGATTGATGAAGAATGAGTCAGTAAATTTAGTTAGTTTCACAGTACAAAAACATTAGCTTTTAAATTCTATGATCAAGAGAATGAAAAGACAATTCCAATATATGTCTTGGAATGTCGAAAATAGAGCCTATGTCCGGATAGTTTTAAGTTTTTAGTACAGTTCTGCAAATTCTTGAAGGGGTGATCCATAAATAACATGCTCGTTTCTGTAAATTCCTGAATTGTGTTGAGTAGCAGCATATTTCTTTCTTTTATTAGTTCCTTTTCTATTAGGACTTTAGAGTTTTTTATTATTATTGTTTTTCAGTGTCTTATTTTATTTTATTTTATTTCTTTATTTATTTAGACTTTGAGTCAAAATAGGAGTGTTTTAGTTGATTTTAAGTAGTTTTAGGATTTTATGTATGAAAAGCCTATATAAAGACCTAATTTTTTCCGTAAACAATATTGTTTTGATCTTAAAAAAATTTTGTAAGAATTTTCTCTTCTTCCCTATTGCTAAGGTTATTTCGCCATTCGATAATACGATAACTGCCCAAAACTGCTTCCACTGTGTAAATTGAAACTCTAATTAAAAAAGACAAAAACATCAACTTTTCATAGTAGAAGCGGTATTGGACAGTTGTCGTACTACCAAACGGCAATACAACCCTAGCGTATTAAGTAAAAAGAGAAAATTCTCACTAAAATTTTATTAAAATAAAAACAAAACTATCTACAAAATACAAAATTAGGCCTTTATATAGGCTCCTCATACATAAATCCAAGAACTACTAAAACTCTTCTTAAACACTCTTATTGACTTAAACACTATTACAAAAAAGAACTAAAAATAGCACAAGAACTAAATAATAATAATAATTATTATACTACACTCTGAAGTCCTAATAGAAAAAGGAAAATAACAAAAAGAACTCGTCCTCGAGTTCCACCTTGAAGAGGTTGAAAGAAAACTACAGATATCAACTCTTGCAATAAATCCTGATTTTGTAGCATGATTTGTGATATTGCCAAATACAAACAGGTTACATTGTAAGCTTGCCCTTGATACAAAATTTCTTGCTTGCATTAACTCTTTCTCCGTTAAAATTTGATGGCTTTACTAAAAGAATTTGAAAAGCCATAAATTTCAGGAGTTAATATGAGAAGTGGAGATACAATATTCAATGACTCCAATGACGATGAAGTTAAAACAAACATTGTGATGAATTAGTTGATGGATGAGATGTAGGAATCACACCAATCGTTGTTCAACCTCTTTCGATGTCCATTGCTTGTTGAATCCTGTGAACTTTAAAGATTATGATTTTTCTACCTGCGAGATCTGAACCTCTTCATTTTTTTTCTTGATAGCAAAAATAAACTTTCTAGTGAGGACAATAACTTAGCTGGAGGCGAAAAAGATGATAAATTAGTTGTTAGAGATACTAGTTCATCTGGTGACGAAATTGTTTCAATTGCAATCTCTTTTTCTGATTATGATAATGATGATGAAGTTTGTGATGTAATAGTTGATGTACGATGTATGAGTTGACAAAGCTAAAATGGTATTAGGCAGTCAACCTACTGTCAGACCGTGATATAACCCTAGAGCATTAGAGAATAAGAGAAATTTCTCTAAGACAAAAATTAGGTCTTTATACAGGTTCTTCATACATCAAATCCTAAAACTACTCAATTTGACTAAAACAGTCCTATTTTGGCTCAAAATCTATTAAAAAGAAATAAAATAAAATAAAATAAGAAACTAAATAATAACAATAATTAGAAACTCTAATGTCCTAATAGAAAGCCGAAACAACAATAGAAGGAAATTTGCTCGCTTATATGCACAATTCAGAATTTACGAACTAGCCACGAACGCCTTCTAAATAATTTGCAAAACTTTCCCAAAAACTTAAAACTATTATAACTTTAACATATGGGCTCCGTCTTCTACATTCTAGGGTGCATTGGAATTTTCTTTGGTTCTCTTGATCATGGAAGCGAAAAATATTGTTTTTATACTGTAAAAGTGACTCTAAGTCCGATGATGATTTAGTCGATGTAAGAGATGTAAGAATCTCAATGAATGGTTGTTCAACCTCTTTGGATGTCGTTTTCTTGTTAAACCCTGTGAATTGTAAAGATCATAATTTTTTTTACCTTCGAGATCTAAATGTGGGGAGAGGAACTAAAAATCAAGAGGTAGAGTTTTTAAACTCATTGGCAATGGCATAGAGAACACCAGAGTAACAAATTAGTTGACTAATATCCTTCAGTCTAGTCGACTAATAGACTTAACAAAGGCCACACTTGCTCTGAGAACATAGATTAGACGACTAGTCTACTTCAATTCGACTAATCTGGCCCATTAGTCGACTACTCTGCTTCATTAGTCGACTAAACTGGTCCCCCTAGCAGTTTTTGTTTGAATTCTGACTCTATTTCTAATTTGATTTCAACTCCATTTATGATCCGATTTCAGAAGTTTTGTTTTTCCCTTTTTATGAGGAGTCTCTTGCTATATGTTGAGGGGTATTGTACCTTACTTTGTAACTTGTATTAATGATTTGATTAATAAGATCTCTCTCTTTTGTCCGATGACGTAAGCAAATTGCTAAATCTTGTTAAATCTTATGTTCTCTTTTGTTTTATGTTCTTGATTATCGTGATTGCTCTCGGCAACTCTGATCTTGGTTCTAAACCTTTGGAGGACCCAACAAGTGATTTCAGAGCTTTTGAGCTCGTTGGGATTAGTGGAGTAGATTATTTTCGAAAATCCAATCTAGAGTTTCATTTGGAGGTAAAGTTTTGACCTTTAGCTATTTGGATTTATTTCTCTGATTAGTTTTTGCAATTGTGTTTTGGTCTCTGGGAATATAGCCGAAGTCAATCAATCAACGGTGATGACTATTAACATTCACCAATCAAAGATCAATGTCATAAAGTTTGATGACACGAACAACTTTGGTATATGGAGATGTGAGGTGATGGATGCGCTAACAGTATCAAATTTGAAAATTCTCTTCTGTTTGAGAAAAATCAAAGGAGATCTCAGAGAAAGACTAGGGCAAGATAAATCGGACGGCGTGTGGTGTCATCAAATCTTGTTTGACACATGATATGAAGTATCACGTGATGATAGAAAATTTCGCATGGAAGGTTTGGAGATCCTAGAGATAAAGTATTTGATGAAAAGTATTGAGAACCGCTTGCATCTCAAGAGGAGATTTTACCGCTTCTAGTTGAAGAAGGGATTTCCATCGGTGAGAACATGAATAACTACACGAAGCTTCTTGCAGACCTAGATAATGTGGATTAAGTAATCAAGGATGAGGATAAGTTGTTGATTCTATTGAGCTCTCTTCCAGATGATGATTAAGAGACGTTCATTCTCACCTTAATCAATGGTAAGTAATCCCTTAGCTAAAATGAAGTATTGACTGCTCTTGTAAAGCATGAACTAAGTCGCAAGGACAATGAGCTCCAATATCATATCAATAGAGGTATTGACTGTGAGAGGAAGGAGTTCCAATAGAAAGGGCAAATGCGATCGTGAAAGATCGAAGTCCAAGTCTAATTTGAAGAAGAATCAGTGCGCTTTCTGCAAAGATGAAGGATACTAAAAGTTGATTATTCAAAGCTCAAGAACAAGAGGAGTCGAAACAAAAAGCATACATCACACAGATGAAGAGCTCACAAGTGGATTGTTCAGATTCTGACTCATCAATTGTTTCACTTGCTATCACTACCCCTACAATTTTTTACGTAGATGTGTTTCAAGTGGATATTGGATACGGGCGCTCCCTACCATATTTGCCTAAAGCGGGATTGGTTCCTAGCTTTGAGAAACTGGATGGAGGTATGGTTCAGATGGGTGATGATCATACATGCAACATGGATGGAGTATGTACGGTCCTTATCAAGATGTTCGATAGGATAGTGAGATAGCTGAAAGATGTGAGATACGTTCTTCTGATAAAGAAGAACTTTATCTCAGTTGAAACTTTGGATACACATGGTTTAGAGTTTACTAGTAAAGATGGAGTTCTCAAGGTACTCAAAAGCTTTATGGTTGTGTTTGTCATGCGATTAGAGACAATGACATATTTTTTTCAAAATACACTAAGTTTCGGTACAAGAAATTAAACATAATATAACATACACACACACATATTCATATATATATATATATATATATATATATATATATATATATAATATATATATATATATATATATATATATATATATATATATATATATATATATATATATATATATATATATATATATGTCCAGTTTTATTACACAAGTAGAACAATATCACAGTGTCTTGATTTATTACATAAAAGAAAACTAAAAAAAGAAAATAAAAGATCCTTGCAAGATGAAAATGAAAGCAAGGCAGCTACTAGAGTTCGGCAATACGTCCAAAGTACTCCTGATCCTATGGAGCCCCTGAACCTGAATATGAGAATGCAAACTCAGGATTGTCAGTAAAAGACCTAATAAGTGTTAAATGAGGAAAGCAGTATAACATAACATAAGTATATCACAAGTATCATGACAAGTAATATATAAAGAGTAATGAGATTAATATGTAAGAGTGTCATATGTCCATAGTTTATCATTTGTATATCTGTTACATTTCATATGTTGAAAATTTATCATTGATTTTCTATTATTAAAGTAACTGTAATATAATACAGTTAACAATAACAAGCAGTTTATTAAGATTATACAATACTAATCAATATCACCTGATATTCTAATCATTCCCTTAGTCTAGCATCCCATACCACTAGCAGCTCTGTACTGGGTCCCGCACCCCAGTAGAACTCGTCTGAACACGGCATGCAGATGTCATATTTGTGTTAGCCCAGAGGTCTTTCATCTTAGTTTTGATGATGAGTAACTTATGAAGGTTAGTTTATTAATGATCTTGTATTTATATAGTTTCAGTTATTGATCAAGATATTAGTAGGTGTTTAGCTTCAACAAAGGAGTTTTGAAGCTAACTCATGTAGATTCAAGAGCTAGCGCGTCAAGATCGCATCTAGCACTCGGATGGAGTCAAGCGCTTTGATCGTGTTTGGATCGAGTCCTCTTGGAGAAGGAGTTCTACAAGAAGACTTTGGTTTATTTAGTTTTAATTTGTTTTAGATCTTCTGTCTAGTCTATATAGACTAGTATTGATATGCTCAAGTTCACACACACACAAGTTCAATACGTTTGGTTTTCGGTTTAATCAGTTTTAGATTTCAAATATACATATATATGGTTTTTATGACTAGATAGAATCAAAATAAGTTTACATGGTTTAATGTATATTAGATTTCATCTATATATATATATATATATATATATATATATATATATATATATATATATATATATATATATATATATATATATATATATATATATATATCTATGCTTCATATACTTAGAAAAATTTATTTTGATGATTCTATTTCATGTGTTTAGAGTTTTGGAATTAACAAAACTTATTATGGATTTAACGTCAAAAAGATAGATATATCTTTTATATGTATATTGGATTCTATCCATACACTCTATACTTCAAAAGAGTTTAAATATCTTGTTGTTGTATTTATATAAGTTTAAGAAAAATTGGATTTCTATTTCAAAGTTTAGTTTTTAGAAAATACCGATTTTGTGTTAAAGCTTAATTTTTATATCAGAAAAATAGTTCAAATACTTTGTAATATGTGTTGATTTTTGGTCACACATATTTGTTCTTCAAATATTTATAAGAACTGATTTTTGTGAAATTTATGAGATTTTATGAGATTTTATAGGTGTTACCAAGTTTCAAATCCTTAATCCTAGCCTGAGTCTGCTGGCGGTCGACCGGATGATCGATCGGATCAGAGGTCGGTCGACTGATATGCATAAGGGATATACACAAGGCCGTCCTATAAGGCCGGTCGACTGGGCAGTCGAGACTGTAACTACCCAACGCTCGGGTAGCGCCTGTCGACCAGGCGGTCGACCGACAGACTGAGTGCCTTTAGGCTCGAATGACTGGGCTGTCGACCGTCAGGTGAGTAAGCCTGGTGCAGTCGATCGGGTGGTCAACAGTGGCTCAACGGTCAGAAATATGACCGTTTGCTGGTCGTTCGGCCGGTTAACCAGAAGGTCAAAAATGACCTTTTCTGGCTGCCAACGGCTATATTCTTGAGAGCCTATATAAAGGGGTTCTCTTGGGCTATCTTCAACAAGATTTTTTAAGAGCTTTTCTTCCCATCTTTTAAGTGTTTTGTAGCAAGTTTAAAAGGAGTTTTTGAGCCTAAAAGTATTATCTTTTAATTATTTTTAAAGTGTTGGAAAAATAAAAAAAAGGGAGTCTTTAGGAAATTGGTTTTGATCTTTATTTTCATATCTATTTCCAAGTGTTTTTTTTGTTATTTTTCTTTCCAAACACTTTGTTTTCTCACACTTGAGCTATCATCTCTAATCCTATCTATAAGATCTTATTTTTGTGAGAAAAATTGTTGTAGTCTATTGTGATCACCAAGTGTTGTTTGTAATCATTGAATCACCAAGATTGCAATATTTTCTTTACTTTGGCTTTGTGCCTATCCCTCTTGTGTAGAAGTGATTGTGTTTGAGCTTTAGTTTTGTGCCTATCCCTCTTGTGTAGAGGTGATTGTGTTTTGGCTTTGTGCCTATCCCTCTTGTGTAGAGGTGATTGTGGTTTGGCTTTGTACCTATCCCTCTTGTGTAGATGTGATTGTGTTTGAGAGAGGAGTATTGTATTTCAGGTGTAGAGTTGTAATTTCTCAGTGGAGCTTTTTTTGTGGAAGGTCCTTTGTGGACATAGTGAAAATTCTTTTGTGTGAAGGCGGGAATGTAAAACAGTGGCTCGAACTTAGAAACATATCTTGTTGTTTGTATTTGATCCGCTATCTCTAAACTCTTTCTCTCTTATATCTTGTATTGCTTCATATTACACATATTCATTTGCTAGATATAGTTTGTGTGTGCTCATACTTGTGTTGAACCAAGAGAGCTTCATATAGCACCTCAACTCTTAATTTAGAGGAATCTCGAGGAGTAGTTTCAAAGCCCTTCACTGAGAATTCGAGCTCATTCTTGGTTATACTTAGTGTGTTATAATTGAGTTTTATATTCCACATCATTTGTCATTAGATTAGCTTGTACACCTATTCACCCCTCTCTAGGTGTATTTCAATTGGCACCAGAGCCTACGCTCCTGATATTCGGTTTAACCACCTAGGAGTGAGATCTTGGATTGCTAATCTAGTATTGCTTTGCACACATATAGTTTATACATTCATGGATTTTCTTGTCCCTCCCATGTATGATGTTTCTCATATCGATATGTGAAAGTTTAAGATGAGAGCATATCTTAAAGCCCTAAGATTGCATATTTACCTTGCCACTACCAAGAAATCTTATCTTGATAATGACAAGTACATTGAGGCTAATATACAAGTCTTAAAGGCACTTAGGCATACACTCAGCAAAAATTATTTTTCTATTATTTCTCATTGTGATTCCGCTTTTATAGTGTGGAATATATTGACCTCTCCCAAGTTACAGACGACAAACTATGTGGAGAAGGAACCCGTAGTGTATGAGTCCAACGAAACTTGCTATATAGTCTAAGGATTGACTCCCTTGAGGTACATTCGGATACTCATCTTGATGATCATGCTAACTCTTCTAATGATGATCATGATAGTATGGATGCCTATGCATTAAATGAAGAGCTTTCCCTATTTTGTAAAAACTTGTTAAATAAATATAAACTTTTGAAAAAGAAAAGTTTTAAATTAAAAGAAGAAAATAAAAATTTATTTTCTAAACTAAACATAGTTTTACAATAGAGGGTTGACATTTCAAGTGAAAGAGACTCTTTGAAAACTCAACTTAACCTTACTTTAAAAGAAATGAAATTTTAAAGAATAAAAATGATTGTGATGATATTTTGAAAAATAATGAGGTTTTGTCTTCAAAACTCGATTTTATTTTAAAATATAACAATTCTTTGAAAATAAAATTGATTTGATTTTAAAAGAATTGGAATTTGTTTTAAATGAAAATATTTATTTGAAAAATGATTTGGTTTCTCATTCTTGTCATGATTCCATTGTTATACTCTATATTGATAAGAATGCATGCTCCACTTTTTCTTCAATAATTAAAAATGATATTTGTATGTTGAAAAATAGTGTAGATTGTTTGGGCTCCACTTTGAGCTAATGTGTCATGAACCAATTCTATGTTTCGAAAAAAACATACTCCACATGTTCATGCACACCAATCACGACATACACGTGCTTCTCACGTTCACACACATGACACCTTGTATGCTAGTGTGTACACTTGTACACATTGTGGACGTAAAGGCCACTTTGTATAGTTTTGTTATGATAGAATACGTAATTCAAATTTTACAAATAAGTTTATTTGGGTTGGGAAAGGTGCTAACCCCCATGGACCCAAGAAAGTGTGGGTATCAAAATTCACCCTTATTGTATTTGATGTAGGTGTGGGCTCTTATTTGACGTGAGGATTTTGGTGCCTTGATGGTGGATGCGTTTGACCTTGATGGACACTACATTGGATGCATCATCTTCAAGGATGTTTGGTGGGAGGACTATCTTGGTTTGGAGACCTAAAGATTAGCCCTATTAGTTTTCATAACTATCTGTAACTCCTTATTTTTATTTACATGCTTTCATATAAATGTTTTTAGCATGTCTTGATTTTAATATTCATTATATTAGATGCAATGTTATTAAACTTGTGATATACTATTTGAGATACACCCATATTTATATGGACTATTATTTTTGTGTTCTTACTATAGTTTAGCTATTGTATATATCCTAACTCTAAAGCATGTGTATTTATCCTAATGATCATGTTTTTTATGATTTTGCACTTCATATTTTTGATTACTCGTTTAGATGTAGTTTTCGTTAAAATTTGTGCTTATATTTGTACAACTGGTGAGTAACATTTGATTATTATGTGTTTGTACTTTATTACTCAATTGTACCCATTAGGTGTACTTTTATAACCTTATTTTGATGGATTCTTGCATCTTACTTATTTTCTCTATTTTTATACATGTTTTCATAAAATGTGTTTTGCTTCATGTATATGTTAATTTTGTCTAAAACTATTAGATATACATGTCTATCCTAAAGTCACTTGCTTTTCATGAAAAATTTTTTTAGACTCATTTATGTTTGGGATATGTATGTATACTTTTAGTTTTAACAAAACATACATGTACCTTAAAGCGTATTTAGTTTTAATGATTTCTTGTTGTTGATAAAAGAAATTTCAACAAGTTTCAATATCTTATTTCTAAGATTTTGTTGATTACATGATTTTTATACACTTTATGTCTTATTTACTTATGATTTTTATTTCATGAGAATATATCTGCTTTATTTCTTCTTGAGTGTCGATACTTGTATAATTTTCATATTTTATGAATACATTTGTGTTGTTCCTTACTTGAAGGACTTCGTACTAGTTTTTAAAATTATCATAAAACTAGTTTCATTATTCTTCAATTTGGTAGAGTTTTCAAATATGTTAAAATATTTTCAAATCATATTTCTGAAAATCCCTACCAACCAAAAGGTGGTTGGATGGACGACCATGTCTTGTATATCCTTATTGAATATCTTTTAGGTATGAGTTATACACATGATCTTCATGATATTTCATATGTTTGTGTGCTCATATTTATTTTCTATATATGTATTCTTCAAATTTCAATTGGTGTTTTTATTTTCATACATATATATATGATCTTAATTGTGCTTATTTTACAATGTCTTTACACATTTTTTTTTAAAAAGTATAAAATTGTTTATGCTAAGCTTGACTTATTTTAAATATTAATTGGTATTTTTACAAGCTATTACATTAATTTACAATTGGTATTTATATATATATTTTTTGGTATCAAAATATATTTCATACTTCATTTCAATTGGTACTTACAATTAATATCAATTTCACATTCAATTGATATCAAAATCTAATATTGGTATCTTAAAATTTTTACAAGTAGTACCAAATTTGTTTTGTTAACTAAAATTTGATTTCAATTGGTATCGAAATTCATTTTGTATACTCATGTTTTCTATATATGTATGGATCATATCTAAAGTAACATTATATTGCTTTGATACATATATATAGATATTTTTTGTGCTTTAAACATATATGCCATACATTTTTAGCACAAATTATTTCTTACTAAGCTTGATTTAGTTCTTAATGTTAATTATTTTTCAATTAGTAACTTATACAAGCTTATGCATTTTTCATAAAGGGGGAGAAAATTCTTATTTTATCTTTCAATTGGTTTTACTTTTCAATTGGTAACTTACTCCCACTCTTTATGGTGATAAATATCTTGTTTTGGTATATGCTAACATTTTCAATATGTATATGTTAACATTTTCAATATTGGTATCAATAATTTTAAATTGGTATTATTTTCAAATTGATATCCTTATTGTAAAATGAATATAGTGTTTACCCAAAAAATTTGGTGTTTACTTTCATTGATATTATGTCCTTTTATTTGTATCAATTCATAAAAAGATGTTTCTTTCAACTGATTCTTTCAATTGTTTGTGTTCATTGGTATCTAAATTTTGTTTTAAAATATGTTTATTGCTTGTTTGTCTTCATCCCTTTGTTGATGAGTGACAAAAGGGGGAGAAGAATTCAGGTTTATATATGCATGTTTTACTATGTGTTTATGCATATATCTTGTTTTCTTAGTGTCTTGAGCTTCATTGCATATCTTTATATGTTTATCAATCATGCATATGTTAAGGGGAGCTTCTAGAAAGCCTATCCTTAATGGATGCATATATATAACCTCATAAGTTTTGTCATCATCAAAAAGGGGGAGATTATTAGCCCAGAGGCCTTTCACCTTAATTTTAATGATGATTAACTTATGAAGGTTAGTTTACTAATGATCTTGTGTTTATATAATTTCAGTTATTGATCAAGATATTAGTAAGTGTTTAGTTTCAACAAAGAAGTTTTGGAGCTAACTCATGTAGATTCAAGAACTCCGCGTCAAGATTACATCTAGCACTCGGATGGGTCAAGCTCTTTAAATCGTATTTGGATCTAGTCCGCTTAGAGAAGGAGTTCTACAAGAAGATTTTGATTTGTTTAGTTTTAGTTTGTGTTTAGATCATGTGTAAGATAGACTAGTGTTGATATGCTCAAGTTCACACACACAAGTTCAATACGCTTGATTTTCAGTTTAATCGGTTTTGAATTTCAAATATACATATATATGGTTTTCATGAATAGATAGAATCAAAACAAGTTTACATAATGTATATTGAATTTTATCGATATACACCTATGCTTCATATATTTAGAAAAACTTATTTTGATGATTCTATTTCATGTGTTTAGAGTTTTAGAATTAACAAAACTTATTTTGGATTTAATATCAAAATATAGATATATCTTTTATATGTGTATTGGATTCTATCCATACATTCTATACTTCAAAAGAGTTTAAATATCTTATTTTTGTATTTATACAAGTTTTAAAAAAACGGATTTCAATTTCAAAGCTTAGTTTTTTAAAATACCGATCTTGTGTTAAAACTTAATTTCTATATCACAAAAAATAGTGCAAATAGTTTGTAATATGAGTTGATTTTTGATCATACATTTTTTTTAAATATTTATAAGAACTAATTTTTGTTACGAGATTTTATAGGTGTTAAAAAGACCAAGTTTCAAATCCTTAATCCCAGCCTGAGCCTGCTGGCGGTCGACCGGAGCAGAGGTCGGTCGACTGGTCGATCGATCGATGTGCACAAGGCGAGCCTATAAGGCTGGTCGACCGGACAGTCGACCTACTATAACTACCCAACTCTCGGGTAGCGCTGGTCGACCAGGTCGACCGACACGCTGAGTGCCTTGAGGCTCGGTCGACCAGGCGGTCGACCAAAAGGCGAGTTAGCCAGGTGCGGTCGGTGGCTCAATGGTCAGAAATAGACCATTGGCCGGTCGATCGGAAGGTCAAAAATGGCCTTTCTGGCTGCTAACGGCTATATTCTTGAGAGCCTATATAAAAGGGTTCTCTTTGGCTATTTTCAATAAGATTTTTTTAGAGCTTTTCTTCCCATCTTTTAAGTGTTTTGCAGCAAGTTTAAAAGGAGTTTTTGAGCCTAAAAGTTTTATCTTTTATTTGCTTTTTAAAGTATTGGAAAAATCAAAGAAAAGGGAGTCTTTGGGAAATTGGTTTTGATCTTTATTTTCATATCTATATAGTGATTTTTTCAAGTGTTTTTATTTTATATTTTTCTTTCCGAACACTTTGTTTTCTTACACTTGAGCTATCATTTCTAATCCTATCTATAGGATCTTGTTTTTGTGAGAAAAATTGTTGTGGTCTATTATGATCACCAAGTGTTGTTTGTGATCATTGGATCCCCAAGATTGTAATCTTTTCTTTACTTTGGTTTTGTGTCTATCCCTCTTGTATAAAGGTGATTGTGTTTGAGCTTTAGTTTTGTGCCTATCGCTCTTGTGTAGAGGTGATTGTATTTTGGCTTTGTGCCTATCCCTCTTGTGTAGAGGTGATTGTGTTTTGGCTTTGTGCTTATCCCTCTTGTATAGAGGAGATTGTGTTTGAGAGAGGAGTACTGTACTCCAAGTGTAGAGCTATAATTCCTCAGTGGAGGTCCCTTTATGGAAGGTCCTGTGTGGGCATAATGAAAATCTTTCTGTGTGAAAGGCAGAGACGTAAAGCAGTGACTCGAACCTTGAAACATATCTTTTTGTTTGCGTTTGATCCACTATGTCTAAACTCTTTCTCTCTTATATCTTGTATTACTTCATATTGCACATATTCATTTGTTAGATATAGTTTGTGTATGTCTATACTTGTGCTGAACCAAGAGAGCTTCATATAGTACCTCAACTCTTAATTTAGAGAAATCTCGAGGAGTAGTTCCCAAGCCCTTCACTGAGAATTCGTGCTCACTCTTGATTACACATAGTGTGTTGCAATTGAGTTTATATTCCTCATCATTTGTTATTAGATTAACTTGTACACTTATTCACCCCATCTAGGTGTATTTCAATTTGAACACAAAAAAATAATCAAATAGCATGCATTCCTGAGATTATCATTGCCTGGTTATTATGGAAGTGTTGTTATTTGAATTTGAATGGTAGAGAGATGATCTAGTGTCAATATCACCTAGATTACTCGGTTAAACTTGCTATATTTCTTCTGAAATCTAAAAAATAATGACTGTAGATGGTGATCAGTTCACTCAATAGCTCGCATGACTCACTACCTCTGCCCAAAAACTTTATGACATATCAGCCTGTAATCTCATACTGCGCGGCACTCTCAGTAAGTGCCTGATTCATACGCTCTGCTACTCCATTTTGTTCTAGCCACCCTGAAATAGTTAGCTTGCGTTCAATACCTTCACTAGATATGTACTAACTGAATTCTGAGGATGATTACTCACCCCTATTATTTGACATTAAGAACTTTACCTTTTGCCCTTTCTGACTCTCCACCTCACTCCTTGAATTTCTAAAATACTTCTAATTTCTCTTCAAGAAGTACGCTCATACCTTTCGAGAGAAATCATCTATAAAAGTAATATAATAAAATGCACCTCTATTGGATGCAACTAGTGAAGATCTCACACATTCGTATGTATAAGATCTAGCAAGCCCTTAGTTTTGTGCACTGAGGTAAAAACTACTCTCGACTGTTTATCTATAATATAAAACTTACATAAGTTGAGTTTGCAGTATTTAATACCTGGTAGAACTCATTTACTGGATAGGCCTCGAAGACCTCGCTCGCTCATGTGTCAAACATGCATGTGTTAAAGTCTTGTGGTGTCTTCCTTCTCTGTTGCTACGGAAGCATCACCAATCACCATGCTTCCGATCACCCTGTACAAGTTCATCATACGCTTTGCTTTGAGGACCATTATGAAACCCCTAATGACCATTAGAGCTCCATCTACACCTGTAAACTTGTATCCCTGAGCTTCCAAGGCTCCCAACTAGAGAAATTTTATTCTCAAGTCTGGAATATGTCTCATGTCCTTGAGTGTTTGCACCCGTCCTTCAAATATCTTGATGTGGACACTGCCTAATCCAATTGTCTTGCATGGAACATCGTTACCCATCAGGACTATGCCTCCTTCAAAAGGCTCATATGTGCTGACTACTCCTTCCTTAGGTACATGTAGTATGTGCACCCTGAGTCAAGCAACCAAACATCTGAGGTCCTCCTTTTGCCTCTGCTCGGATTCACCGACATAATATTACCTGGTTCTTCAACTGCTTCCTCGGCTAAGCTGGCTTGATTCGTTTGTTTCCCACTAGTACTAGCTCCATAAGATCTTGAACCCCTTCTTCTCTAGCACTCATTGTACTTGGAGCAATTCTTTTTTATGTGCCCTGATTGTTTACAGTAGTTGCAATCAAAATTTTCATTGAAAACTTTGGTACCCTTCTTGAGTCCTCTACTCTGTGATCTCTCTCTATGCTCCTTAACTACCAATCCTGATGCCTCCTCTGTGGAATATATATTCTTCATCAGCTCGTTCCAGAGCATCTGCCTGCCATAAGCCAACTCTAAGGTCTCCTTTCTATACATGATAGTGGTCGCAAGTGATCATAACTTGGAGGAAGAGAAGATAGCAATAGAAGAGCTTTGTCCTCCTCTTCTACTTTCAACTCCAGTGCCAACAGGTTACACAAAATCCAATTGAACGCATTAAGATGCTGCAGAATTGGTGTTTCTTCCTTTATCCGAAGACTGTATAACTGATTCTTCAAGAAGAGTTTACTGGATAAACTCTTCGTCATGTAGAGACTCTTTAACTTACATCATAAACTTGTAGTTATTTTCTTGTTTATTACTTTATAAAGACTTCATCTGATAAGCATAGTATGATAATAGCCTTTGCTTGAAAATCGAAATCTATCAACTCGTTGTCCTCCATCTTGAACGGCTTTTTCTCAACACCAAGAAGGGCCTTGTGAGTGCCTTCCTTCACGAGTAATGTCATTACTCGTATTTTTCACAATAAGAAGTTATTCTTCCCGTCGAATATTTCTACCTCTAACTTCATTATGATCGTCTTGCTAGCCATCGTTCTGATACCAATTGTTGTGATTACACCACCAAACAATAAGACTAATTGTGAAAGCATTGAGATATCTACCCTAGCAAGCAATATATCTTGATCACCATACGAGAAAGAATAAAATTCAACAAACACCAAATTTGAGAGAGGAGGGGGATAAATCTTATTAATCTGAGAAGCAATACAAGAGTTTACAAGAATCTCTCTATAGTTTCTCTTAAACTGTCAATATAAGGTGGGAATCTCTCTCTCTTGAGCATAATTCAGGAAATCCACAATTCTAGAGATTTATAAACATTTAGAATAGCAAAATCATTCTAGACATCCAATCAACTGCCTCCGAAGAAGAGATTCATAACCTCTTCAAAATCAGAATCTAAAAACAACTCGAATTTTGGAATTTTTCATAGCTGTTGACAATTGCGTGTCAACTCTCGACAGACTGAGATATACCTAGGTTTCTACTGAAGCCGCAGTCGATCTCCTATCGACTGCCTTTGACAGGCAATGCTCAGTTGTCGACAGTTACATGTAGCTATTGAAGGACTGAGACATTGTCAGTCTCTGTTAGCTTGCGATCGATCACCTATCATCCTCACTGGCTTAGCTGTTAATAACCATTCAACAGACTGAGCCTGTGCATATTTTGTGTATGTTTCTGACTGTTGAGTCTTTTGAAATTTTCTCCACCTTGTTGCGTAGTCTTCTCCAATGAATGTAAGACACCCAAAATATCAATGGAGACAAGTCTATGATTGAGAAGCTGAAGAAGGAGCTTAGTAAGTTTTTTGATATGAAGAACTCAGGACTGACAAGGAAAATTCTAGGGATGAAGAACTCTCATGATTGGAAGACGAGGCATCTATGGGTATCACATGAGGGCTACATTGAGAAGATACAGGAAAGATTCAATATGCATGAGGCCAAGTCAGTTGGTTCTCCTCTCGCGAATCATTTAGATTGAGTTCACGACAGTGGCCTCGACTGAAAAGGAGATGAAGCGATGAAGGCAGTTCTATATGCTTTAGCTGTAGGAAGTTTGATGCATGTCATGGTATGTACGAGGCTCGACATTGCACATACAGTTAGTGTTGTGAGTAAATTTCTTGCTAATCCCAGAAAAGAGCATTGGGCATCAGTAAAGCGGATCATGAGGTATCTCAGAGAGACGACGAAGGCCAGTTTGTCTTTAAGTGCAGGATTACATGAGTTTATGTGTTAGAGTGACGCTGATTGGGCGGAGACATTGATATGAGAAGATCCACATCAGGGTAGGTTTCTTTTACGGGGAGAGCTGCAGTCGAAGCTGTAAAAGTGTTTCATACTCTCTATTACAGAAGCAAAGTACAAAGCTGTCACAGAAGCCAGTAAGAAGGTGTTATGGATGAAGTGGTTCTTGAAGAACTAGGTCAGAATCAGCAGGAGTATGTTGTTTAGTAAGACAATTATAGTGCCATACATCTCAGCAAAATTCAAGTTTTCACTCAAAGTCAAAGCATACAGATATGTGATATCATTGGGTATGGAATAGCTCGATGAGAAGAAATTTCAATTTGGGAAAGTCCATACAGATGACAATGGTGTATACCTGATGACAAAGACATTGCCAAAGGAGAAGCAAGGCACAAGGCACATGTCAGCGGCTGGCCGACATGTACATGCCTTCATGTGTCAGAGGTGATGAGATCTCCTTAGGCTGGAGGTGGAGATTGTGGGGGGTGTGGTCCAGCCCAAAGCGGGCCCATCCCATGGAGGCCTAATCTCACTCCATTGTGGAATAGGATTCTTGTGCGGTTCAGACTCGGAGTTCGATTGTGATTTGGAGAAATAATCAAAAAAGAATTTGGAGACTAATTGTTTATAAAAGGCCTTATTGTGGGTAGCCAATAATCAGGGAGAATATATGAGAAAAAGGAAGTAGAAAAAGAGAGAGCTTCATGCGAGTTTCTTCTTCGAGTCGGTAGCAAAAGTGGCTTTGGTGAACCTATGAAGCATTGAGTTCGGGCTGTGGGTTGAATCCGTTGTAGCAGATTATTTCAGGCGAAAAAGAGTTCATTAAAGTGCCATTGATATCTTCTTTTTGTATTCTTAAATCTTTGGGTAGGATTTGGATCAAGTTTTATTTAAAACTCGACCCAAAATTCTAATAGTCAGACTCGATTAAGATTTAACACCTAATAGGATGGAAAACGGCCATTGTTGCATGTTAAATGCAACATATTCCATTGTCCATACAATTTGGGTTCAATGTTTTTTTTTTTTTTTTGTTATATTTCATTCAAATTTAAATGCATCTCATCTTAACTCAATAATTCCGAACTGACATCTCAGTCCACATTCTTTTAAATTCCTTCTCTCTAATATTCTTCTTCTTTTTCCTTTTTTGCGCCACCCCCCCCCCCCCCCCCCCCACCCCACACCCCAAAAAAAAAAAAAAAAAAAAAAAAAACTCTTTCATGTTTTTCGAAAAATATAATAGATTTAATTCAAGTGGGGTTAATACTTTCTTTAATTTATATTTTGTTATGTTTCTATTCCAATATCAGATAAATTCCTGGCATGTTGATTTTCTTCTTTTAGACTTTTACTAAGATCAAATTAGACCATGTTTAGATTAATCTGATATATAATTTGAGATAAAATATAACATTGTCCCTAATTTCCTTGCCTTTTGCAATACAAATTTCAAAGTTTCATACAAACCATTTTAATAATTTAATTTATCCCTCGTTTTGTGGAAATATTATTTATTACCAATCATGACAGTGGGTATACATGACAAAAAAATTTATTTCTCAAAATAACCTTATTTATTCTTCTATTCTTTCTTCTTTTCTGTCTTCTGCCACTATCATGACCACGACCACCACCATTGTCCCGCCGGCCGTCAGTGCCACCACTGTTGTCAACTGTCGTTGCCGCCCCACCGTGGCGATTACAATAGTCGAGTTCTATATATAGAGGCTTGTCTTCTCAGTTTTTGTTTCGTTGCAGCTGGGCCAGCAAATGCAATTGTAATTGGAAAAATGGCCAGTTTGCAGCAGTTTGGTTCACTGTAATTGTCAACTAGAACTACAACTGCACTTGCAGAAAAAATTCCAGTTGCAACATCTGCAACTACGATCAAAATAGTCGTAAGTTGCACTTGCAGCTTTGTTTCACATGCGAGCACGGACCAAAATTACATGATCACACATCTCAATAGTTTATAACGGTACAGATTTTAGTTCTTTTGTTAGAAATTTCAAATTAAAGTTCGAAGAAAAACAAATGTCCACTTGCAACTACAGTTCCATTTGCTTAAACGAACACTGGAAAAACTACTTGCAGCAATTATATTCGCTGTAAGTTTGGTTAGAAAAACAAACGTTTAATCTTCATTTAATATTAATTGTATTTATTAGTTTTATGTTAAGTAAACGAATTAAGGTTGAACATTTAAAGTAAATGAATGAATTGTCATGAACTTTGCTCTATTCAAGCTCGACTCAGGCTCAGGCTCAACACACACAAAGCCTAATTAGGCTCACATCAAGCTTGACTCATGTAGGGCTCATTTAGGCTCACTGCAACCCCGCATGTGAACTTGACTTCTTCAGTAAGTTGATTAATTTCAATATATATTAATTAAATCAGTAGTGTGGTGGAAAAAATCTCACCAGTTTGTGGTGGATGAATCTCCACCACAAGCGACTAGACCCTCTCGATCAGATTTGTCAGAGCACACAGAGGAGAGACACCTTTCAGGAGCACTGATGTGATATCAGCGTAAGACCCTCGGGCGTGAGAATCAGTAGGTGAAAAGGTGAGAGGACCGAGCAGAGAAAAACTGCCGGTGTTTTTAGTGAATTAGCATAAGAAAAACTGCTAGTGTAATAGGGGTAGATTAGCATAGGAAAACTGCTAATGTAGTTAAAATCATCTAAAGAGGGTGAATAGGTGATGTGCTAATCAAATGCGGAATAATAAACAATTACCAAATCAACAACAACACAATAAACTTACAATCAAGAAATGGCCGCATACCCGTGAAGGGACCTGAACTTCTCCTCGTGATTTCTCTTATATAAGAGTTGAGGTGCTTAATTGTTTTCTTGAGTTAAACGAGTGCAAACATATACCACAATATCAAGCATATAATAATAAGGAAATAAGTGCATGCAAAATATATAAGCAAGAGTGAGACGAGAGAGAATAGCAATCGCAAACACGGGAGATTTGTTTCGAGGTTCCAGCAACTTGCCCTATGTCCCCCCCTTCACCGTAATGAAGGATTTCCATTAAGTACGATCCCGCAAGATCTCTCGGTGCCGCAACACCTACAAACTCCCTCACTCATTCTCGCAAGAACTTCAACACACAAGCCTGCAAGCTCAATCGAGGTCCCAACCTCCAAATATTCAATACAACGACTGAAACACTTGGTGATCAACTCCTTGACCACAAACAAAGTACTCTCGCTAACAAGAATCCTAGATGATAGATGTAGAGATGATGAATCAAGATTGTGTGAGAACACTAGAGAAGATTGGAAGTTGTAGATTAAGAAAACTCAAATACAAAGATTAAAAAAATGGCTCTTTGAAAACTTGAAAATCTTGATATGAAATTCTCTATATTGGCTCATATTTATAGAGAATATGATAAGACCATTAAAGACTAATCCTGGGTGTTAAAAACATGTTTAAAACCATAAAAAGTAACATAGAATTGTTTAGATAAAAATAGAAAGTTTTGAATTAAAAAAACTAGCCATTAAAGGCAAAATAGCCTTTCTGCTACTCTGGCGGTCGACTGGCAATGGCCCAGAAAAAAGCCTTGTGTGATCGACTGACCGGGCAATCGACCGACCAGAACAAGCTAAGTGAGCTCAGTGCTCAGTTTGCACTGGCGATCGACCGCACGGTCGACCGATCTAGGCCTGCTCAATTAAGCTTCAGCCATCAGCCGATCTGGCGGTCAACCGGGCCCAGAGCATAAGTTATGTGCACGTCTATGCACAAGAGATCGACCGCTCAGTCGACCAGCCAGAACTCTGATTTTTCTTTGCACAGAGGGCGGTTAACTGGCTTCAACCCCAAAAATATTTTTCCTTTTAAATCTTTATAACTCATTAAAAAATTCAATTAAATATTCATAATTTCTACAAAAATCAGTTCTCATAAATACTATTTGGTACAAATATGTGTGATAAAAAATCATCACATGTTACAAACATTTGAACTTCTTTTGTAATATCAAATATATTTTGAAAACATAAAAACACGTTAAACAAAATTTAAAACCATTTTGTTTAAACCACAAACTCAAAACTGAAACTTTTAATCTTGAAAACCAATATCAAACTTTGGTGTGTTTATGTAAGCTTGAGCAATCAATTCTAATCTAAACTTTATAAAATCTAAACAACCTAACAAACATGAGTCTTCTTCTTGAAATAATCTTCTTCTTCATCTTGATTTGATTCAAAATTGATTCTTATTGAATTTGACTTCTTGAGTGCTAGATGTGATCTTTGTGCTTGAACTCTTGAATTAACACTAGTTAGCTTCAAAACTTGATTTTGAGTCTATTGATGATGCTAAACACTAAACCATGATCTTGATCAAATCTAAAAGTAAAATATCACAAGATCATTAGTACTATAACTACATGAGTTAGTCATCATCAAACTAGAGTAATGGGCCTTTGGGGCAACAATCTCTCCCTTTTTAATGATGACAAAGCTCATGGAGTTATATATGCAAGGATTAGAGAAAAACTTTGTAAAGCTTTCTCTTAACTCATGCATAGCTAATAACGACAAGATATTCAATAAAAACTCTAAACATTAAAACAATCATTCATAAACAAGCAAATATATATGCATAAATATAAAATATGCATATATAAACACTCAATTTCTCACCCATTTTTTGTCACTTCATCAAAAGGGTAAAGAAAACAAAACAAAATTATATGCGATATAAATTCATGAAGAGGAGAGACGTCAAGTTAATTCCCCTGGCATACATGTATTATATGGAGAAGGGATAACTAAGCACTAAACCATATAAGCATAATATACATGTATAGATAGAGATGTAAGCTCCTTCTACACACGTGTATTATGTAGAGAAGAGAGATCAAGCTCTTCTTTATACAATACACTCATCATAAATCTACATATAGAGGAGATGTTAAGCTCCTCCTGCATATAGGCAATACAAGTAAACATAAAAACACACTAAAAGCAAAGTTCAAAACCATTTTATTTAAACCACAAACTCAAAACTAAAACTTTTGATCTTGAAAACTAATATCAAACTTTGGTATGTATATGTAAGCTTGAGCAATCAATTCTAATCTAAACTTTATAAGAATCTAAACAACCTTACAAACATGAGTCTTCTTCTTGATATGATCTTCCTCTCATCTTGCCTTGATCCAACTTGATTCTGGTTGAGTTTGACTCCTTCTTGAGTGCTAAATGTGATCTTATGCATGAGATCTTGAATGAATACTAATTAGCTTTAAAACTTGACTTTGAGTCTATTGATGAAGTTAAACACTAAATCATGATTTTGAATTAAACTTGAAACTAAAATATCACAAGACCATTAGTACTATAACTATATGAGTTAGTCATCATCAAAATTAGAGTGATGGGCCTTTGGGCCAACAGTAGTGGGGTAGAGTAGCACAGAAAAACTGATAGGATAGTGGGGGGGGTGTGCTCTGAGGTTTAGGAAAGTGACCCCCTTCTCCTTGTAGAAGAAGGATAGATGTACCTCACATGGATGCTGGCTGGAGGTGAAATTGATGAATTGTTGTAACCATACGATCTGCACGTGCTAGATTTATTGTAATGATCGTGATCACCAGAGCGGATTGGTTGGGATTGTATGCAGAAAAATCTGTCACTATCTATCCGCTCTGATAGGGACGTTACATGTTATGAACGTGGGTAAGAAGAAGCTGCATGATTGTCGGCAGAAATCAAAGATGATTCGTTATTGGCGCTTCAGGTTCAGAGCTGAAGCCTTCAGAATAGGGATGGTGTCGGTATGGAGAAGACACTGAGGAGGTGAGGACTTCAGACTGATAAAGGCCTAGGAGTGGTAAAGGCCTCAAATGACAGAATGCGGCTTCCGGTCAAAAAATGTCTTCAGGGTGGTGGGCAGCTTCGGGAAGGCTGGATGTGGCAGAGGTTCCGGATGGACTCCGAGAATTATAGATGTCTTGAGAGAACTCCTCGGTAGTTTGAATACATGTCATCATCTTGGTGCGGGTCAAATTTTGACTATCACATATGCCTCCTGCTTTTCTACTTACTGAAGGTTGTGGAAGAGAAGTCGGTCGAGCGAAGTGGATCAGAGGGACTCTCAATGCCTTAAGCTTACTTAGGCGCTTGCGGACAAAGGAGCATACGACGAATCTCTTTGGATCACTACGGATCTTCTGTAATTAATTGGAGATTGTACAGCTGGCTGCGAGTTGTTACATCAGTCTGCTGGATCCCTCAAAAGTCACATCCTGTGTCTCTTCGAATTGTGGGATCATTATAATTGGGATTGTAGGATTTTATGAATTAGTAGCGACGATTGATCTTCTGCCTCTTCTATTGACCAAAAATCTCGAGATGTGGGCTGACTTTTCAGGATTGATAGTTTGAATTGAAGGCGATGTGACTTCTCGTCCATCTATAATAGAGAGACCCATCGGAGAAAATCATCTTCTCTATCTTCTTCAAAAATTCTTGTTTCAAAATCTAACTTCTTCTTTCCCTGCTGGGCCGCCATGCTCTCCTCTTTTCTCTCATCAGATGGAGGAAGGAAAAGGAGAGGGAGGAGGATAAGTAGTGATTAGGCTCTCTTCTATAGAATCTCACATTAGTTTCCATGAAGAGGCTGTTACGGCACATTAGTCACCATGACAGGGTACCGCTATAGAGGGTGACATGTAAGATTCTTGCTTCAATTGGAGCGGGTGATTTGGTTTTCAGGTCGCTCGATTTTGGACGAGCAAGCTTCGACCTTGTGATCGTCAGCCTCTTTTCTGATGGCGTGTATAAGGAAGAAGGAGAGGGAGATTGCCGGCTGGATGCGCTGATGAACCACTCCTCTTCCTAGACTCTGTACCTTTCCAATAAAACACCTCGGAGGGAATGTGATACCATCACCTTCTTGCATGTCTTGCGGAGTCGGTCTGGTGTCATGGACGTTGTCGTGCTTCCTGAGGGCTTCTTGGAAGTCCTCATTTTACTACTTGGTAGGACACAGAGGCGGGGTAAAGGATTACTTGTTGAGGAGTCATGGCTCGGATGAAGATGGACGACTGCTTTTGAGCGATAACCTTCGATGAACAAATCTCTGTGTTCAGCATCAAGGGCCTGTTAACGGTGGCCAGGGACAAAGAGTCTGGATCTAGATCTTTTGTATCTTTTTTTTAAAATGTAACACAGAGATGTAAAAGGATTTTTGTATTACACTTGTCAGATGTAACCAAATAAATTTAATGGAATGACATTCGAAATGAAAATATCTTTAGAATTGAAATATCTTTTGGAATGGAATGGTTATGTTTAGATCTTACCTGGTTTATCTTATCATAAGATTTTTAGAATTGATATGGCCATGCCTCCTCAGAATATTGATCTCTATCTCTAGTATGGTTAGCTGGCAACAAATGTCGGTGGGTTTGCGCTATTGTTTCCCAGTGGGAGTAATTCCATCAATGGTACTTGCAAACTTTAGACTCCAAGTGGGGGACACTCCCACAATGGAGGGTTTCGACTGCCCGTGAGCTAATCGAGAGGAGGCTCGTAGACTGGTGCTTGTGTTGTCATCTTTGAGTGGGGGACACTCACACATTGGAACGTACAAGCGTCAGGGATTCTGATGGGGGACACTCCCATCAGTGGGGCAGGGACTCTGAGCGGGGACACTCCACAGCAGATAGTTTTGACTGCCCTAAGCTAATCGAGAGGGAGCCCGTAGGCTGGTGCTTGCTTTCCCGTCTTCGAGTGGGGACACTCCCACAATGGAACGTATAAGGATCGGGGATTCTGATAGGGACACTCCCATCCCGGGGTATGCTAAATGATTAGTAGCAAAATTTTAGTTTTATTTGATAATTTGAGAAATTATACATGAAATTTAATTGAAATAATGGGGTTTATTATCAGAGGAGGTACTCCCCTATCTTCATTGAAGGTACGAGATCATTCAATCGCCTTGTATTGGGTGATCATATGTTGCGATTGGGCAGAGGCAGAGCGCTTGATTGTCTTGCACTAGAGGTCGCCTCAAGGGTAAGATTATACTCTCTGAGGAAGGCTTAGCGGACAAGTTCTTCCAGATACTACCAGAGGCTTCTGCAGTGGATAGTTTTGTGTCTCTTACTGTCATAGTAACAACAGAAATCTTCTTCTCGGGGAAGTGTAGGGTCGTGTTGGATCGGCTTCAGACTCTTTACCTATGGTTGGTCCTTGATGACACTGAAGACCATTGATGGGGAGCCTCAGTGGGGTGAAGTATTGTTCCGCACGGGAATGCATGCTTCTTGAAGGTGGGTTGCCCCCGATTCTGGTTGCTGGTATGGGTCAGAGTTTCATCCTTCATCTTCTTTTTGTCATTGCCGCATTTGAGAGTGGTTGATGAAATTCTTCAAAGCCTCATCTAAATATAAGACTGGCTCGAGACTGGCATCATGCTTCAGCAAGTGTTTATTAAGGGGTGAGAGACTCATAGTTCATTGATGAATGCGAGTGCAAAAAAATCCTCACCACAGTCGGGAATGTTGGTTAACTGGCTCTGTAGCCGATATAAGACTTAAGGCTGTCACCCTGCCTTATTTTGACTAAGAGGAGGTGGTGGTAATTCTTCTTGACCTCCCGACAGGAGGTGCATTGGGTGAGTAATGCCTCAGTTAAATCCTTGAAACTGTGAAGCAAACGCGATGGCAGGGAGTAGAACCAACTTGAGGCCACGCCTTTCAGGCTAGACGAAAAGGTTAGACACATGAACGGATCGTTGCGAGAATGGACCACCATCTTATTTCGGAAGTGTATGGTGTGTTGAACTGGGTCGCTCGCTCCGGAGTAATAGTCAAGGTCAGAGTTGTGAACTTCTTCAGGCACTCCAGAATCTCTTCAAAGATAGGGTAGTCAGAGACTTTAGCAGCTGTCGGTGTCGGTCTGCTACGAAACTGCAGATCTGCCTCCTGGATCCGTGTTTGGACCAGTATGTCGAGGTTCCTAATGTCGGGTAACTCTTCGATCTTTCTTTGAATCTGACCATGCTAAACTCTCGTTTGGTAACGAGGTGAGTCAACTTCATTATTAGAGTCGTCTTCTCACAGGAGAGACATTGGTCTGGACCGCCTTAGATTCGTGATGGGCCCATCGATCTGCGTCTCCCCAATGCCAGGTTCGTTCATTGGTTGCGTCTGCTCCTGGGCCTTCTGGAAAGTGGCAATCTGTGCCTGGAGTTGGTGTTGAGTTGCTTCAACACCTCCTGTTCATGAACGGCGTTATCGCGGTTGAAAGTTGTCTGCTTTCTTTCGCGATCTGACTGGGCTTACTGCTCTTTCATCTGCTCTTTCCTGTTGACGAGCATCTGAAGGATCTGGCCTTCGTATAGGGACGGTTGGGTGCTGGTGGCTATCCTCTGAGACGAGGAGTCGACATCATCTGTAATGCGTTCGCGATTGGCGACATGGGGGGCTGTGCCCCAGTGTTGGTATTGGTTCTGCCATTAGAAGGGGCATAGTTGTGGGTGATTGTCTGCTCCTTGCGGGCATCGACGTTAGGAGAGAGACTTTTCTAGGAAGGTTTGGTATGAAGTGAGGGAGACCTTGAGTGTAAACTCAAGATCTCAATTAAAGCATCAGTTTGTGGTGAAAAAAATCTCACCAGTTTGCGGTGGATGAATCTCCGCCACAAGAACTGGACACTCTTGATCAGACTTGTCAGAGCACACAGAGAGAGATATCTTTTATGTTATGAGCATCGGTGTGGTGCTGTCCTAAGACCCTTGGGCGTGAGAATCAGTAGGTTAAAAGCTGGAGGACCGAGTAGAGAGAATTGTTGGTGTGTTTTGTTGGATCATGAATTAATCATGATTTAGATTCTATTTTTGATGATAACAAAATATTATTTTGTGTATTTGTACTAACATATTTATGCAGTATTTTATGAAGATATTGACACTCAAAGTATGCAAGGCGTATATTTGAAAATGATCTTGAAGGATCAAGGTGATATTGCCACTCAAAGAAGGATCAAGGCATACTTGGAGATCAAGGAAGACAAAGACATCAAATTGAAGAATATAATTTTTCTTTATCTTTTAGTTCTTGTTAAAAGCCTTGACACACATACACACACATAACACTTATTAGTCGACTTATAGGTAAGAGTAATCGACTTATAGTTGTTTGCAGAGACTATCAATTGATTTTCTTAACAGTTTAGTCTACTAATATTTCAATATAGTCGATTTATAGTATCAAATACTCTGATACTTGATTCTATAAACACAGATCAGTCGACTTATGTCCCAGTCTAGTCGACTAATTGTTCTTGACAGAGACTTATGTTTACAGTTTAGTCAACTCTCATCTCCGTATAGTGAACTAATTGACTTTTACAGAAACTTGTGTTTACAGACTAGTTGACTTGCCCTTCAGTGAAGTCGCCTTATGGACTTTGCAGAGACTATATCTTTGTTCTGAGAACATATATTAGTCGACTAATAACTTCTCCTAGTCGACTAATCTGTCAGTTAATAGTTGTTATACAGTTATATTTTTGAATGCTTTAACCATTTTTAACAGCTATTTTTTCAAAATTTGAAGACCCTAATTGCTTTTCCAACAGTCATAAATCCAGTTATAAATTATGAGGCTCTCCTCTCACTTGGATATATAACAATTCATTGTTTTTAAATACTCTAAAATTTTGTCAAGAACTCAATATTCTTTCTTCTCTTGCCTTGTTCCTCAAATAAATGATTAGATAGGCATAATTCTGAGAGAAAAACTTATATACACTTTCCAATCACATCAAGACTTATAGGATATTTGTATTTCATTTCAAAGGAAGTATCTCTCTGATTTTTGAGAGGTGATGTACAGATTAACAAAGGGACTTGTCAATTGGATGTACATGTTTGATTTTATGGTTTTCAAAATCAAATCAAGAATAGTGAAAATTTTTAAGTAGGATTGGTTTGGGGACTGAATGAAGGTCAAGAGAACCAAACTAAGATAAAATCTGTGTCTGTGATTGACTGATTTTGTCTTTTCTTACTATGTTATGCATGTTTTCTTTCAAGTTATTCACATTCTTGTTAAGATTTTTTATACAATATTCACCCACTCTAATGTAAATTTTTCCATATTCAGAATCTTACATTTGGTATCAGAGCCAGGTTAAGAAATGATAACAGACTTTTCATCGTTACGGTTTAAAGGACGCTCCACCTAGAGGCCACCACTGTTCGATGGTTTCAACTACAACTATTGAAGGTGCAAAATAAAGATCTACTTGCAAACCATCAACTATGAACTATGAAACATTGTTAAGACAACATACAAGAAGCCAAGCACTCCTTATAACCATTAGACAGATGATCAAAAAAATTCTCCAACCTAGATGCAAAGGCGAAAAATGGTTTATTTGTGCATTGGACAAGAATGAGTTCAACTGTGTGTCAGCATCCACATCTGCTTATCAAATTTGGCATACATTATAGGTAACACATGAAGACAAATTAAAGTTAAAGAAAGTAAAATATTTATTCTTATGCACAGGTTCGAATTATTTGAATGATGGAAAATGAGACGAATCAAATTAGAAAAAGAGAGAATCGTGTTGAAAATCAGTATACTCAAGTGAAAATGGTGAGGAAAGTACTACGTGCGCTCACATCAAATTAGAAAAAGAAAATCACCGCCATTGAAGAAGCCAACGATCTCTCAACACTTTCTCTAGAGAATCGTGTTGAAAATCTAATGATATATGAAGTACAACTTCAGAGAGAAAGAATGAAGAACAACCAAGAAGAAAGTACTTGTCTTCGATGCATCATCGGATATGAAAGATTCAGGCAATGGAGAAGATGCGTTGCAATGATCTCAAGAAAATTCAGAAAAGACGAGGTAATTTTAAGAAAAATAAAGAAATTAACGATACTCTTTTATATTTTAAATGTAATAAATCAAGTCACATGAAGAAGGATTGCCATTACTAAAGCCTAAAGTCAAATTCAATCAATTCAAGAAGAAGAAAAATGTTAGACTGTTGATAAAGATGTAGGAAAAGTCATGTTCATCCTTTTAGCCACCCCATTTTGTTGCAGTATTTTTCTTACTGTGAAGTGCCTTTTTATGCTCTCATAGCAGCATAGCTGTAGGAAAAGATCGCTTGTATACTCTTGTCTGTTGTCTGAATGGAGTAATTTGATCTTCCTTCTCATGTTTTTCTCCATGTTTCTTTTTCAGTCCACAAAAACTCCTCAGAACTTCCCGTTGTGCTCCATGGTATATACACAATATTGCTAGAGTAGTCATCTATAAAAGACATAAAGTAGTTATTACCTCCAATAGATGCCATCTTGATAGTGTTGGCCCAAAGGCCCATCACTCTAGTTTTGATGATGATCAACTCATGTAGTTATTGTTCTAATGATCTTGTGTTTAATTAGTGACAGATTTGTTATCAAGATCTTAATAGGTGTGGAGCTTCAACAAAGGATTTAAAGTCAAGTTTTGGAGCTAGCATCGGTTGATTCATGAACCTATGCATCAAGACCACATCAAGAGTTGAGCTCGTTGGATCGTGTTTGGACCAAGTCTAGAAGATGAGAAGGCTCCAAGTGAAGACTTCAAGAAGATGAAGACTTGTGTCTAGGTATAAGAATTTTGTTTTTAGATAAAATGTAAAGGATAGAATAGTTGGTGGATTGCTCAAGTATATATCACACACACACTCTTGATTTAGTTGTCTTTTCATAAAAGAATTTTCAGATTTAGAAAAGACTTTCATTTTGAAAAATACTATTTTGGTTTTTGGTGTTTTCTCATGTACATGTCTTTTGAAACCAAAACCATGTTTAATGCTTAATGTCAAAAACATAGATATCTTATTTGTGTAGTGGATCATATCCATACACACTATGCTTTAATGAATTCAAAATATCCTGTTTTTTGTATCCTGAAGAAGTTTGAAAAACAAGTTTTAGAAAAATACAAGTTTTCATTGAGCCAATTTTTCCATATTACAAAAATAGTCCAAATCATTTGTAACATGTCTTGATTTTGTGCAAGCATGTTTGTATATCAAAGTATATTGGTAAAACTATTTTTGTAGATTTTTCAGTATTTTATGGGATTTTATTTGAACCAAAAAGACCATGTTTTAAATCCCTAAGTTTTCTGATCTGGCTGTAGCCGGTCGACCGACCCGGTCGACCGACGTGCACAGACGTGCACGCCAGTTCTGCAGGATGGCCGGCCGACCGACCCGGTCGACCGTCCAGAGAGCTCTGCTCTCTGGAAAGGCCCCGGACGCCGGGCGGCCGACCGGACAGAGAGACTTGCTCTCTGTATCCTGTCTCGGTCAACCGGCCGGTCGACCGATGGCACAACGGTCTGAAATATGACCGTTGGCCGGACGACCGGGCGGTCGTCCGGCAGGCCTGACAGACCCCAACGGCTAGTTTTTTTTTAGCCTATAAATTTGGGGGTTTGGGCATTGTTTTTTCACCAAGATTTTAGGAGAGCTTTGGGCCAGTTTTTCTTATCTTTTTTTAAAAAGAGTTTTCTCCACATATTGTGAGCAAATATTTCCTATCTAAAGGGAAGATTTTATCAAGAGTGTTTAAGTGATTCTTTGAGTTTTCCTCCACCTTTCTCATCCTAGTTTTTCTCACACTACACTTGAGCATCCATTGCTATTCATTTTATAGGAGTGTTGTAGTGAGAGCTTTTATTGGTGATCAAAGTGTTTAGATCACTAAGAGATTTCATTCTTGTACTTTGAGGAAACGGGCAAGTGTGCTCGTGGTGGTTTAGAGTTCGGTTGTGAACTCTTGGTTTGAGGTGTGGCCTCGGCAAGCTTGTGGGGCTTGCGTGTGTACGGGATTAGGGAGTCCGAGGGATTGTAGGTGTTGCGGCACCAAGGAGGATCTATTGGGATCAAGCATAGTGGAAATCCTTCGTGTGTCGAAGGCGGGGATGTAGAGCAAGTGTGCTCGAATCTCGAAACAAATCCCTTGTGTTTGCGATTGCTCTCTCTCTCTCTTTGTCTCTTGTTATATCTTGTATTCCTTTATTGTGTTTATCTTTATATGCATGATATACTTGTGTGCTTAATTGTTGTACTTGCTTGGGTGTTTGCTAACACTTGTATTCAACCAAGAGAGCCAACGCAGCACCTCAACCCTTATCAAGGGGAATCTAGAGGAGTTTGTCCAGAGCCCTTCACGGGGAATTCGGCAACACTCTTGTGTTATACGTGGTGTTTAGTGTAAGAGTTTTGTTTAGGTCATAATAGTTTGTACTTCCGCATTAATTGGCATTTAGTGACCATTAGATTAGTCATCACCTATTCACCCCCCCTCTAGGTGATTTACAATTGGTATCAGAGCTTGGTACTCTGATTTGGGTCTTACAGCCTAGAGTTAAAGATCCTCATTTTTAGGCTAATCACAATTTTTGTACACACACCATGGACTTCATGTCACCACCCACTTTGACATTCTTAACATCCACATTTGGAAGGTTAAGATGTCCTTGTACCTCAAGGCCTTAGGTTTTCATGTTTATCTTGCCACTACTAATAATGCATATTGTTTAGATGGTAAGAATTTTGAGGCTAATGCAAAAGCCCTTCATGCTTTAAAGTCAACCCTAAATGATGATTATTTATCTAAGGTTTCTAACTTTGATTCGGCTTTTGTAGTATGGAATACCCTCATCTCCCTTGGCGAAAAGATCAATCCTATGCGGGGAGCGATTCGGGTGTTGGAAGCGACACCTCCAACAAGTGCTATATGGTCCAAGGGGATAACCCCCTTGAGGTAACTACCAAATCCGAGGATGAGGATATAACATGTCATATGAAGAGCTTTCTACATTTTGTCAATTATTGCTTGAAAAATATGACATGATTAAGAAAGATAATAAAAATTTGAAAAAGAAATTTGATTGCATGCATATAGAACAAGATTCATTTAGAAACAAGATTGCATGCTTAGAAAAAGAAAAGGAAGATTTGAAAAATGAGAATGTTTCCTTATTTTCAAAATGAATGATTTGTGTGAAGGAAACATACTTTGAAAATAAAAATTGATTTGGTGGAAAAACAAAAAGAAGTTGTTTT